>OX578280.1:56946432-57546432 GCA_951217055.1 Gerris lacustris
AAAGCTATCCTATTTGTTGAATTTTCTGCGGGCCCTTTGTGTGTGTTAAATATATTTAGCGTAAGCAAAAAGTTTAGTAAGCCGATCTAGTAAAAACACTATGGCGACTAAATCGAAGATGAATCACTGCGAATCAAAAATTTTGGACGCTCCACTTTGCTCCTCATTGCGTATCCTACTGCAGAAAACTACATGATTTCGCTTCTTTGCTTTTAGCTCCTAGAATCTAATTAACAATTTTGTGGTTTACGACATTTTTAACCTTGAGATTAAGCACTAATCAATTTTGTGTCTGATTTCTCATGTGCTAATTATTAATGAACTGCATAACTAACTCTCGACAGGTTGATGCATTGTAATCAGTCTGCTCTGTATTAATAATTATTTTCAGTCTAATGCTCGTATTTGAGTAATAAATTCAAACAAACGTGTCTTAACTCAATTGGAAATCCAATCCATACTATCAAAATGCTGGTGATACTGATAATACAAACGTTTCCATAAGATTGCTATACTCGTATGACTAATAACGAAGTAGATTTCGGTAATCTTATCGGTTTTTCATAAAATTAGTCTATGTGTGTAAAATTAATTTTAATACTCTCGTTGTTCTCGTCTTTTCTACTCGTAGTATTAACGCGACATTGTCAAAGAGATTCTTAACGATATAAAAACGATAAATATTGTCAGAAATCCTTTCCCAAGAAATACAGAATCAATAGAGACCTTGTGTGGGCCATATAATGATCATTGATTCACTTAAAATTTATGAGTCTGTTTTGAAAATCTTTGAGTGAATAAATCAATACTTTTTTTCTCAAATACTATCATAATAATCTTAAATGCTTGTTATTATTAGTTGTTTGTTTATCATGTGTAAGAGCTTGACAGTGATCTTATAAACGTATAATTTCCCTTGTCTAAAAAAGTTTACATAATTTAAAAGGTCTCTTTTCTGCACTATATTTCTTAAAGTTGAATGGTACTAATTTATTATTTCTAAGCTATGCATTTTAGATATCTACCCATTCTCTGCTACAGGCAATTTAATTAGGTGTATTCCAATTAAGTTTAATTACTTTTTCTTCTAATACTTAGTAGAAGAAGGATGGCTTTATACATCAACCTCTTCGAACCATAAGGCCATACGCTCGCGTAGTTGACCGAAGTCGGCCGAAGTCGAGGTACGAGAACGTAGAGAGGTTGCTCGATGTTTCTCGGTGGTCCTCGACTCGCTTCGCTCGACTTTGCTTTAGAGGCGGTTTTTGTCCCAAGTCAAAGGGGATAGGAGGAACATGGAGTCATGGCACTGAGGTGTACGCCAGGAAGGGTGAGAATGAATGCGAGGTCTTCGCCCCGGGCTCCGGGCCCGGGTATCCTCGCCTATTACCTATTCTCGGCGAGGATTTTCCTCGAGAGTGTGGAGGGACCTATATGGTTTTAACACGAGCTTCCCCCTACTGTACTTAATTCTCTGAATGAAGTTAGCCAAATGTTTTCCCAAAGGGTCATTTCACGAAATGATAAAATGAGGAACTATCATAGCAATTCCGAGCGAAATGTTGCAGAACGCGATGGAAAATTTTTTTCACAGGCTCGCTGATTGGGTTTGTCGTGAAGGTCATAATTTATCTCATGGGATTTTCCATAATTTCAATTTATTGTTTATCAATATTGTTAATAAAATTTGCACAACCTACTCAATTTGTTATTATTTATTTATTTTGCTTCTTAAATACCTTAAATAACGAAAGCTGCGTGATCGTTCCGAAGAACGAAACATTTTTAGGTCTACGATTTCACAAATTCCAAGTCAGAAATCCGTTTCAGTGAGGGAACATTTTTGGTTCCGTGTCTGCCTGTCGGTCGGTCGTTCAGTTTTTACGAACCAACAATCTTAAAAACTTCACGTCTGATTTTAATTAAATTTGGATGGTAGATCATGATTAGCCTATGGTTAGTCCCATATAAATTTCAACCTTCTCCGCCTATTTGTTTCTCTCCTACAGTCTATTTTTCATTTCCTTAATTATTCGTTGATTTATTCAATGTTAAAATTTTGTTTTTAACTCGCAATGATTCATTAAAGTTTTCGTTACCTTAAATGTTCGCTGGTTTATTCAATGATAAAATTTAATTAATGTACGTTTATATTTGGGCTTTGCTTAAACTGAAATCTTGTGATGATTATCGAAGATTGTTTCTTTGTTCTTCGAATTCTTTTATTGTTTTTAAATTATGCGAAGACGAAGGACAATCGTCTGTTGTAGTTGAGGCCGACGTAAGTCAAAATGATTAGTTTGGACCAGTTTTTCTCTCTTTTATAAATTAACGCTTTCAACTGATTTTTAACTTTTCTCCATTATGTGACAAGCTGGCTTTTTGGATTAGCGTTTTTAGAAGTACCTTTAAGATTAACATGAACTTAATTTAACACATTACCATTTATACCTCCGCACTAATAAACTCTAAAATGGTAAATTTGAAGTTTATTTTTTCCATTTCCCGGGTGAAAGGTTAGACTAAACGCCGGGAGGACACGTAATTAGTTAGTACCTTTATTTTTATACACTACTAGCTGGGTACCCGTGCTTCGCTACGGAGTGTTATAATAATTAGATAAGTTTATAAACAACCATAATGAAACATTATAAATTATTTTACTATGCAAGAATATCTAGATTCTACCTCTCCCACCTATTTCTATACCCCCCCTCTTTGATAAGCAAATTTTTAAATATCCTAAATTCCCCCCCCCCCCCTTAAGTAAAATATGACAAAACAATACATAAAAACTATTACTCTACTCTTAAAGATCTTTTGCATCATCAATGGTATTCATTACATTGACCCCGTATTCATTACTTGTACCATACCCCTGTGTACCAAATTTAAATTTCCAAAATTCATGTAAGCTGTCATTTTCCCCTTGCTTAGAAGTTCAAGTGGGCAAATTTTTATCGACATCGAACTAAAACTGTAGATTTGTATAAAGAATATACACCCACATACGTTGATTTTTATATATATTTAGCTATAAATTTCCATTTTACCCCCTCCTAAATAAAATTGTACTTAACAACGATTACTTTTCTCTTAAAGTGCTTTTCAATGATATGCATGATATGAAGGGAATCCATTACTTCGACATTTTTACACCGTACCCCATTGTACCAAAATTTAAATTTCGAAAATTCATGTAGACAGTGACCTACTCCTTGCTTTGAAGGGAAAGTGAGTAAATATTCATCAAATTAGGATAAAACTGTAGATTTGTATAAAAGACATGTACCCTCATACAGACACTCTTCTTTTTATATAAGATATAGCTATATTTTTCCATTTTACCCCCTCCTAAAAGAAAATACATATGACAGAACTGTACATAACAACAATTAATGTAATCTTAAAGAGCTTTTCAACGATATGCATCATAAAGGGTATTCAGTCCTTTGACCCCGTATTCATTATTGTACCCTGTTCCCTGTGTACCAACATTTAAATTTCGAAAATTCATGTAGACATTGATTTTTTCTTCCTTTGAAGGTCAAGTGTGCATTTTTTTATCGAGATCAGACTAAAACTATGGATTGTATAAAGAACTTACACTCATACGTTGACTTTTAGATATATTTTTCCATTTACCCCCCTAAATGCACGTAAAAACAATTATTGTACTCTTAAAGAGCTTTTCAACAGTACGCATCATGAAGGGTTTTCAACTTTGACATTTGTACCCCGTACCCCTGTGTACCAAAACTTAAATTTCGAACATTCATGTAGACAGAGATCTTCCCCTTGCTTTGAAGGCTAAGTGAGCAAATTTTCATCGAGATCGAATTAAAACTGTTGATTTCTATAAAGAAAATAAACACACTCACACATACGTTGACTTATATAGATATACATTTCCATTTTACCCCCCTCCTAAATGAAAATATGACAAAAACGTACTTAACAACAATTAATGTACTCTTGAGGAGCAACGATATGCATCATGAAGGGTATGCATTACTTTGACATTTGTACCCCATACCTCTGTGTACCAAAATTTTAATTTCGGAAAATCATGTAGGCAGTGACCTTCACCTTGTTTGGAAGAAAATGAGTGTAAAAATGCATCAATTTGGGATAAAACTGTAGATTTGTATAAAAGACATTCTCTCATATAGATACTCTTATTCTTTTATTTATAGATATAGCCATATTTTCCATTTTACCCCCCTCCTAAATAAAAATATGACAAAACTATACATAACAACAATTACTGCACTCTTAAAGAGCTTTTCAACGATATGCATCACGAAGGGTATTCATTACTTTGACCCCGTATTCATTACTTGTACCCCGTACCCCTGTGTACCAAAATTTGAATTTCGAAAATTCATGTAGACCTTGATTTTCCCCTTGCTTTGAAGATCAAGTGTGCAAATTTTCATCGAGATCGGACTAAAACTGTAGAGTTGTATAAAGAACAAATAAGATATAGCTATATTTTTCCATTTTACCCCCCTCCTAAATGAAAATATGACAAAAGTGTACATAACAACAATTACTGCACTCTTAAAGAGCTTTTCAACAATATGCATCACGAAGGGTATTCATTACTTTGACCCCGTATTCATTACTTGTACCCCGTACCCCTGTGTACCAAAATTTGAATTTCGAAAATTCATGTAGACCTTGTTTTTTTCCTTGCTTTGAAGGTCAAGTGTGCAAATTTTCATCTCAATCGGGCTAAAACTGTAGATTTGTATAAAGAACAAACACACACACACACACACAGACACACATATACGTTGACTTTTATATATATAGATAAAAAATAGAGTGCCAATTTGTGCGGCACATAGCTTCTTCGCATCTTATCACGTACTTATTGATTTTATGATTTTACAAGCCATTATTCTATAATTTATTTACTTGTTTCTCCCGGGTTTTTAATATGTCAAAAATTGTTAAGCAAAAGTTAAAGAGCACAGACATCAATTTAGCAAAGTTTAACGAGTCGAGACAGTTGAAATTAATCTGGTGTTAATCTGCGCTCTACTTTCGACAAACTATCCAAATTTAATTAAAATCAGATGAGTACTTTTGAAAATATAGGTGCAAATAAATGTATGTTTGTGCGCATGCGGAAAAGAAACAAAGATGCGCAGAAGGTTGAAACTTATATGGGACCAACAATAAGCTAATTATGACCTACCATACAAATTTCATTAATACCGGACGTATAAAATTTTGTTTTTAACTCGCAATGATTCATTAAAGTTTTCGTTACCTTAAATGTTCGCTGGTTTATTCAATGATAAAATTTAATTGTAGTACGTTTATATTTGGGCTTTGCTTAAACTGAAATCTTGTGATGATTATCGAAGATTTTTTCTTTGTTCTTCGAATTCTTTTATTGTTTTTAAATTATTCGAAGACGAAGAACAATCGTCTTTTATAGTTGAAAACTAGGTCGTGTAGTTTTTAAGATATGTTGGTTCGCAAAACTTGAGCTGCTGAAGACCGATAATGTTACCTGATAACGGAACCAAAAATATTCCCTGGTGTCTGAAACGGATTTCAGTCTTGGATTTTTTGAATTTTGAGACATAAAACAATTTCGCTTTTCAGAACGATCTAATAGCTTCCGTTACCTTCGGTAAGCTCGGAAGCAATATTATATTGTTTTTGTTGAACGAAAATAATATCTCTACAACATTTTAACTTCTAAAGTTCCTAGCTTCTGATTTTTCCTTTTGTTTTTATTTTTAGATATAGAACAGGGAGGGAAAGGTCACTCTATCCTAAAATATACCTTTGTCTATGACCATTAATCGAGCCCTTTTTTCAAGCAAGTTTTTTATTCTAGACTTTTATTGAGTTTACTTTGTTCTTTTATTGTCAATCTTCTTTTTTTTGAGCAATTTTTTTATGCTCTTAATTTTTACAAAGTTTTATTACTTTTTCTCCCATTTTAGATTAGACAAACTAAAAAAATCGTTTCAGCTTTTTCAAACTTTTTGGGAAAGAAAAACATTTTAAGAGAAAGCTAGCTTTTAACCTACTCAACAAATCCCCGTTACAGGAAGCAGCATTGGACGTGGTCAGTACTTGGATGGGGGACCTTCTGAACAAACTGATTTATTATCATTTTTCAAAAAACCTTATTTTTAGGGTTTTGTAGATTCTTCTCAAAACCCTTATGCCGAGGGTGATGTGTCCGTCTGTCCGTCGCTCTTTGGTTCATAGGGCCCGAACCGCTTAAGCTAAAGAGCTGAAATTTGAAATACTGGTGCAACTTTTTGACCCAACCACAGGAAAAATATACAGAAGTTCAAAATTAAATATGCGCATGCGCAATTCGCAAAAATGTTGTAAACTCAAAAATTTATATTTTTTTTAATTTTCGAGTGGGGTATCAAATGAAAGCTGCTGAAGAGTAGGACGCAAATATATATAAGCTTTTGTTAATTTTGCATTCCTTATTGGGTAAAAAAATCAAAATATACCCAAAAAAAATTTTCCCCCCCCCAACCACTATACTTCGGCTGGTCCTAAAATTTCGAAATAATTCATGCTATTGCCTTATTGTGGGGCGATGAAAATTCCGGGAGTTCATCCCAAATTTTAAAAAATTTCCAATTTTAGGCGCGAAAATTTGAAGTGCGCCAAAAATTTTATTTTTTTAAAATTTTGAGTTGGGTATCATATAAAAGCTGGTGAAGAGTAGGATTCAAATATATATTTGCTTTTTTAAATTTTTCATTCTTTATTAATTTTATAAGTCAAAATATACCCCAAAAATTTCCCCCCTCCCCAACCACTATATAACGGGTGGTCCTAAAATTTCGAAATATTTTATGGTTATACCTTATGGTAAAGCGATGGAAATGGTCTGAAAAAATGAATTTTTCTAGTCGTTATTACCGATGAAAAACATTGTGACCCCCCGGGGGATCGAACCCGGACCCTTGAGATCAAAGAATAAAATCATAATTACATAACGGGCATGCTTAATCTTCTACAAAACCCTAAAAAGTACTTGGACGCAAGTACTTCCCTGTGATTTTTTAATACCTATATTTTATTTAATTATTTGACGTTTGGCGGTATTTTGACAAATGTAAACAAACTTTGACGTCATCAAAATTATCGCACTAATAAATAATTATATTCGCTTATAACTTTTAAACTAATTAATGGAATTTCATCGGGGTTTTTTATACTTGTTCCTTATTTTTTTCAGGTTCCAACGATATGCTATATACGTCAAAAACCTATTTATACTTTCGGTCAAAGTTTAAATATTCAAAAATTTATAACTTCAAAATGGTGGCCAAAATCAAAATGAAATTTAGTGGGCTTGTTTGTCATACAGAGAGGTACATTCGAGCCAAATTTCAACTCGACCAGGACCATTTTCGATTTATTACGATTTTTTTAATTTTTGCTGACTCAGCAAACTGGGTTCAAGATGGCGGAAAAAGTTGAACTACAGGTTAGGACTGATTTTTCTGCCAAGTTTCAACTCTCTAGGTTAAATACCTTGGGCGCTACGATGATAACACACATACATACGTCATTGTGAAAACCACTCAGGAGGTCTTAAAAACACCTAAAACGGATAATTCCGTTGAAATCTCGAAAAAAAATTTTTTTGTGAAAACAATACTTTTCCTACTATTAGTAGTGAGGAAAAGTAAAAAGGATTTATTTTTCGCACAACATAGAAGTAATTTTTAATCGTTGAAGTGTGGGTCGGTAAGGGTTAAAAAATTTGTTAATAAAGACGAACTTTCATCTTAATCGGCTATATTTCGCCTCCACCGAGGCATATTCGTGCCTGAAACATCATATTAACTTACATCAAAATATAGAACAAACATTTTTTTTTTAAAACAGCTGATAGGAGTTTATACATTTTAGTTTTAAATTGTTTTTTAGAAACATACCGGCAAACTGAACTACATTTTAAAATTAGTAGTGGACATAGAGGAATGTCTAGGAAAATTAAACACTAGTGATAACCACAAAAATGCCGTTCGCAGCCATCTAATCAACAAAATTATGAATTTTCAAAAGAGTACTGAATCTAAAACGTTTCCCACAGGATCCGTACAAAAACAAATTGTAATTGATGCCAAAATCACAACAAAATTTCTAAAACAGAACAGTAATATTATAATAACTAGAGCAGATAAGAGTAACATAACAGTGATCATGACAAGAGACATGTATGATGAGAAAATGAATAATTTGTTAAGTGATAATAATCTGTATAGAAAAATAAGGTGCGATCATGACAACAAATTGGAAAGCATTAAAAAAGAATATAAAAATATAATCCAAAAACTCCTTGATAAAAAATTTATAAGTAAAGAGGAAAAAATCAAATTAAATATAAACAACTGTAGATTTGCAAAAATATATGGCCTCCCAAAAATCCATAAACCTGAAGTCCCACTCAGACCTATTGTAAGTAATAATAACTCACCCACGGAGAAATTAACTAAATTAGTAGCACCGTCACTCAACCCGTTATGCAAAAATAACACCTATGATTATAAAAATGCCATAGAAATTAAAAATGCCCTGCAAAATGTTGTCATTAATGAAGATGAATCCATTATATCGTTGGATATAAAAGCACTTTTTACAAGTATCCCGCTTCAAGACGTATACAAGGTAATACAAACAAAATGGGAGCAAATTTTACCACACACCAGCATAAAATGTAAAAACTCTTATTTAGAAATAATAAAATTCATATGTGGGAACAACTACATTTTATATAATGGCCAACTATTTAGACAACTAAACGGAACGCCGATGGGTAGTTGCATTTCTACTAACATTAGTGGGATATTCATAAATGAACTTATAGCTCAAACTATAAACCGACTGGAAATAAAACCTAAATTTATTGCTAAATATGTAGACGATCTTCTTTTAATTACAAAAACATCATACATAGACGAAACGTTCCGAATCTTCAATGAACAAAACAAAAATATAGCATACACCATGGAAAAAGAAACAGACAATAAAATAAACTACTTAGGGTGCGTTCGGAAACACTAACCGGTCAACCTCTCGGTCGACCGGCGGTTTGTTGTGGTTAGTGTCATGGCGGCATGAAATCATTTTTGTTTCCGAACGGGCAGCGGTCGACCGAAAAGGATATAAACAAAGAGAGGTTACAAATATAAAATCGTTTTTCTTTGGTGTGAGATAGAAGTAAAGCTGTGACGATTCCTCAAGTGAATAAACTATTGCAGCGGCACCCCTTTAGGTTAAATCTGTATATAGCAATCATCCCTTTCCTTTTTCCTTCTACTAAATTCTCAGATTACACGACGTTCAGCAGCATCTTCCTCCTGAAACCTTGAACTTCACTGTTTACATCGATAATATCAACTCTTCTGTGTACAAATGATACATTTATAATCTCTTAAATGTATAAAATATGCAAACGGACAGTTTAACAAATGTATATAATCTCTCGTGAATGAATCAAGCAAAATTATGCCACCAAGCGATCCTCGACCGCACAGTCTCCTTCAACTCAGGCAGGGGTTCTTTAGATTGTCTAATAAAATAACAACTATATCGGTATCCATAAAATGTTGAAAACTAGGATTGGTAACAAAGTAAATAATTATTAGGACAAAAGTAGGTCTATAATGACCTGTGGTACAAAGGAATATCACACTTTTCATCTTTCAGTTTTGATATATTGTTATTATTAGTCAAAAAAATTACCCACCAAATTCATTTTAATTTTAAAATAAAAAAGGTGAATAACAAAGTAAAAGAATGCCGAAAAAGGTCCATGTATCACAAAAACTAAATATTAATAAAGAATTTTAAAAATTAGCAAAAAAAGACGACGATGTATTCAAATGTAATAAATCGTATTCAAATGTTTACAAAATAACAATGACATTTCGCTAAAAAGGTAACATGATGGTTACTAACCGGACTCACCGTATTTCGATTTCGGTCGAAGCGGTCGCGACCGAAGCGGTCGCGACCGAAGCGGTCGACCGCTAAAACAACCGGAGCTTTACGAACGCGGTCGGTTGTTTAGGTTGGTGTTTCCGGACACACCGGTTACTTCTCGGTCGACCTGGTTAGTGTTTCCGAACGCACCCTTAGACGTAACTATAGTAAAAGAGAACAATGGTGAAATATCCACAATATGGTATGAAAAGGAGATTAAAAAATACCAATTCCTTAATTTCTTCTCAAACCACCCGTTTTATCAAAAACAAAACTCCATTCTTAACCTAATTAAAAAAGCTATAGCTTGCACAGACAAAAAATATATACCTAATCTAAAAACAACCATATTCAAGAAATTAACAAAAAATATAACTACCCCATCAATATAATAAAGAAAGCATGGTACTCTATAGTAAATAACAATCCTAAACCTAAAGACCCAATAAAAGACTGTGATAAAATAAAATTTGGTTTCAAACCAACTAGTAAATTAAGATCTGTATTCCATCATAATTTAAAAGACCCAACTGAAAAAAGCAAAAAATCTAACATAATTTATAAAATTAATTGTAACGATTGTAACCAAGTATATATCGGTGAAACTTCACAAACGCTGGAAAACCGTCTAAATCAACATAAATATGATATAAAAGCTAAAAATGATAAGACTGCCCTTGCCATACATACAAAAAGCAACAACCACCAAATAATCTTAGACGTAAAAATATTAGACACGGAAATAAAAGAATCCAAAAGAAAATACCTAGAAGCCTGTTACATAGCAATGACGGATAATACCGTCAATTTTAAAACAGACTCAAAAGACATTAACAAGTACTATTCTGCTGTCTTAAAGAAACAATAACCATTTAAATCAAAATTTCCCGCCACAAAAAATAAAATCGTAAAATTAAATTTTCAGCCAGCATAATTAAAATAAATATGTAATACTATAAATAATAACAAATTAATAATAAAAAGTCTCAATAAAATATCCGTCCTTATCATAAATAGTTTATTCTTATCTAGTGTTTCTTCCAGGGGGTGAGCACTAAGCACACCCCCTGGGTTGAGAAGTGTCGCCAAGAACTTGGAAAAAATCTACATCAAACTACCACTGTGCGCGCGCATAGGTAGGCCCAATTTCTTCCCGACTGTTATCCAAACAAGGAAGAAAATGCATAACCTGATCGAATTTCTAAGAATTTTTCCCATTCTTCTTGATCTTCTACAGTTATAACCATTGTACAATCATACGGGAAGGTAATCGATCCTACTCGGATCTTACTAGATTTTCCAAGTTCTTGGCGACACTTTTAGCGCCTAGTGCTCAATCCTTATTTTATAAGATCCTTGGTTTCTTCTAAATAAAAAGGAAGGTAAAAGTTAGGTTACCTCAAGTTACCAGGTTGATAGTTGATCTCGTCCGTAGTTTTATTGTTAACATTAAATTAGTACGTTATATGTTTTTGTTATATGTTAAAATTTATTAATTTAGATGTCCGAGGAAGTGTAGAGATACTGATAGATGTATGACAACTCCAATTTGATTGGAAGATTATTGATTTTATATCTCACCTACCTATGAAAAACCATAGTTCAGTTTGCCGGTATGTTTCTAAAAAACAATTTAAAACTAAAATGTATAAACTCCTATTAGCTGTTTTAAAAAAAAAATGTTTGTTCTATATTTTGATGTAAGTTAATATGATGTTTCAGGCACGAATATGCCTCGGTGGAGGCGAAATATAGCCGATTAAGATGAAAGTTCGTCTTTATTAACAAATTTTTTAACCCTTACCGACCCACACTTCAACGATCTAGATACTAAAAGGGACAAAACCAACAATCTACGTAATTTTTAATTATTTTAATTTAGTTCTTTTACTACTGAAGTCTAGTACGCTTTTACAAATAAAATATTCTGTAAATAATAGTTTAAATCTATTGTCACTTAGAGTTCTATACTCTAAGCATGTATATCTATCAAGATCTAATATAAATAAAATGATTGTGCGTGAAGTGTCACATAATAAGGGTTTCGGTGGTATTGTGAACATGAAATTAGTTAGAATAAGGGGGGGCGGGGGCATGCAAAATGTTGATGCTTTTTGACCAAATGGCGTAGGAAATTTAAAAATTTACTCAAGTGTTATTTATTTTTGTAATCTACTCTTTAATACCTTTCATTTGATAAAAAAAAAACTTTTAAATTTAAAAAAAATACAAAAAAAAAAAAATGAATTTGAACAGCTGATAATTTTCAGTTAGTTATATTTTTTCCTGTGTGCGTGTCAAAATGATCTTTAATGCTACAAAGTTTCATGTTTTTATCTCTTTTGATTCAAATGTTATTGGAACCGTAGGTCGTAGGTATACTGAGTGACGGGCAGACACAGGAAACAGGAAAGAAACAGTGGGTTTCTCTTTTGTTTTTACCAACGAAACCCTAAAAAGGAGGCAGTTATGAAAGGACCGAATTGACTAAAATATTTAACCAGGTCTTAGTGAAGATAAACGATTAAGTATAGTTTTCTTCCGAGCTTATCGAAGGTAGCGGAAGCTGTGTGATCGTTTTTGAAGAACGCATATTTTTTGTCTCCGGTTTTTGGTTCCGTGTCTGTCTGTCTATCGCTGAATTTTTGTGAACCTTCATATCTTAAAAACTATTTGTCCGATTTTAATGAAATTTGGATAGGTCTTAATTAGACCATTGTTGGTGGTCCCATTCAAGTTTCAGCATTCTGCACCCATTTCTTTTTCTTCCACATCCGCACAAACATACATTTATTTACAGCTTCAAAAATACTCATTTGAATTATATGAAATTTGGATGTTTTGTCAAAAGTTGCCCGCAGATAGCACTAGATTAATTTCATCCGTCTGCACTTTTTAAATTTTGCTAAATTGATACTTTAATTCATGTAAAAAATAAAAACAATTTTAACATATTTAAAAAACGGGGAGAAAATATAAGATTTTAATAGCATAAAATCATTAAAGTATACGTAATAGGATGCGAGGAAGCTATGTGCCCACTAATTTGCTATTTTTACTAATTTTTCTCTATCAATTTTATAAAAGATAATTGAAAAATCTAAGCTTTTATTAACATCCTTGTAGCCCTTGAACGTTGCAGAATACATCTAGCTTTTTAAAACGGTTCATCTTTAGATTGTTACTCTCCTATAATTTTTTTTCAGAATATAAATAACTTTGACTAAATATCTATTAAGACAAAGGGATTTTTAACCCAATGTACTTTGAGACAAAGGAATATCATGCTTCTGTTTTTATAAGGGGAGTAACAGTCTAAAGAAGAACATTCCATACACATTCATAGATTGTTACTCGCCTCTGTTTTTTTTATATGGGGGATAACAATTTAAAGAAGTGCCCTTAAAACCATACTCCGTTGATTTAAAAAAAAAAAAATAAAAAAATAACTTTTAATATCCAAAAGTTTCTACTTTACCCAAGATAATGAATGATATAAAACAACTTATTTCTTATCTATATAGTGAAAACATGATTCTCTTCATGGTAGAAATGTCTTGGGTCTTTCTTCTTCTTAAGCACAGCTTTAGAATTGTCGTGACATGGCTTATCTTTGATTTGAAATCTGTAAAATTAACTAATTTCCTTGATATTGATTAGACTCTGTGTTTGCAAGGGCTGTCCCTTGGGTTGTAAGTAATGACATGTGACAAAATGACATCCTCAGGGAGGATGTATGAGGACATATATAATGTATTGGCAACATACATGCAACAAGTGAGATCTCCGTCATATAGTATGAAAAGTGAGAAGGCTTAAAACACAGGGGAAAGAAACTTGCTAATAAAAGTGTTTTTACATTTTTATAGAGTCAATGGACCCTATTTGTTACGATTTTGTTATATGCTGACCAACCTTCCACATTTTAGCTTTAATTAACTAAATCAAAAGATAGATTTCTAGTTTAACTTAGGTTTAAGGAGTTTAAGACATTACTATAAAATGAATTTTGATTATTTCTTATACCACGGTTTGTTAAGAGCACTCATTGCATGCTTTATTGTTAAATTTTAGACTAATTTAAAATTTACCGAACCAATTAATATTCAACCCAATTTTGTTTTAGCGAATTTTCAAAGAAAATTACGCTATTGCAATGGCTTCAAAAGTTTTGTAATGCAAATTTTTGAAAATTTTTTCCATGGAAATCCGTTTTAGACCATTCTAAATCGATTCCTAAAATTTAACACTTTTTTTTATGTATGTATGTATATATGTGTCACTCCAGACGATATCTCCCCTTAGGATGCACTTAAAAATGTCAAACAAACTTTAAAATGTCAATGATATCAAAAGAAAGGATGAGTTCGTTGGCCAGAATGTTTGGAGTCCATTTAGGGGTCAAATTTTGACCATATAGGGTCAAAAAACGTGTTTTTTCCATTTTACCCCCCTTTTATGTGAAAATATGATAAAAGTGTCAATAACAACAATTACTGTACTCTTAAAGAGCTTTCCAACGACATGCATCTTGAAGGGTAAATACTATTTTGACTTTTGTACCCCGTACCCTTGTGTACCTTTTTTTTTTCACCCGAGCAAATTCTAAACCAAAATTTTCCTATATTATCATAAGCCAATAAAACGCAGATTTCTTTGAAAATTCGCTCATTAAGTCATGGTGCATGACTGGACTTTTTTTTAACAAATCACAAAACAGTTTACTTGAACCTAACTTTTCCATATTGTATTGTATACTTGCAATATGGAAATAAAACAACAATGGAATAATAGTATATTATGTTACAAGGCTGTGAAGTGAGTTTTTTCTTTACCGCGGCAATTACATTTACTGTCGAGCGAAGCGAGACAGTAAATATTGCCAAGGTAAAGAAAAAACACTTCAAAGTCGCGTAGCATATGCTATTTTTTCCGTGGTAGCAGACAATGAAAAAACATTAAATATTAATCACTAATCAATATATAATAATAACAAATATTAGTACATACTTAAGACTTAAAAAAAGAAACCTTTGAGGTTACACTATAAGAAAAGATAAACAAAACGCATTGACATCTAGCGGATTTTTATCGTACTAGAAGCATTTCTACAAAGACTGCAGCACTACTAACGGAAGTTTTGACAACTACCCGCCGTAAAGAAAAAATCTTTTAGTGCCTAGGACGTAAAAGTTTTTTTCTTTACAGCTAGGAGTAATAAAAAGATTTTTTAAGTCCACGTAATGAAAAAATGGATTTTAGCTATGTTTTTTAGGCTCTAAAGTTACTATTTCACAGCCTACCACGGAAAAAATAATTTTATTTGGTCTTTTTTTTAACGATCTACATCATTTGATCTCTTTTTTAGAGAAATATATCAAAAGTAGAAACATCACTTATTAACCTGAACCTTGAAATTATATTATCATTGATTGAGAAAATACCACATCAATCATTCGCAATTCTTCACCAATCATTCTTTTAGCAAATTTTCGAAGAAAATTAGGCTATTGCAATGGCTTCAAAATTTTTGTAATGCGAATTTTTGAAAATTTTCTTCATAGAAATTCGTTTTAGACCATTCTGAATCGATTCCTAAAATTTAACACTTTTTTTATGTATATATGTATATATGTGTCACTCCAGACGATATCTCTCCTTAGGATGCACTTAAAAATTCCAAACAAATTTTAAAATGTCAATAATATCAAAAGAAAGGATGAGTTCGTTGGCCAGAATTTTTGGAGTTCAATTAGGGGTCACATTTTGACAATTCAGTCAAAAACGTGTTTTTCCATTTATCTGTTCCCCCCTCTTATTTATTTATTTTACCTCTCTCTTTCTTTTATATGAAAATATGACAAAAGTCTACATAACAACAATTACTGTACTCTTAGGCCCAATTCACACACGAGTGGCGTATGGCACTGATGTGGCAATGGCGTGGCTCTGGCGTGGAGCTGGTTTGTGCCACCTCTATGTTAACCTATGCCCTAATGTACACTGGTATGGCGTGGCACTGGCGTGGCGGAGAGGGGGTCCACCATGACCGATCCTCGCCAGTCCCACGCCAGTGCCATACACCACTAGGGTTGGGACATCGATGTCGATGTATCGAAAACATCGATGTATCGGTCAACATCGATGTTTTCCTGAAACATCGAAAAGATCGATGTTATCGATCCATCGCAGCCTAAAAAATGGACGGCAACGAAAATGGGGGGCGAAAAGGAGAGATTTTTTGAAAGTGGTGACTTTTTTTTTTTTTTTGCTCTTCAGCTTGGAGGACCCATGTCGATGTATCGAGAACATCGATGTTTTCTTTTGATGTTTTGGCTAACATCGATGTTTGTTCTTTCGATGTCGATGTATCGAAAACATCGATGTCCCAACCCTATACACCACTCGTGTGTGAATTGGGCCTTAAAGAGCTTTCCAACGGCATTCATCTTGAAGGGTAAATACTATTTTCTTTTGTACCCCGTACCCCTACCTATTTTTTTTTCTCGCCTATCCAAATTCTAAACTAAAATTTTCCTATATTATTATAAGCCAATAATGCGCAGCTTTATTTGAAAATTCGCTCATTAAGTCATGGTGTATGACTGGAATTTTTTCATTCCTAACCCTATAACATTGTCTCTTTCATTAAGACAAGAAAATTAATTATAAAATTGGTTTTATAATCCGTTTTGGGTGTTTTAAAACCATTTGACTGGATTTTAGCTAGATGGCTGTCTGCCGACATTTCTAACCCTTAAATTGTCTTTTCTTAAAAAATAACATATATATTAAATCTATATAGTGTTGAATTTGTTTAGAACTCTCGTGTCTATTTCATAAAATCAGTCGTGTTTATTTGATAAAATATGAATAAACATCGGACGCGAGGCGTCTTGTAACCTTTTCTTTACCAAATAATTCCAAAATGGCGGGAGATATTAGGAATTATTTATCTTATAGAGAGGTACAGTAGCGCACCCAGGATTTTGTTTTGGGAGGGGCACAGATTAAAAAAAGGGGGGGGGCATGTAATGTGGGCTTAGCATAATCACAGACAATTAAGAAGTCTGGTTTTCTTTGTTATTAAATTACCTCATATCAAGGGCGGATCCATCCAAATTTAAGGGGACTGGGCTCTCTTTTAGGGGGGTCCGGGGGTCCTCCCCCGGGAAAATTTTTATAGTTTACGTTACTTGAACACGTCTTTTTGCCTATTCTAAGAGCATCTAAAATGTTATTTTATACAAATAAATTTAAGATTTTTATGAACGGGACATGAAGACCGGGGTATTTTATTTAAAAAAATTATATACGAATAATATTTTATTATTAAAAGTTGTACATTATATAATAGATGAATGTTTAATTTTAGTAGCCAGAAAAATAAATTGGTACATTTTAAAAATATTTTAGTTACGTGAATTAACAAAAAAAAAAAAATAAGTACGCCAAATGTTTTGAGTTCAACAGAAATTAGCTGATAGTATTAGGTTAAAAAGGGTATCTAACAGTCCAGTCAATAAATACAAAAAATAGTCTTCCTTGCCTTGGATCGGGTATCTGCAATTTTTAAAATCTTATTCTACAATTGAACCCGTTTCTAAATGAATTAATATTAATTATTCGATAATTAAAATCTATTAAAATGACTACTACTAACTATTCTTTTTAAACGCCAAAATAACAATATGTCAGGCAAAACTAGGTATGTAATTACTTATTATTTTTATTACTTTACCATGTGCTGCGGAATTGCATACTTTAATGTTTAAGGTCTTGGGCTTGGGGGGGGGGGGGGGGCGGGGGAGGGGGGCTTTGGGGCTTTGGGGGGCACGTCTTTATAAACACAAAAAAAAAGAAAAAAAAAATGTCGGGCAAAACTAGGTATATAATTACTTATTTACTGATTTTTTTTTTTTACTATCACAGCACTATTACTTTAAAATGTGCTGCGGAATTGCATACTTAAATTTCTGGTCATTGGCTTTGGGGGGGGCACGTGCCCCCCCGTGCCCCCCCCTGGGTGCGCCACTGGAAAGGTATAATTGGTGTGAATAGCTCAATCGGCGATATAGTATCGATATGATATTGAGTTAAATTTCTAAAGTCGATATTTTCAAAATTCAGCGGAAATTCTGAGCAAATATTTTCTTATAAAGAGGTATAATTGGTGCAAATTTTAGCGCAATTAGAAAAAATTTTTAAAACTTTTGCTAACTCAGCTAAATAAATGGGTTAATTTCTTCACAAATTCATGATTTCCTGTGTGGCTCAACTGCGCATATAAGGACTGATTTTTGTTCTAAGTTTCAACTCTCTAGCTTAAATAAATTGGTAGTACGTGAAGTCTCACGTAAAAAGGGTTTCGTTGGTGTTGTAAACATGAAATTAGTAAGGGGGGCAAGATTTTAATGTTTTTTGACAATATGGCGTAGAAAATTAAACGCTTTTCACAAGTGTTATATATTTTTGTAATCTACTCTTCAATACCTTTCAATTGATGCCTCACTCAAAATTTAAAAAAAATATTTTTTCCCCGTGACAGCAATTAGCCGCCATCTTGGATTCCCAGTTACTCCCACCAAGTTGCTATTCTTATTTTTTCTTTGGCCCATCAGACCGCAAATTTTTCATATTTTTTTTTATAATTTTAGTAAGAGAGGAAATATAGTGTTATGGGGGAGGACACGCTAAATTTTGATGTTTTTTTTTGACAAAATGGCGGGGAAAATTAAACGCTTTCTACAAGTGTTATATATTTTTGTAATCTTCTCTTCAATACCTTTCATTTAATACCTCACTCAAAATTTAAAAAAGAAATATTGTTTTTCCCGTGACATAAATCAGCCGCCATCTTGGATTCCTAGTTGCTAATCTTATTTTTTCTATGGCCCACCAGACCGCACATTTTTCATAGTTTTCTATATTGTTAGTAACAGCGGAAATACGATTTTAGGGGGGGGGGCTCACAGAATTTCGATGTTTTTTGACAAAATGGCGCCGACAATTGAACACTTTTCCTAAGTGGTATATATTTTTGTAATCTACTCTTCAATACCTTTCATTTGATACCCCACTCAAAATTTAAAAAAAATAAAATTCGCATGACGTGAGTTATCCGCCATTTTGGATTTGAACCGCTAATAATTTTGAGTTCGCTATATTTTTCCTGTGTGCGCGTCAAAACGATCTTTAATATTGGAAAGTTCCATGTTTCTATCTCTTTTTATTCAAAAGTTATTGGAACCGTACAGTGTGACCGACAGACACATGAACGAAACTATAAGGGTTTCTTTTTTGGTTTTACCAACGAAACCCTAAAAACTGTGGGAGTTATGCGTGACTCAGATTGGACACATAGACATCCAGCTAGAAACCCCTCAAATGGTCTTTGGTCTTAAAAACACCCAAAACGGATGATTTCGGTGAAATCTCGATTTCAAACAATACTTTTTCTTAAGAAAAGGAAAAGTAAAAATGGATAAAGAGAAATATCAAGTATTTTATCATCAAAGTGCGAAAAAATTCGGAAATAGTGCAAAGAAAAAATGTAATTATGAAAAGGTGAAGGAAAAATAAATAAAATCCGCATAAAGTACATGTAAAAACAACAAAAATTGGTGATTATTTTATCTTTGTTAAAGTACTAATTTCTCCCTTCTTTTTCCTGCACGTGGTGGAAACGTGATCTATGAATAATGATCATGTTGGCTCATTAGTGTCGTTTCTATCAAAAGATGATTTATTACTACTTTAGGTGTTTTTATAATCAGCTTTGTTTTTCAAGTGCTTATTGATTTTACTTAGTAAGGGCCCTTGACTTGCTTAATATGACCCTGAGTTTGAAGATACCCAACCCTTCCTGTGACTAAAGATTATCTAGTTGCCTTAGTTTGTTTTAATATTCAAAATATTAATATTCAAAGGATCAAAATCGTTGAAACATACAGGAGAATTTTTAAAATAAAATGAAAAGTTAAATTAAAATCTTGTTATCAATTTAAAGTTTTGATTAATAAAAGTTTACAATCATAAGTTTATCTCCAAAAAAGAAAGCTGGACACCTAATTCCTCCAAACTTTATTATACAGTCATGAACTTTAAACTTAATATACAATCTATATTATTAATAATACTCGATGACTCTTCTATACGGCCAAGGAAACTCCGGTGATAATTAATTACAGTAAATATGTACCTAAGTATTATGTCACTGTATTTGTTTTTTGTCCTATTGTCCTGTTAGGTGTTTTCTTATTATTGTTATAATTCTAATTGCGTATTATTTTTCTACAATTCTTTAGAATTATAGAAACAATTACTCATCACGTATAGCTGACGAAATTACTTTTAAGTTTGTGTAATATTTTCATAAATGCTAATGTAAATAATGCATGAATAGTGTTGAACATCGTCCTCTGGTTATACGGTCAATTCTTATATTTACATAGATTAATTAATACGTATTCCCCCATAGCATGGGAGTCTATAGAGACTTCTTTAGACTGTAACTCCCCTTATAAAAAAAAAGGGGAGTAACAATCTAGAGAAGATGTACAGAATGTTCTTCTTAAGACTGTTACTCCCGTTACAAATAAAAGAGAGGACTAACAATCTAAAGAAGGTGTATGGAATGTTCTTCTTTAGACTGTTACTGTAACTCCCCTTACAAAAAATCAGAGGGGAGTAACAATCTAGAGAAGGTGTGCGGAATGTTCTTTTTTAGACTGTTACTCCCCTTAAACTCACCTGGCACGACTAGTGGTGTCATTCTCAACCAAATTTTGTTCTCAACTAATCCTGATTGTTTATAACTTGGCCTGTACCTTGATAGATAACTCACCTGGCACGACTAGTGGTGTCATTCTCAACCAAATTTTGTTCTCAACCAATCCTGACTGTCTGTAACTTGGCCTGTACCTTGATAGATAACTCACCTGGCACGACCAGTGGTGTCATTCTCAACCAAATTTTGTTCTCAACTAATCCTGATTGTTTATAACTTGGCCTGTACCTTGATCGATAACTCACCTGGCACGACTAGTGGTGTCATTCTCAACCAAATTTTGTTCTCAACTAATCCTGATTGTTTATAACTTGGCCTGTACCTTGATCGATAACTCACCTGGCACGACTAGTGGTGTCATTCTCAACCAAATTTTGTTCTCAACCAATCCTGACTGTCTGTAACTTGGCCTGTACCTTGATAGATAACTCACCTGGCACGACTAGTGGTGTCATTCTCAACCAAATTTTGTTCTCAACTAATCCTGACTGTCTGTAACTTGGCCTGTACTTTGATAGATAACTCATCTGGCACGACTAGTATAGTCATCAAGGTAAATTTTACAATTTACAGCTTCATGATGTTATATCTGGAACTTGTTTGGAATTTGGATTTTATAGTTTGGACGTGCTAGTGTAGTAGCATTAACCTTTTCGACTTCAGTTGTCTTTAAACTCCCCAACCCATAAACTTTAAGAAAACCTTTCATGGACCTTTGCGACCACCTAGTAACCAACAGAAGTACTAGTTTTAATTTTGAGTTCTAAATAATTAATATTGTTTCCTTGTCCTCTCTTTTATTGAATATTTTGTCAATAAATTAACGAAGTCGAATATTAGTTAAAATAGAACTATAATTGCTAACTAGATTTTTATATTAGTACTTCCAAGCTTAACGAAGGAAAGCGCATTGTTGGTCATTCTGAAGAATGGTTTAAATTTTACTAAATTGATACTTCATGAAAGAAACTAAACTCTTTTGAAAGATTTAAAAAAGTAGGGGAGAAAACTTAAATAAACTAGGCATCGCGTGGCTTTATCATGATGAGTTGAAAGGTATGATAGTAGTACAGCGGCTAGTAGTAAGGGAACACCCTGCATTCTTAATATTTTTCTAACCACACATCTTCTTTTAAATTATTATAAAATGTATAACTTCACTACGCAAAAACTTCTGCTTGTATCAAGTTGAAATTTTACATGTCTGTTTTAATTGTACTTAAGACGATGTATATGAAGTTTTATTAAAATCGTTGCGTTTGACGTAAGATATCGGTAAAAAAGTTTTTTTCTCTACTTTAAACGTTTAGATCCGCTTTAATAGTTTTAACGATTTTTATTAATGTTCGTCTCATCGAATAGATAAAGTTAGAATTTTTTTCCCGTCCTAAATTTCCAATTTTATTTTTTAAGCACACGTTTACGCGAGCGTTGCTCGCAAACGCTTGGGCAGACAACGTTGTCCAACAAACTCGTCCTGAGCATTGGTAAAATGAACATGTGTACCGAATTTCATTAAAATCGGTCAATTTTTACTCAAGTTATCGTCGTACGTTTCAGACACCCAGGCATACAGACACGGAGCATATTTCGGCGAATGTAGGAAGCTCGCTACGCTAGCTTCAATTAATGAGGTCTCCTGAGTCCAAAAAAAAAAATATGTATATGGAGTCTAAATTCTATAAAGAATTGTCTAAACTGAATTAGAATTTATTATTTTAATGAACATCGGTAACACATATATTCAATAAGATCAAATAGTGAAGCGAAATTTAGAAAAATTCGCTTATATTACTTTAATTATAGATTATTTATTACTATTGAGATTAAAGTAATTTATATTTAAAACAGTTTTGTTTGTCACAATACACTTACGATAAACAGCAATAAAATTCAAACTGCGTTCCAATTAGATTTTAATCATAAAATGAGAACAAAAATAATTAATTTTAGTCATGCATTAAATGATAATGAATTAGTATAATAAATTGAAGAAATGTTTCATTTTCAATATCAGCAATTCCATCCATGATAATTTAGAGTAAAGCAACAAAACAATGCAGTTAACTTTTAATTAAAAATATGCATGTTTCTGTTGCAAAATTATTTTCAAGGAAAAACAAAACTAATAACATGAAATTCTGCCTACTTGTAAAATAAAGAACACATAAATACGTCGGGGTAAACATTAGTTAGTTAATTTGTTTGCACTATATTCTCTTTGACGATGGCTTAATCCAATGATTCTGTTGTAGACTATCTAATTTTGTTGACTCTACCTGGTAGTCAGTTACGTCGTAACAACCCTGGGGAAGTGAAATTCTTGTATTTTCCATGAATCCCTTATCTTATTTATTTATTGTGTTATTATATGCGACACTTTGCATGCACTAAGATAATTATTTTTAACATTAGAAAATTAATTCATTTGTTTATTATGTATGTCTATATGTATCTATGGCGTTTTAAGTAAAGAATCTAAGGCTTTTTATGGGGAAAAAGTGTGTTTTTTGTTGAATTTAAAAATAGTATTCATTTACCTAACTAATCACCACTTTTAAGACGAGACAGCTCGGCTTCGAGTGCTAAAAGAAATATGAAACATTAAAATTTCCATTAGAAATCAATTAATTTATGCATCGATCGGTACTCTAAATTCTACTTCACTCTATGCATTTAAATTCATTCATAATTAGTGTTCTAAGAGTGGTATCTTTAAGAATCAATCAGTTGTTGTTTTTTTTAATTTCAGCGTAAATAATTTTCAAAGTATAAGTGTTAAGATACAATTCACTGCTATAAATAAATTAGATTGAGTTGTAGTTATTTGGAAAATGTGTAAAATATTTAAATGACGTAAAAGGAGACTAAAAGTAATTTCTTATGCTATATTTTATAGGCAATATTAAATGTGTTCGGTGTAGTAATGTACAAGAATTCTAGAAGTACCTATATGAAATTTATTATAAATAGGCATCGCATGGCTCTATTATTGAAGCGATAGTTAATCATGATGACATTATAGTTAAAGAGGATGATTATAGTAGAGAGCCGTGTACTGGGGAAGAAGGGTGCCTTTCTACATATATTCCTTAACTTACAGGTTCCGGCCATCACCATTTCAACTATTATAAAATCTATCACTTCCACTACTCAATAACTACTGCTTCTATCAAGTTGAAATTTTTCATGCCTGTTGATGATAGAATCATTTCCCGTTTTGAAATTCCAATTTTACATTTGAACCTCTCGTTTATGCGAGCGTTGCGCGCGAACTCTTGGACGGATCACGCTGTCCAACGAACTTTGCCTAAGAATTAGTGAAAGGAACACGAATACCAAATGTATACCAAACCGTTCAACATTACTCAAATTATCGTCGGACTTTACTGTAATTATCGTTGGACACATAAACTTTACACACAGACAGACAGACAGGATGCAAATTTTGTTGAATGTAAGAAGCGAGCGCAAGGTATTTAAAACATTTTATCAAACTCTTACCAAATTTCAACCAAATCGTTTGACTTTACTCAAATTATCGTTGGACACATAAACTTTACACACAGACAGACAGACAGGATGCAAATTTTGTTGAATGTAAGAAGCGAGCGCAAGGTATTTAAAACATTTTATCAAACTCTTACCAAATTTCAACCAAATCGTTTGACTTTACTCAAATTATCGTTGGACACATAAACGTCACACACAGACAGTCAGACAGGAGACAGGATGCAAATTTTGTTGAATGTAAGAAGCGAGAGCAAGGTATTTAAAAATTTTTATCAAACTCTTACCAAATTTCAACCAAATCGTTTGACTTTACCCAAATTATCTTCGGACACATAAACTTTACACACAGACAGACAGACAGGAGACAGGATGCAAATTTTGTTGAATGTAAGAAGCGAGAGCAAGGTATTTAAAAAATTTTATCAAACTCTTACCAAATTTCAACCAAATCGTTTGACTTTACTCAAATTATCGTTGGACACATAAACTTTACACACAGACAGACAGACAGGATGCAAATTTTGTTGAATGTAAGAAGCGAGCGCAAGGTATTTAAAACATTTTATCAAACTCTTACCAAATTTCAACCAAATCGTTTGACTTTACTCAAATTATCGTTGGACACATAAACGTCACACACAGACAGACAGACAGGATGCATATTTTGTTGAATGTAAGAAGCTCGCTTGCACTCGCTTCAATGATGTTCGTTATTGTGAAGTATTTAAAAAAAATTATCAAACTCTTACCAAATTACAACCAAATCCAAATCGTTCGATTTTACTGTAATTATCGTTGGACACATAATCGTTACACACAGACAGACAGACAGGATGCATATTTTGTTGAATGTAAGAATAAAACATTTTCCGACACAATTGTGAGGTATTTAAGAAATGTTAACAAACTCTTTCCTGTATACACAAATCAAAAGTCGATATTTTCAAAATATGGCAGATATTAAGAATAAATGGAGAACTTATATTAGCGCGAATTTCAGCTCAATCGGCAAAATAGTGTAGAAATTATTTAGCATTAAAGTTTAGAAGTCGATATTTTTAATATGGCGGCAGATATCAAAATGAAATTCCGTAGAATTATTTGTTTTTATAAAGAGGTATATAATATATAAATTTCAGCGTAATCAAAAACTTTTTCGAATTGATACACATTTTTTAAATGTTTGCTAACATAACAAAATGGGTTAATTTCTTCACAAATTTATGATTTTCCAGGCTGCACAACTATACATGTAAGGACTGATTTTTGTATTAAGTTTCAATTCTCTAGCTTAAAAACTGTGGGAGTTATGCGTGACACACACTCAGACAGACAGAAATCCAGCTAAATGGTCTTTAAAAACACTTAAAACGGACAATTCCGTTAAAATGTCGGTGTCGGATTTTTTAGGTGAAAAAAGTGATAGAGCCCCGTAGGTATATGAACTATTATATCGCAGAATAGTAATAATTTGTTTTTGTCGATAATCCTTATTGTTTCTCTCTAGTCCGAACGTAATCAATTATTGAATGCCGTTGGAGAGATTAGATTTTGCTTCATCGTGGGCGAACAGCAGTAGAATAAATCTTTAATAACACTACAAATGACTAACTGTTACATATAAAACAAAATTTATTGGAACTGGCGTAAAAGTAATTTGCTATAAAAATATTATTTTTTCATTAAGGTTTAAGTTCAAAGAAGAAAATAATACCTATTATATTTAAAAAAATAATAAGATACACTTTTATAAACCATTTCCAAAAAAAGTGGTTTTTAAACAATGGTCTGTCGTCTTTCGTCTGTACAGACGCGTCGAGCCTAAACTACCTACTGGGCCGACTATGACGAAATTTGGCATACATGTTCAGAAAAATCATACCTCGAGGCGAAATAGAGAAATGAATTTTTGCTTCAAATTTGGAGGCCTCTACCCCCAAAAAACTGAAATAACGTGAAAACAATTTTTTTTTTTTTTAAACGGTTCCAACGTTTTTGATTAAAAAATTGTAAAATGTAGTCCATTTAAGTTCGAATCTAACGACAAAGCTTTTTTCCCGGGAAAAATGTAGTTCCTGAGATATTAACTTTAAACGTGGACGTAGAGTGGCCGGGTTCGATTCCCCGCCAAGGATAAGTTGTTTTTATGATAAATTTTGATAAAATCTTCAATAATAATTAAATGTACCTACGAAAACACGAAAACTAATAAATAGAAAAACTGGGCTAAGTAATTATTATGAACTCGTTTATGAGAAAGTTTGTCTGAGTTGTCTTGGACTGATTTTTCTCTTACGCATTTCGAATGGTCTTACCGGCACTGAAGATGACGACTATTGCGTTTAAAAACTGACTTTGTATAATAAAATTACTTTAATGCAGAAAACGTATTTCTTTATTCTTAATCAAGTGAAACCAATGCTCATCTAAACACATTAATTAAAAAATTGATCCACTTAAAAATCAGATATATAAATGAACACGCGTAAAATATAAATACATATACGTGTTTACAATAATAACAACTCAGCTTGAATACCCTCACTATTTAAATGGAATTCACAGCATTTATAGTTAGTGGAAATTTTATACAAATAATTCTAAGAAATGCAAATTAAGTGCATAAAATTACTTTTTACTGTTAAATAAATATGTTAACAAATATTTTTCAAAACAACCTTTATCTTGAAATTTTATATTTAACGTGTAAAGAAAAAACTATTCTCAGTAAATTTATTGCTGTTGTTTTTTTTATTTCTTTTGTATTACATCAGTAAGTTAATCTTGCAACTACATAATTTAAATATAAGTTTATTAAGTCCTCACACAAACGAACACGGATGAAACAAATTTTTATAAAAACACGAATTTTTAAAACCCCGTAATACTACATCACGCGTCTAGTGCGGAAAGTAGCATTTTGCATGCGAGTGTGGAGTTTGCACCCGAGTGACAGTGATGGTAGTAAAACCACACGAGCAAAGCAAAATGCAGTTTTCGCCCGAGTTGCGTACCGTATTTTATTTACGATTTTCAATTGCGCTTATTTTAGTAATTATTCTGATATAGAATGTTTAGTTTCATAATTCAAATGTATGAATTAAATAACAAGGAATGCGTGATTTAAAGGATCAATTTATTACATCTTAAAATGATTTTTTAATCAAAACCCTTTTATGTATTCAGAGTAATTAATAATAATAATTAAAGCCCTTCTCAATCTGACTATTAAATATCTAACAATTTACTTTTTCATTCTAGAGGTACGTGCAAAACGGGAACCCTTCGTTAAATTTTTAAATCTTCAGTTTTCTTACAAGTAATTTAATATGTATTATGTTTATTAAATTATAAAAATATAGTTATTACCATTCGTGCTGCGTACCCTTTGATAGTGCGTGAGTACTGGTATATTATATATTTTTCTGTTAAGTAATAATAATATAATTCGTTTATTTAGTAAAAAAACAAAACAAAAACATAATATTTCATATGAAACATGTCGCCATGGCCATACGACCATGTCAGGCAGAGTTCCTTTTTTTAAAAAAAAAAAAAAAAAAAAAAAAAATGTCTTTATTTATAAATATTTAAATAATAAATGAAATACAACACTTAAAGCATAATAATTTTAACAATAAAAACAATGCATGCAATAATAATAAACGAAATACAACGCAGAAAGCATAATAATTTTAACAATAAAGAAACACTACATGAAATAATAATAAATAAAATACAACGCACAGAGCATAATAATTTTAACAATAAAAAACAATACATGAAATAATAAATAAATGAAATACAATGCATAGAGCATAATAATGTTAACAAAAAACAAAATTACCATTTAAATTCCAATCTTTAAGGAGAATGTGTTTTCTAGTATATGTATAAATGATAATAATGAAAATTATAATATTTATATTAATTGAGTTTAGATTCTGTTTTTCTAACTTATAACTCATTCATAATTACAAGTAATACTCATAACAACATAATTGAAACCAAGAAGTAAACCAATAAATAAAAAGAATATTATTTTCCTGTTAAGTATTTAACAGTAATTACTATTATTAGAATTAAATCTCGACACTAATATTCTTACGTAAATATTATGTACAATAATATAGGTAATTTGTATGTTCATTGTATTTTGCTACTGCTTGTGTATATTAATTGTTTTAATTAAAATTAAAAATTTCCAGCTTTAGTTCCAGAATTTTATAAACAATTTTACTTTACAACCCCCCCCCCCCCCCCCCCCCTACTGACGTCATGTAAAAAGAGAGAATTATATGGTTGCCTTAGAGGCCTCCTAAAGCGCTTGTAGTTGTTTAAATAAATATCTTTTTTACTTTTTTATATAAAGAGAAAGTATTGTGATGGCGCAAAAATTCGATTGAGATTTTGATGGATTAACTGGGTTTTGAGGTCTCTTGAGTCCAAAAAAGTGGTTATTAAAAACTGTCTAAGTCTAAACTACTAGACCGATTTTGGCAATATTGACATTCATGTTAAGAAATCTCATACCCCGAGGTGAAATCGAGAAATAAATATATTAGCATGAAATTAATTAAAATCAGATGAGTACTTTTGAAGATATAGGTGTAAATAAATGTGTTTGTGCGCATGTTTAAGAGAAACAAAGCGGTATAGAAGGATACTTATAAGGGACCAACAATGAGCTAATTATTACCTACCATAAAAATGTCATTAAAATCGGACGTAGTTTTAAGGATATCTTGATTTCCAAAATTTAAGCGACAGACTGACAGACAGACAAGGAACCAACAACGTTCCCTGATGTCTGAAATGGATTTCTGTCTTGGAATTTTTTTTAAATCGGAGACTTAAAATATTTTCGTTCTTCAGAACGATCATATAACTTCCGTTTCCTTCGGTAATGTCGGAAGCAATTCGAGGGGGGGGGGGGTTAAATAAATTTGACTGTAATGGGCTGAAAAATAAAATTATCAAAGTATACGAAATTGGACGCGGGGAAGCTATGTGCCACACTAATTTTTTTTTTTTTTTTTTTTTTTTTTAAGGCTATTTTTGATAGCTCTTACTTACTCGATAATAAGAAAAATATGCTTCAACAGGGTTACCTCGCTTTTCACTTCCAAAGCGCTTTTATTTAACTGGAAACTGGAACAATTAATGGTTGAACAAGCATAAGAAATGATACTTTTTTCTGATCAATAATGAGGTTCGTCTTACAATTATTGCAATATCTTTCTATGAATCATTTTTTCTTTACTTGTATTCATATGATTAAGGGAGTTTTTCATACAGACCACCATAGTTAACAGGGAAAAAAATAGTTCTCAGTTCTCAGCTTATTCAGTGTTACATTTTAATAAAACATTTGACGAAAAGAAATTGCGAGAAGATTTCTTTAAAATCATATTTTTTTTCTAATAGTTAGATGGAATGATTCCAAAAACTAAGTTGTATAAATATTAGGATTTTCTTTGCGTTGTGAGAGTGTTAAATGTTTATATATTAAAAATGTATTGATTAAGTGCGACATTTACATTACTTACCGACCGAGACCTAGTGGCACAAGGTCTAAACTGATTCCGACAAACTTGAATAAATATTTTGTTTTGGAAAGAAAAAAAACATCCTCGGAGTGGGATTTATTTCTTTGAACTGATTCCAAAATCTTTTAAATATTAAATATCTTGTAAAAATTATCATCGGGTTGCAATCAAGGGCTTGTTGAGAGGAAGTATTTGTAAAATTAAACCTTGTCGGGTGTTGGAACGGTTCAATATTCCGCTTGCGTTCTGCTGTAATAGAGGAAAAGAAAATGTGTCTGCCGGTCTGAACCGCAAATAGAACATTGTTTATTGGAATTATTCCAATATTTCGAAATTTTTCGTTGGCGATTTAAATATAAATATATGATTTGTAGATGCCGTATCAGCGTTCACTTTTAGATTTTAGATTTTCAAGTTCATGGTCAAATATGTTTATAAACTTTTTTCTTTTAATAAAATAGTTACTTCGTTTACCTGTCAGGTCATCAATAAAATTAAATGAAATGTTTTTTAAGCTTATTATACATGTTTACTTTCTAATATAAAGAGAAAGTATTGTGATGGCGTGAAAAAATTTGATTTTGATGAATTTACACGTTTTGATGTCTCCTGAGTCCAAAAAAGTGATTTTTTTTTTATTTTTTTTTAAAGAGTGTTGTCTGTGCAAACGCGTGGAGCCTACTACAGGGCCGATTTTGACAAAATCTACCATACATGTTCAGAAAAATTATACCCGAGGTGAAATAAAGAAATTAATTTTAGCTCCGAATTTGGGTGCGAAACCCATAAAAGCTCTGAAGAAAACGTGAAAAAAAATCTCGAAACATTTTTTTTTTTTTTTTTTTTCAAATTTATCAAGAGTTGCTGTAACCTTATAATTAATGTCTGACTAATAACGCAATCAGCTGATTTTCCATTGGTGGCATACAATTTTAAAATACTAATTTCATTCGGATAAATTGTACTAAGTTAAGTTATCGTACGAACAATAATTGATTACTAACTTTGATTAGCGATCACAGCTTTGATAGTAGCATTTAATAAGCAAGCAAGTCCAATCATCGACAAAAGTTTCATTGTACAATCTATTGCTTACATAATTTGATTTTTACGTCTGAATGTTAGTTTGTAAAACGCTTTTGACATCATTAAATTAAATGAAATAATCCGTGGTGCAACGAATTGTGGACGGCTTTTTGCCTGCCAAATACTTTTGATGTCATTATGCTTCTCTAATTATAATGAGAGTTATCAATGGAATTTCAAGGTAGGTTTGCAGAAATCGTTTTTTTTTAAATTGTAGGATGATGTCGTTAGACTCTACAATTTAATTTATTTATTTAAGATGTATATTGCATAGGTATATACTAAAAATACCTGTAAACGCGCAGGTAATTATAATATCGCTTGAAATTGGACCCAAACGATCACTACTATACGATATTTATTCTGTGAAATCCCTCTTAATGGCCACCCCTTATTACGGACTTTTTCCCAGGAACCAGGCAAAATTGTATACTAAATCACTGTAACAGAACCTCTCTCTAACGTACCCCCCTTTAAACCGGACATTGACACAAATTTGTTCTGTGGACCCTAAAAACCTCTTACTTAACTAATTTATTTAGTTAAATTAAACTTGAGTAAGCATTTTTATTTTTTAAATCTATAATATATATAAAATTAAAGTTTTGTCTGTACATTGGTCAGAATTAAAATTTTTTTGGATACTTTAACATTTTATACATTCTGAAAACCGAATCCGGCCTTAACTTTTTTTGTGTATGTGTGGATGTGTGAATGTCTGTCGCCCCAGTCAAACTTTATAGGTGCAAAACTGGCTAAGCGATATCGATTAATTTCTTTTCAGAGATGAGCGCATACATGTTGCGCAATTTGTAGGCTTGAAAAAATTGCATATCCTTCTAAAGCGGAAATTAAATCATTTCTTAAGCTCTCAACTTCTGTAAATAATACTGGTGGATTAGAAGCCTCTTAAAATATTTCTTTGTAAATTGCAAAAGCCAGATATCCTCATACCACTATTGAAAAAATAATATCGCCCTAAAAACTGTTATGAAAATGAATCCTGAAACAGTTTTAAAAATCCACACAGTAATTACTCCGTACAACGTCGTATGGATAAAATGTCAGAAGATACTAAAAATTCCTTAATTTGTGAATTGCAAAACAGTACATTTTCTGTGCAGTTAGATGAATTCAGTTTTTGTAGAAATAGTATTTTGATGTTACATGTTCGATATTATAGCTCCAGATTAAGAGAAATTACAGAAGAATAACTTTCAGCAAATAAATATATTATGTTCACTACAGTTAAACATATCTTTGTATTGAAATTTTTTGAAAATTTACACTGAACTGAACACTTAAAAACATTAAAAGAAGATATGTTATGTTGGCTATAGTGGCACTATACGATGATAGGTAGATTCAAACAAAATAAATATAACACACAATAATAAATGACCACATTAATAAAAATCTATCTATCATTTCCATTCACAATATCGATATACCTGATCAAGTTTATATCTGTTATCTGAAATCTTATGTAAACCACTTTTTTTATAATTTTTTATCTAAGTTCTTAGCACAAATTGTTGTCTTAAAGATTTTTAAGCCTAATTATTAGTATTCTGCTAAAGTACTAATTTAAAATTTCCAAATATTCATACTTGACATTGATGATAACAATATCTGATGTATTGTCCTTGAAACCATGTTAATTGTGCCTAATTTTTTATCAATGTTTTTTAACTTATATATTACACTAATTTATCAGTAAATTATTTCTACTTTTTATTGCTTTTTGTGGCAAATTTTGTGAACATAGTCATGTGCCCGAAAATGTGAACTACATAAAAACTACAGCCAATTATTTCAAAACTACAACACAAAACAGGGTACGTATTATCATATCTGATCATGCGTGGTAACTCTCTATCTTATTGTTAATTAATTTTATTTTTTCTTAATGCACACATTAACATTTTATGGTTTAATTTGTCTAATTAACTCATAATAACGATAATTAATATATTTTCAACATATAAATTAGTTCCACACTCAAATTCCATATTTTTAGGTATTTTGCTTCCGAGCTTACCTAAGGTAACGAAAGCTATGTGATCGTTCTGAAGAACGACAGTATTTTGTGTCTCAAAAATTCCAAAACAGAAATTTGTTTCAGACATCAGGGAAGATTTTTGGTTCCGTGTCTGTCTGTCGATCTGTCGCTCAATTTTTGCGAACCAACATATCTTAAAAACTACTATATTTATTTACAGCTATATCTTCAAAAGTACTAATCCAATTTTTATGAAATTTAGATGGTTTATCGAAAGTAACCCGCAGATAGCCCCGAGATTAATTTGAACCGTCTGCGCTCTTTAATTTTTGCTAAATTGACACTTTAATTCATGTAAAAAATTAAAACAATTTTGACAGAGTAAAAAAACGGGGAAAACAATTAAACAAAATTGACAATAATGGCTTGTAGAAGCATAAAATCAATAAAGTACTTAATCGGATGCGAGGAAGCTATGTGCCACACCAATTGGCAGTCTATTTTTAAGCGTACCCCTCCCCAAGGGAATCCCCTGTATAACTACTACAAAGGGATTTCGCTGTAGTAGTGTGGTAACTTCCTTATCAAAATAAAGAAGAGAACTTTAATTTTAAGTCCCTTCCTGAAAATTGATGAGCTACTTGTTGAAACATAATAGAAATTCATAAGTCCTCATTCTGAAGGTCCAACTTAAGAAATTATTTTAGGAACGCAATTAGGTATGCTAGTGGTACAACACCAACTTTGTAAGGATGTAGTGCGCCAGGGACATAATCTAATTTTGCATCCTATTCTCTTAACCTCAATTTCAAGGTAACGTATGTGTAATTTTAGATAATAAATTTGTTATTTTTAGACACTTATTGTCTCATAGCCTCCCGAAAATTGTAGATTGGATGCGGGGTTGAGATAAACCTTGGAACAGTGAGGCAATCAAAATACATACATATAATTTTCCTAAATATTTTAATAACAAATTGAAATCATTTATACAAACGGGTTATAAGATTGGCAAAAAAATATTGAGGGTTCAGAAAACAGACGATTTTTCAAATCTCACATTTAATTTTAATTTTAGTTTACCTCACAAATAGTGTACTCTCTATTGGCAATTAACATTTTTTTTATTAAAAGCTTAATTTTATTCTCACTCTTTTAAATAGTCTGCCAATTAGTGTGGCACATAGCTTCCTTAACGTCCTATTTCGTACACTTTAATAATTTTATGCTTTTACAACCTATTATTATTGTTAAATTTATTTAACTTTCCACCCGTTTTTTAAATGTGTCAAATTTTTTTTTATTATTTTTATGAATTTAAGTATCAATTTAGCAAAATTTCAAGAGCGCAGTTGGTTGCAATTAATCTGGAGCTACTTTCGATAAACCATCCAAATTTCATAAAGATCAGATGAATACTTTTGAAGATTTAGGTGCAAATAAATTGAAAGAAATGAGCTCAGAAGGTTGAAACTTATAGGGGACCACCAAGAGGCTAATCAGACCTAACATCCAATTTTCAATAAAATTGGACGAGTAGTTTTTTAAGATATGTTGGTTCACAAAATATGAGCGACAGATAGACACGGAACCAAAAATGTTCCCTGATGTCTGCAACGGATTTATGTCTTGGAGTTTGTGAAATTCGGAGACTTAAAAAGGTTTTTGCTCTTTAGAACGATCACTTAGCTACCTTTACCTCTGGTAAGCTTGGAAGAAAAAATTAAATGAAATGAGGTATTTTTAATTCCTTCTTTTTCCTTAAGGTAATTATTTTTTAAGTTTTTTTTTTTTTAATAAATCCATTTAATACTTTGATTTATCTATAAAAAATAACTAAAATGGTTTTGTCTTTTAGTAAACTGCAAGTATTTCTAAATATAGTTCCTTTTAATTGAAATAAGGGTGTTGTAAGCGGAGAAATTTCTACTTTTTCCTTAAGTTTTTTCTATTAGGAAATATATTAGGATGCTATGACGCTCTTGCGGCGTTTATTCAGTTGAAGGTGCAGTTTCACACAAAATATTTTTCCTCATTAACAGCATATTACCCTACATATTAAAATTAAAAATAGAACCTTACTTGAGTTGTTTCTTCCTTTTTTTTTAATCCTTTTGTTGAATCCTTGAGTTGTTGGTTCCGCACTGAAGTAAAAACACATTATCTACTCACGGCAGCAAAATTAAGTATTGTTGTACTGTTTTCAATCTACAAAATGTAATTTTTCTTGATTCTTTTGTAACATGTCAAAAATACACGCAGCAAAATATCAAAGAGTCTGCAAAATAACAAACAGGCAGCAACATTTTAAGAAATGGTACTACATTGCAGATTATGAACTCTCCCACCATTTTTATATATTTAAGCGTAATATTCTGCTAAATATTTTTATTTTTTAGAAAATACCTTTAAAAATTATAATAATCAAAAATCTTTAGTGCAATTTTTCTGCCGTTAGTAGATAAAATATTGTATGTTACTGTGCAGCAAAGAAAACATTCCTGCGACTCGTTTAAACATTACCTGCTTCGGATACACCTTAGCAGATAATTAACATTTTCAATAAATAAATTTCCTGCCTCGGCTTCGCCTCAAAACCTAAATATGTTCAGCCTATCCTCACCTTCGGCTCGGAACTAAAACTTAAAAACTTAAACTTAGTAACATAAATACTATTAATGGTATTTCGTTCCCTGAAGGAGACAAAGGTTTCATTGTATTAAGTAAATTGAATTTGAATATTTATATTGAATATTCTCGTCATGTTATACTAAGTTAAATATTTTTTCATGTTTTAACAATGTTATTTTTCTAGAATAACTTTTGAAACGAATACGTTACTTGAATTACTTAAAAATCAATATCAAATTTTAGTTACATTGTATTTATTTTATATGGTTTTACTGATGCATGATTTATTACTTTTTTCAGTTTTAAATTAAATCTTTCTGTGATGTTTTCCGTGCGAATTTTTTTGTAGAAATATAAATAAGATTGTAGTAGAGTTAAAAATAATTGTTCTATATGTGTCAGTTACAAAACAATTAATTAATTAATTACAAATAGGCTAAATGGTTGGTTGATTATTAGTTTATAAAGTATATATATATATATATATATATATATATATATATATATATATATATATATATATATATATATATATATTACTTTACAAACTAATATATATATATATATATATATATATATATATATATATATATAAAAACTAGATCTCTTTTGAAACTTGTATTTTATAGTATATACCATGAAATAATTATAATAAAAGAATAATTGATTTTGAAAATAAATTTTATTATAGGATTTTTTTATGATTTAATGCTATTCCGGCATTGTTTGGGGACATTGAGGTACAAGAATTGAATGTCATCACGTCTCTTAAGAAATCATATTGTCGATGTTTAGACTTTAGTTTCAGACGAGTACGTTAACCACTTAAACGATCTACTGTCAGTTAAATAGTGGTAGAAATCAGATATTAGATGTTACTCGGAGACTACCAATTTTTAACTCCTCGATAATTGTTATAGGAATCAAAGCATAACGCAATAATAAGGTAATATTAAGTGTCGCTAACCATCTGGACGAAGCGAGGGCTCGAAGGTCACACAAGAGTGAATGTATACATATATTGTGTATAGATTTATTTTCTTTAAATTTATGTAATTCCTTGCTTATAGTCCTTGACCTTGTTTTACAGTGTTATTTTATGTGCATATTTGCCACCTTTGATTTTTAATTTATTATTACACGCTATCAATTTACTTGGTAAGGAAAATGAATGGTTTTAATGTTTCTTTTTTTTCTCTCGGTTTAATTATTTATCTATATTAGAAATATTTTTGAATTGTTAATTTATTTTTGTTTCTGCAAGTTGTAGTAGTCTTGTTCTAATACATATTGTTGTTTATAAAAGAATTATTTATCAAAGAAAATAGGATAAAAGTTGTCTTATAATTAGTATCTAAATAAAACTGAGGAAGCAATATTGATCATTTAACTTACCACAATAGTGAATATTGATTTTAACTAGATAATAAATATTCTAATTACAAATTGAATTTTTTTCTCGTATAGGAAGTATTATATGGTTCTTCATTAGACTGTTACTCCCGTTATATAAAAAAATCAGAAGGGGGCAACAATCTAAAGGAGTTTGGAATGTTATTCTTTAGACTGTTACTCCCCTTATATAAAAAAAATCAGAAGGGGCAACAATCTAATGGAGCTTGGAATGTTCTTCTTTAGACTGTTACTCCCCTTATAAAAACAGAAGTGAGATGTTCCTTTCTCCCAAAGTACATTGGACTAAACATCCCTTTGTCTATATGGTTATTTAGACAAAGGACTGTTTAATTAATAATATTTATCTGTTTATATTCTAAAAAGAAAGGGGAGTAACAATCTATAGAAGTACTGTATAAATAAAGTATTAAGATGACAGCAATTTTTATTTGAAGAGTTTGATTGATTTACACGTTTTAAGGTCCCCTGAGGTTAAAAAATAAACTTTTTTGGACTCAGTTATCTGTAGTCTGAGTAGATTCATAGAGCCTAATAATATATGTTGTTTTCCCTGGAAAAATCTAGTTTAAGAGATATTGATAATAATAAATTTCATTGGGAAGGGTGGTCCAGGAAGGAATATTTTTACTGTAATTATAGATAAAAATATAATTAAGCAGTGTAGCGGAGATTACCTGCAAAAATTAACAAAAGAAAAATGTATATGTACATGAAAATTGTTACTCAATTTTAAATTTTTGGTAGTTTTCATACTACGGAAAGTTTAAATTTTAATTTAAATCAAATTATAATTATTATTTACTACGGGAAACAGACAGTGAAAAATTGGCAACATTTTGGAAAATAATAACTTAAATTTAACAGAAACTGTAATAAAAAACTGTTTTGTTGAATCACCACAAGCTCATAACCTGAACTCAACCTCAACGAGGGTTACCGAGCGTGACGTCATGCGCAGTGAATCGAATAGCGCCAAGTTTGATTCGAAGTTTAAAAGAGTTACAATAAAGTCACAATTTAGAAACAAGCATTGCTTGAATTGAATCTGGTAAAAACATTCACGAATCACCAGAAATAATAAAATATTAGTAATTTATTCTCAGATAACAAAAGGTATTTAAGTAAGTAACTTCATTCATCATTCAATAAAATAAACAAGAGTACTTTATAATTATAAGCGTTAATTCTAGGTTTAGTTCTAATGTCATAAATATCGACTGTCTAAATGTATATGAATATGAAAGCTTGGATTCGGGACTAGTTATCGATTACGGCAGTGGAAAATCATTCTCCTGCGTAGCTTAGTTGGCCAGAGCATCTGTACTGGAAATACAGGAGACCCGTGGTTCAAATCCCGGCGGTGGAGTCTATTTTTCACGGTCTGTTTCCCGTAGTAAATAATAATTATAATTTGATTTAAATTAAAATTTAAACTTTCCGTAGTATGAAAACTACCAAAAACTTAAAATTGAATTTCGAATTGATTGTACAAGCTACAGGTACTAATTGAGTACTTTATAATTATAAGCGTTAATTCTTGGTTTAGTTCTAATGTCATAAATATTGACTGTCTAAATGTATATGAATATTGAAAGCTTGGATTTGGGACTTGTTATCGATTACGGCAGTTAAAAATCATTCTCCTGCGTAGCTTAGTTGGCCAGAGCATCTGTACTGGAAATACAGGAGACCCGTGATTCAAATCCCGGCGCGGGTGTGTATTTTTAACTGTCTGTTTCCCGTAGTAAATAATAATTATAATTTGATTTAAATGAAAATTGTTACTTATTTTTTAACTCATCTTAATGTCACATTCACATAACAATTCACTGTCATTAGAAACTCAATGGATAATAGTCAAATCCCAGTGATAATCTTGTAAAATATGATCAATTTTACGTTTTCAATGTTATAACTAATCTACTACAGTTGCAATGTATTACTACTAAATCATTTCTATTTCTTGATAAAACTATGTAGACCATTTAAATCATCTATCAAAAATGTAAGCACTTTAATAAACTAGTCGAAGAAGAAATAACACTGAAAGGGGGAAATATACTGTAAAAAGTCTTACAATTATTTAACTTTTTATTCTTAAGTATATATATTTCTTCCTTAACACTAAACATTTATTTGTAAAATAAATGTACAAAATAATAGCACAAGTAACTATTTTATCTACATCAATATTTGCATGTGTAGATACACGAAAAGCTATTAGTAACATCTCATTACGAAAATGAAATGTTTCAGGAATTATATAGGAAATGTATGGGGGTTATTTTGAGGCATCACCTTCCTGGGTTGCCAGTTTGGGATCTATCCAAGTAATTATTTATTAATGTTTACGTACACTTTTCTTTTTAGATAATCTTGTTTGGACGGGTTTTGACGGGATTTTATATGATTATAAATTGATTGTAGCTGTCGATCAAGAAGGCATAAATGTCTTTTAAATGATGAATTTATTGATTTCCCACCATAAAGTATGTCAAATAATTTAATCTTAAAGTGCCCAATAATTGCATTATTATTCATGACAAGCCGTTAAGTATAACAACGGGCTTAATTTTATATTTATAAAAACAAGTAAAATTAAGTTAATTAATTTAGATATCTATTACTAGGCATCGCGTGGCTCTATCATTGAAGCGAGCGTATAGTAATAAATATGTATTGAATATTGAAAAAAAAGATTATTGTGAATCATGATGAGTTGATAGATAATGGGTCTGGTAGAAGTGCAGCGGCTAGTAGTAAGGGAACCACCCCGCATTCTTACTTTTCCTCTAACCACAAATCTCTATTTCAATATTTATAATTTGTATCTCTTTGCTACAAACAAACTACTGCATGTATCAAATTGAAATTTTGCATGCCTGTTTCAATTGTGCATCAGATGGTGTCTATGAAGTTTTATTAAAATCGTTACGTTAGAACGTAAGATATCGGTAAAAAGGTTGTTTTCTCTATTTTAAACGTTTAGGCCCGCTTTAATAGTTTTAGCGATCTTTATTAATTCATAGCGGTGTCGCTGTTGGTTTTACTAAAAAATGTTATTTGAAAAAAATGTTCGTCTCATCGAATAGATGATGATAGAATCTTTTCCCGTCCTGAAATTCCAATTTAATTTTTGAACCTCTCGTTTACGCGAGCGTTGCGCGCGAACTCTTGGACGGATCACGCTGTCCAACGAACTTAGCCTGAGTATTAGTAAGAGGATCATGTATACCAAATTTCAACTAAATCGGTCAACTTTTACTCAAGTTATCGTCACACGCGTGAACGTTACTGACAGACAGACAGACAGACAGACAGACAGACAGACAGACAGACACGGAGCATATTTCGTTGAATGTAGGAAGCTCGCTACGCTCGCTTCAATTAGATAATTTATTATATCTATTTGAAGACCAAAAAATCAAAATAAACATTTATTTTTTATTGGAATGAATGAGGTTGCCTTAGCTGAGCAATAACAAATCATTTCGAGTTGCGTCGATCTTTTTAACACAAAAAATCGGTCCGAGACAACTCAGACAAACTTTCTCATATACGAGTTTATAATTAATTAGCCCAGTGTTTCCATTTATTATTTTTAAAATGTACATATAAATATTATTAAGCATTTCATCAAAATTTATCATAAAAATAACTTTTCCTGGGCGGGGAATCGAACCCGGGCTCTCTCCGTCCGCGTTTTAAGCTAATTTCTCAGGAACTAGATTTTTCCCGGGAAAACGGCTTATATCGTTGGATTCGTATTCAAATGGACTACATTTTAGAATTTTTTAATCAAAATCGTCGGAACCGTTTTCGAGAAATAATTTTTTTTCATGTTTTTTCAGAGTTTTTGGGGGGTAGCGCCCCCAAATTTAGAGCTAAAATTCATTTCTCGATTTCGCCTCGGGGTATGATTTTTCTGAACATGTATGCCAAATTTCATCAAAATCGGCCCAGTAGTTTAGGCTCCAGGCGTCTGCACAGACGACAGACGACAGACGACAGACAGACTGACAGACTTTTTTTAAAAACCACTTTTTTGGACTCAGGGGACCTCAAAACGTGTAAATCCATCAAAATCTCAAAATCGAATTTTTGCGCCATCACAATACTTTCTCTTTATATCAGAAAGTAAAAAGCCTGTAAAATGATTCAGAGTTAACAGTTCAGTTTAATCTTTTCAAAACAATGTTATTCACAATGGTTTTAATATGAGGCCCCTTTGTTCAAATGTTTATAAGATAAAGAGACTTTTCAAATTGCATTTATGCACCTACATAATCCCATATAAGTTAAAATAAATATTTTTAAAATATATAAATAAATAAGGTATGTTTGTCTAGACATTTTTTTATTGCTTTGAATTAAACGTTCAAACAGAAATGTATTCGTTTTTAGGTTTTCGTTGGTAAAACCAAAAAAAAAGAAACCTTAATAGTTCCTGTGTCTGTCTGTCTGTCACTCTGTACGGTTCCAATAACTTTTTAATCAAAAGAGATACAAACATGAAACTTTCCAGTATTAAAGATCGTTTTGGCGCACACACAGGAAAAATATAGCGAACTCAAAATTATCAGCTGTTCAAATCCAAAATGGCTGATAATTCATGTTACGCGAAATTTTTTTTTTTTTTTAAACTTTTGAGTGGGGTATCAAATAAAAGGTATTGAAGAGTAGATAAAAAAATATATAACACTTGCGGATAATGTTTAATTTTCATGCTTATTTGTCAAATAACATAAACATTTTGCATGCCCCCTCCCCCCTAAAACTATATTTCTGCTGTTACTAAAAAGATTTTTAAAAAAAATATGCTAAATGCGTCGTCTGGCTGGGCCATAGAAAAAATAAGAATAGCAATTTGATCTGATTAACTGGGAATCCAAAATGGCGGATAATTCCTGTCATGGGAATTAATTGTGTAATACGGAGATCAAGTGAGTAACAGACAGACAGACAAGTGCAGGAAAGTAATAAGGGTCTTCGTTTTTGCCTACGGACCCTTAAAAGGTAACAAATCAATATTTGATATAAATTGAAATTTTAAAATCATTCTATCAAATATTTTAATTGCTTTTGGAAGAAAAAATTGAAAAATTTCTTTTAAGAATTATTTTATGTAAATGGTTTCTGGTAATTTAAATTATATGTTATTAAGATGTAAAATAACCAACTTACTTTGTATAGAACTCAATTTTCAATTATAAAATGGAATATAAAAACGTTAAAATGTTAAAAGAAACATTTATGTTAAATGGAATAAAAGAAAAACTGCTAAATAATAATTGTGTCACTGCAAACGAATATATTGTAATTGGACGACGAATATTTTGTTAATTTGAATAGCGAATGGAAAACTACAAACATCGCAAATTATTACCGACAGTAAATTTGACTGGTATTTTTCCTATTTTCTTGTCTTTTTTGTTCAATTAAATCATTTTATTTTTAAATTCGAAGATTACTAGAATTTCTTTTTTTTATTTTTTTATTTTTACTTCTCATATACCTTGTATGTAAAGAGAATGTATTGTGATTGCGTGAAAATGCAGACGTTAAATTACACGTTTTAAAATCTCTTGAGTTCAAAATAGCGGTTTTTAAAACATTTCTTTCCGGCTGTAGTCTGTGCGAACGCATGGAGCCTAAACTCTGGGCTACTTTAGATGAAATTTGGCATTTAACCATTTGGATAAATCCAGAAACGAATTTTAGCACCAAACTTAGGGGCGCTACTACCCAAAACTAAAAAAGTACGTGTGGTGTCGCGGGACACCCGGTAGGAACGAAGTTCCTTACATTTTTCATTAAATATAAATGATAAAATCACACTGCTAAGTACGTATACATTGCTAACTACTTATACATTATACATGGCGGAGTTAGAAAAGAGACAAAATTAAAAGTAACGATCTGATTGTACCTAGCAGAATTAAGGAAAAATTAAAAGAAAATCATTATTTGTATAATTAAAGCAAGCAATAATTATTTGATTGTAAGCATGACTTAATTATTTGTATAATTAAAGCTATATATTGAATATAAGAAAAAAGTCATGATGAGTTTATAGTGAAAGAGTATGTTTGTTATAGGAGTTTGGATTGAAATAGGACTGTTTTCTACCTACCCGGCCAATTAATTTAAAATATTTTAAAATGTATCTCTTCCCTACTCTACAGCTTCTGCTTGTATCAGGGTGACATTTTACATGATTATATTTTATTTATTTACAAAACAAAGTGACACTTTTGACGTATATAACAAAAATAATCAAAACAAGTCAAGTAACAGGCTTCCTTAATAACACTTTTTCCCGTCTTTTGAAGCTTACGTTTACGCGAGCGTTGCGCGTGAACGCTTGGGCAAATAACGTTTTCCGACGAACTCAGCCTGGGCATTGGTGAAATGAACATGTGTACCAAATTTCATCTAACTCGGTGATCTTTTACTCAAGTTATGGTCATCTGTAGATTTCGTGACGGATTTTGCGTGACGGTGATTTTAGTAGTTTTTTTCGGATTCACTCCCGGGCTCCAGAACGTATCATAAGGAACTTCGTTCCAAAAATCAAAATAACACATTGTTTGTAAAAAAATTATTTATCACAAAAAGTTCTAACGATTATATTTAAATGGTTCTAAAATGAAAGCTATTTTAATATGAATCTAACCAAATAATTCGTTTTCCCGGGAAAAATCTAGTTTCCGAGATATTGATAAGAATAAATCTGATTTAATTATATCGAAAAAAATGAAAAGTAAACGTAAAAAAAAAATATTTCTCGAAAACGGTTCCGACGATTTTGATTAAAAATTCTAAAATGTAGTCCATTTAAATACGAATCTAATGATATAATCCGTTTTCTCGGGAAGAATCAGTTTTAATCGCGGAAGGAGAGAGACCGGGTTCGATTCCCTTCCGAGGAGAAGTTATTTTTATCATACATTTAATGATTAATTATTGTTGAACATTTGTTCAATAATAATTAAATGTGCCTACGAAAACTAATAAATGGAAATCACTGGGCTGTTATTATGAACTCCAATATGAGAAAGTCTGTTTGTGATGTCTCGGGCCGATTTTTTACGGTGTGATCAAAGCAAAGTTATGTAATTCAAAGGTGAAAGGGATTATTCATTTTAAAAATCTAATCTATGTAATCATAGCTGTAAAATACATCTTACTTATTTGAGAATCGAACCGGATATGTTATGATTTTGAAGATAATATTTATTAGCGAATGAGATTATATTAGAAAGAAATAATGAAAAACGAGGACTGAAAACTTTTTTCTTTGAAAAATGTATTTATATTTCCCTCTCATTGTTTCGGCTACTTCCAGATTAGGTAATAACTTATTACTAATAAGGCATGTTTCATGCTTACCTGGCACCTAACAGTCGGGTAAAGGATGCTAGGAACACGGTTATCAGTATCGGAAAGAAAAGAGTAGGTGCATTTGTTTTGCTGCATGTGTACATATTGCTACATTTTCTATTATTATTAACTAACTTTTCTTCCCGACATCGATTACCTGACTGTCAGGTGGGTGATAACATGCCTAATATGTCGAGGAATAGGCCACTTTACTCATCTTCTCTATAAGAACATCTGTGTGAAACAGTGGTCGGTGTTCAGATTTGTTTCAGACGAGACAGTCTGCTTTCTTTTTGACCCAGTCCGCGACGGATGGTGGACAAGTCCATCTTCTGTGGGGTGGTAAACAGAAAACGGACTGTCCGCCACGAAATAATCATTACTAGTTACATTTCTAGTAGATAAGATAAATAAATAAGATCGATTTAAAGGTAATTGGTACTAACTACTAATCTACATTGGTACACTTTTTGCAATTACAAACCATTATTCACGACTAAATTTGAAATCATGAAGACAGATTAAGCTATGTACAAAATACAATTGACCCTTTCTACTGTATTAGGTGTGTCTTTTTTTTAATTTATCCCCTCCTTGATTAAATATTTTAATCTCCCTAAATGTTGTTTTAAACAAATGTTTAAAAAGAATCATTGCAATGCTTATTATTAGGTATATAAAAAAAAAAACCTTCATTTAATCAAATAAATATAAAGGTTAACAATTAATTAATATTCTTCTTTTACATTTAAAATATATTACAGACGTTTGCATTATTAATTAATCAAACAAACGACCCTCATTTCTTTTATCAAATGATAATATAAAAACGTTTAAGTTTTATAATAAAAAGTAAACAAGTCCTGGTTGACCTAAACTGGTATAGTAAGACGGAAGTGATTAGAAGAGAGCAGATCTCTCTTAAGTTTAATAACATGTAAATGCAAATCTGGTGACACAGGGGCAAGATGTGATACAAACAAGAAGATACTGTCCTTGTTCTTTACCTTGGCAATATTGCCTGGCAAAAACACAACGCAATCATTAGCATTAACCCAGCTTCATTAACTATACTGTTCTAATATACTAATAAATCTTTATGATATGTATACAAATGAATACGCAGACTGTGTTCCTAAAATAAGTATTTTTTTTAACACTTTTGACGTACTTTCCTAAAGCAAATATTTGCTTATGAAATTAGTAAATTTAAAAGACAATGTTATCTAATTTAAGTCCATAAGTACGTAGTAGAAGTAGTTTAAAATATAATTTTTATGATTTTTAAAGATAATGCTTTTTAAAATTATAGTTCTATTTTTAAATTATATTACTAGCTGGTTACCCGTGCTTCGCTACGGAGTGTTATTTTAATTTGATAAGTTTGTAAACTATCATCAAGAAACATTTAAATTATTTTACTACGCAAGAATATGTAGATTCTATCCCTCCCACTTATACCCCCTCCTCTTGTATAAGATAATTTGCAAATATCCCAAATTTACCCCCCTCTTAAATGGGATACGATTAAACGATTAAACTGTACAAAACAATAATTAATTACTGTGCTCTTAAAGAGCTTTTCAACGATATGCATCATGAAGGGTATATTTACTTTGACCCCGAATTCATTACTTGTACCCCGTACTCCTTTGTACCAAAATTTAAATTTCGAAAAATTGAAAATAAATATTCATTCAATTGGTATAAATCTGTAGACTTGTATAAAAGACATACCCACAAAAACTCTTCTTTTCATATAAGATATAGCTATATTTATCTATTTTACCTCTTCCTAAATGAAAATATGACAAAACTGTACATAACAATTACTGTACTCTTAGAGCTTTTAAACGATATGCATCATGAAGGGTATTCATTCCTTTGACTGTAGATTTGTATAAAGAACGTACACATATTTATTTATATATGGCCGCCATCTTGAATCAAAACGCCCGATTGGTAAACCATTTATCAAAAGTTTTTACTTTTATAAAAGGAAGCTAACTTCTAAACTTCAAGGTTCTAGTGCAATTGGTTCCGGAGATATCGTCTTGTCGAATTTTTTATATAAATGGCCACCATCTTGAATCAAGATGGCGGATTTTAAAAACATTTCTTAGCAAGCACCTAGGAGGTAAGAGGAACTCACCTACAAAATTTCATGGTCATAGGTCTTGTGATTTCAGAGATATCGTGGTGTGTCAGTCAGTGAGTGAGGGGTATTAGGATTTTATATATATATATAGATAAAAGTATAGATAGAACCCTAATTCTATTTTATACATTGGTTGGTACTTCTTTAGATTGTTACTCCCCTTTTTTTAGAATTTAAATGACTTTCACTAAATAACTATTAAGGCAATAGGATATTTAGTCCAATGTACTTTAGTACAAAGAAATATCTCACTTCTGTTTTATAAGGGGAGTAACAGTCTAAAGAAGAACATTCCGTACAGCTTCTTTAGATTGTTACCCTCTCTGTTTATTTTTATATGGGGAGTAAAAATCTAAAGAAGTGCCCATTGCTAAATCTGTTTTCAGGGTTTCAAATTTAGTCGAGAATCCTGGTTAGCAATTACAAAAAGTGTACCAATGTTGTGGTACATTTTAGAGTGCGTTGTTAATACTTTTAAATCGATCTTATTTATATTTCAACTAGAAATGTTTATTTAGGATTTCTAAAATTAAGGTAACATTTACAGAGCTTTCGATGAATAGATAACTTTTGAGAAAAGGCCCGGACACACCAGGAAGTGGACTGGCCGCGGCGGACAGTCCAATTTTTGTTTTACTACCCTACAGAAGGTGGACTGTCCGTCATCCGTCGTGGACTGGGTGGTCAAACAAAAAGCGGACTTTCTAGTCTGAAACAAATCTAAGCACCAACCGTGCTAAATCGTGTGAGTTCGAATCCCAGGGGGGAAACATGTTTTACTCAGATGTTCTCATAGAGTAGATGAGTGAAGTGGGCGATTCCTCGACATATTAGGCATGTTTAACACCTACCTGGCAGTCGGGTAATCGATGCCGGGTTCACGATTCTTTGGCAGAAAAGTTTGTAAATAATAACAGACAATGAAGCTATGTAGACATGTAGCAGCAAGACAAATGTACACTTTTCTTTCCGATAACCCTTTACCTAGCATCGCAGATTATGGTAGTCATACACAACGTGGACAAGTTACAGTGTTATTTTTTTCAAATCGAGTTCTTTTTTGACATTTTCATGCTAACTAGACCAAAAAAGTTACACGTGTAATAGGGAGTTAGAAGGTTAAAGGAGGTAGGCAATCAAGTCTGCCCGCATTCAGTATAATAGGGCCTCCCCTACCGCACTCGGTAAAGCCTACCCAGCCCTCCCCTCCCGATCGGCTACCTGCCCCACGTCTCACTCTCTTCGCTTCTCGCTTGCTACCAAACCAAGTCGCTCGCACGCCTCAGCGGCACCCCCCCCCCCCCCCCCCCCTCAACTATAACTTCTGTTCTACTGCTCCGATTCGCACCGAACAAACGCCACAACCCGTATTTTATTCCTAATAAACTTACATACATAACATTTATTTTTTACTTTATTATTTTTTTTATACTTAAATGTTTTGCATTTATTATAAAAATATGGGTGAAGAAGCTAAAAGATTGCTTCTTAATAAACTGGAAAAGAAGAAAAGTACTTTCTTTCTTCATGGACAACATATTATGTTCGATTTAATTCCTAATTTGAAACGCAAGAATCTGTAAGTTCGATTTTTTTGACATTTTCATGTCTTTACTTTGGCACATAAACTCGAAAAGCGTTACCAAAAAACGACACAAAAAAGCTTTACACAAGCGTTACCAAAAAATGACACCAAAATGTGTAAATTTATAATTTGTTAATCTTGCAGACTCGTATGCAAGAAGTTTTACTTTTTGGAACGAAGTTCCTTATGGCACGTTCTGGAGCCCGGGAGTGAATCCGAAAAAAACGACCAAAATCACCGTCACGCAAAATCCGTCACGAAATCTACAGATGACCATAACTTGAGTAAAAGCTCACCAAGTTAGATGAAATTTGGTACACATGTTCATTTTACCAATGCCCAGGCTCAGGGCCGATTTAACTATAGGGGCACGATGGGCACATGCCCAGGGGCGCAAGAGGTTTGGGGGCGCAACTCAAAAGGTTAGAGGGGGGGGGGGGGCACGGCTAAACTTTGAACGATGGATATTTATGGTTATATCAAGAAGAGTTGTTTGGAAAGCACTTTCCTGAATTTAGAAGTCGCTATGCGCATATACCTAACTCTCCCAGTAACCAACTGCTTGGCGGAGAGGCGCTTTCAGCTCTTAACAGAATTAAATCAGCGAATAGGTCTACAATGCGTACTGATAAGCTGAACAGTTTAATGTTAACTGTTCTTATGAACGCAAAGCGATGTAACAGTCAGAAATTAACTATAACGATTTAATCGACGATTTTGCCAAAGCAAGAAAAAAGGCTATCGTATAATGGTGGATTCACTGAATACCCAACATTTATTCCATCAAAAAATTACCATCACAACAAGTAATTAATTATTCTAATCTTAACATCTAATTAAGTATCACAAAAAAATCAACCGAGTTGAAAAATAAAATTAAAGAAATGATCATTCAAATGTATTGCCCCCTACTTCTGCGAAAATTTCGATTCTATTTATACATGTTTTATATGCCTTTTGAACTTGCTCAATTTAACGAACAACTGGAAATATTTGACATTAACCTATTTGCTGATAATACATAAACTATTTGTTGTCATAACAATTTATCACACTGGTAAATTATAAATATACAGAACTATTTGTTGAATTAGCTTATTGCTTATTTGTAGAAAACAAACTAAAATTTAATATTTCTGAAAATTAAATTAAATAATATTTATAAAAAAAAAATAATATTTATATTTATACGTTTTTTTGCCATTCTAAACCACTATTCTAAATCATCAAAATAAGGGTAGTTCAGTCTTGGTCACATTTTAAAGTTTTCAAAAAACAGAACACCCTGTACACAAAACCAAGAAAATGTTTATCATGTTTAGAGGTTTAAGAACAAGCAGAAGTTTTAATGAAGAATGAATTTTTTTCGAAAACCCAAAAATGATAAAATTTTTCCTCACGGATACTCTATCTTGGGATACACTGTATATTATTTATTTGTAGTCAATTTATTAATATTTAGAAAATTATCTTTTAACTCCAATGTTAATTATTACGCTTAATTTGTTTTTGGATAAGTGCAATATTTACTATAAAAGATTTAAAAGGGGTGGAGGGGATGGGGGGCGCATTGAACGTCTAAAACGGGCCTGCCCAGGCTGAGTTCGTCGGAAAACGTTATCCACCCAAGAGTTCACACGCAATGCTCGCGTAAACATAAGCTTTAAAAGACGGGAAAAAGTGTTATTAAGGAAGCCTGTTACTTGACTTGTTTTGATTATTTTTGTTATAATATGTCAAAAATGACACTTTGTTTTGTAAATAAATAAAATATATAATCATGTAAAATATCACCCTGATACAAGCAGAACATGTAGAGTAGGGAAGAGATATATTTTATAATTTTTTAAATTAATTGGCCGAGTAGGTAGAAAACAGTCCTATTTCAATCCAAACTCCTTTAACAAACATACTCTTTCACTATAAACTCATCATTATCAACATTTTTTTTTATATTTAATATATATTTATAGTAAGACACTTGCTTTAATTATACAAATAATGATTTTCTTTTAATTTTGCCTTAACTCTGCCAGGTACAAGCAGTTCGTTACTTTTAATTTTGTCTCTTTTCTAACACTCCGCACTCCGCCATGTATAAGTAGTTAGCAATGTATACGTACTTAGCAGTGTGATTTTAAAATTTATATTTAATGAAAAATGTAAGGAACTTCGTTCCTACCGGGTGTCCCGCGACACCACACGTATTTTTTGTTTTATTATCTTGCAGTTTCTCCGACGCAGAAGAATTGCTATAAATTATATCTCTTATTGTATAGAATTGTGTCTCAAATAGACACAAACTTCCCTGTTGTAACAGGGGATTCAATTAGGTATTATTATTATAATCGGCATTAGTTTCTCAAGTTACTGTTATCATATTATTGTAAATGGTAACTCAAATGATGGCATTCTATGAGAAATGGAATATTTCTTGGGCTTATATTTCAGACTTCATCGTTTTAGAACATTTTATCGATAATCCCACTAAACTATTCTTAAATTTAAATGATTTATTTTGTTTCTTTTATGATTTGAGTTCGTTGCACAATTTCCTTTGTTTATATTAAACAATACAATATTAATGTTTGTTAAAAACTCTTAAAGGTTATATTATAACTTTCCTCGAGTTCATAATATCAAGTAGTAATTTGTAACTTTAATCAATTTTAGAACAATCCCAGTCCCAGTATCTCAGATTATCAATTTCAATTTATACCTATAGAAACAGTGTTGTATCCGATGCAGTATCTCGAGGCAGTACAAATCTTTGGGCCCTTCTAGATAAATTATCTTCTAATATGTTTATAGCCTCCTTTTGTAGGGGGGGGGGGGGGGGGGGGGGAGGGTAAGCTAAAAAGTGGTATTATTCAGCGCAAATGTCTAACCTTTATTTTCACTTTTCTCAAATTTCCCTTCCCCCTTATATTTTAAGGGGCGGTGAAATCAAAATAAGTTTCAAATTTTCGGAAAATCTTCCTCACAATTAATGTAAAATATCTTAAAGAACATCAAGCTATAATTAGGGTGGCACCTCCTATTTTATAGTTATGAGTATAAAACTAATTCTATCAGTATAAATAATATTATATATATATTCCTCGCCACACATACCAATTTTGAGTAAATACAGTATGTATTATAGTTTTATAAAATACTCTACTCAATTTTGAAATCATGTATAAAACACATTATTTTATTTACCCATGTAAATAAAGAGCTTATTAAGAAAGAAAATCTAAACGAAGAACAAAACTTCTTAATAAGAACAAATCAGTGTACGCAATATGTTGAAGTAAATAATGTATTACTTTTTACAAACATATAATAAAATAATAATGGACATAAATCATAACAAAGATAGTAATTTTAAGTCACTCCATAAAAATTGACTTTGTTAAAATAACAAAGCATAAATAATATTGCAATAATAACGTTAATGCATAATGGACATCAAATAAAAGAACTTATTTGAAGATGAATTGATTATTGGAATACAGGAGTTATAACAAAATTCAAGGTCATTTTATCATAATGCTACTGCGGCCGATTATATCAACCAGATTTAAATTTTCTGCGGTTTCCTCAAATCAAGAAAGCGAAATGCTAATTTGGCTCCATATAGGCCGACCGGTATGATGCATCGTTCATTATGATGAATGGCCTTGAATTTTATTAAAACTCATGTATTCCAATTAATTGGAGTTATTTTTAAATTGCTGCAATTAATCTCAGTTTTGTTAACGTATGCCAATAATGAATTTGATTTAAAAATAAACTATTATATTCCTACATATTTCATTCAACCAATAATATTTTAGCGATGTTTAGTCGTAATAGGGATAGGAACTGACGTTTCTATTTTTAAAAAAATCAATTTATTTCTTAGGAATTTCATTGAATTTGTGAAAATCATATTTAAAATAGTATTTACAAGGAAAGATTATTTGGTGAAAAAAAACTTTTTTATGTTAATAAACCAAATATGGACGTATATATTATTTGACCGACTTATTTATAACATTACAATCAATATTAAAAATGAGCCATTGTATCGCGGGCTTTAGGAGCTGCAAGCCGAAGAGCCACATCAGGATGGCACAGCCGCAGAGCCGCAGGCCGCAGAACCTGTAGGCAGGTGCTTACACTGCGCCTATTTAGTAATCTGGGACCGTATATAGAAGCTGCCGGCGCTGCTTTTCGTTAGTTTATACAGTGTGTATAATAAAAATCGGTCCGAGACAACTCAGACAATTTAAACTTTTTCATTTACGAGTTCATAATTACTTGGCCCAGTGTTTTCCATTTATTAGTTTTTCGTAGGTACATTTAAATATTATTGAACATTTTATTAAAATTTATCATACAAATAACTTCTTCTCGGCGGTGAATCGAACCTGGCCTCTTTCCGGCTACGTGTAAAGCTGCTTTCTCAGGAACTAAATTTTTCCTGGGGAAAAGGCGTATATCGTTAGATTCGTATTTAAATGGACTACATTTTAGAATTTTTTAATCAAAATCGTGCTATCACAATACTTCTTCTTTGTATAAAAAAGTAAAAAGAAAAACATAACTTCCTCTTCTACGTTCAATATAAATTCAGATCATTAGAATTTAACAAATTCATAATTAATTCATGACGTGAGAAAAATACGCAAAGAAAAGCGTTCTTTGTACGCTAGTTTCCCATTTGTAATGATTAACTAGTTGAAAATTCCTGAAAGTTATAATATAATAGCGCTTTAAGCAAAAATAATTAGAATTTTAAAGGAACCGCAATTTAATGTTAATTGTGGTAAAACTTTTGATATTCTTCTCCTATAAAGTTAGATGTGATAAGTTTTTGGAAGAGGAAACTATTTTTCCTTTATTATTAGAAATGGCAGCCCTTTCTTAAAATATACATTTTATAGTCTTTTTTACTTTCTCATTTATGTAGTTTATACATAAAGAGAAAGTATTGCATTGACGCATAAATATGATTTTGAAGGATTTACATGTTTTGAGGTCCCTTTGAGTCCAAAAAAGTGGTTTTCAAAAAATGTCTGTCTGTGCAGACGCGTTGAGACTAAACTATTGGGCTGATTTCGATTAAATATGGCATACATGATCAGAAAAATTGTACCCCGAGACGAAATCGAGAAAATAATTTTAGCTACAAATTTAATTTAAGTACGAATTCAACCACGTAAGTTGAATTTGTATACTTAGTAGAGTAATAAAATATATTAACAAGTAATCGCAGATATTCAGCGTGAATCATTAATAATTATTATTATTATCAATATAATCATGAGGTGTATTCTTATTCTAAAATAATAAAGGGTAAATAGAACTTTTTATGTACTACGTTTTTAAATTTTCCTTGTGGAAAATTTAATTCCTTAGATGTCACTGGTCGGGTAAATATTTAAGAAATTTAGTGATTTATCGACTAATAGTAATAATTTGGTAAATCTAATTACTGATTATTGTATTGTCATCGGAAATACATAATCTGTGCAAGTTGCAGCTTTCTACTTAGTCAGGAAGTTAGTTAAAAATCAATTGCAAGATTTGTACCGGACACACAAGTATAAAAACGTTGTAATAATTAGCTTGTGAACACCTGCATTTCGTTAAAATCAACTAATATTTGCAATTTAAGTCTTTCAAGTCACTGAGGGTAAAATTAATCAATGTTCGAATTCTTCAAACAGAATAGTTTTTTTACGATAAACTGACTTTGTATGTTTCTATTTTTATACATTACCTAATAACATAAAAAAGGAAGATGTAATCGGTCGTTGTAAAGGGCAAAAAGGAAGTTTTTCTCTTTGGAAAAGCTCTTAGATAGAATGGTTAAATCTGATAGAGAGATTGGGATGCATATAGAATACTGTGATTATGATAAAAAGCTTCGATCCATGCATAGCAAAGTTTCATGTTAATCTTTCCTTAACCCTACTACCCTGACCCTGAAACTATTGACCAAACCAACAGGTCTTACCTATAACAACAAACACACAATCCACGATAAATAATTTAAAAACTTTAAATATGCAACTAAAATCCAAATATCAAGTTCATCGGCTCATTTCCAAATAAAAATAAAAAGGTACATATAAATTTCTATGTATATATTTCATTTTAAATAGCTAGTTAATATTTATTAAATCGTAATTCATCCATTCTTAATTACTGTTACTATACCTAGTGTTGTGTCCAACTGGCAACACTGGAGAGCCCGCCAAATCTTGCAGTCGAGTGGATGAAACCGGAACGGCAACACGTGTGAATGTGAACGCATAGACATTTTATATATACATTTATATTCATGTGTTTATATGAAACTTGTGTGGTATTCAATCAATACATAATTATTTGAAGAGGATTCATAGTGGTGTGTCATATTATGTAACCTTCACCGGTCACAATAACTGGCGACGAGGATAAACTAGTATCAATCTATCGAGAGCAAGCGTCAGGACTCAAGTCAACACGCACGTAAGTCAATATGACTGAATTAAATGACCTAATAAATTCAATAAATGGACTCGTAACCGCTTTTCAATTACAAAATGCTATTCAAACCAGTAATGTCTCAGCCAAACCCTTACATGTACTTCAAACTCAATCGCTAACATTCGAATCATATCAGCCAGAGAAAGAGAGATTCGATAGTTATTCTCAAAGATTAGACAATTTTTTCAACTTAAAAGGATTAACAGAAGATGATGCGGAAACAAACAAGGCTAAAGTAATGATACTAATCAATTGTGTGGGGAGTAAAGTCTATCAGTTACTATCGTCCCTTACAGCTCCAGACCTTCCAGCTACCAAGTCATATGAAGAACTGATGAAGTTACTAACAGATCATCTTGCCCCCCAAGTAAATATTCTGGCTGAACAACATAGATTATTATCTAGAACACAAGGCCAAGAGGAATCTCTTGCAGATTATGTAACTCAATTGAAAGAGTTAATTAAAGGATGCGGATTTGAAACTGCCTGTGAAGACAGGAAATGCATTACACACATTATCAACCAATTACTTAGGGCTCAATTTATTAGAGGGCTCCGTGATTCAAGCATACGTGAGAAGTTACTTCAGGAAGGGAAACTGTCTTTCGAAAAAGCGCTGAGTATGGCTTTAGCAATTGAAGCGTCAAAAAAACAAAACCGGGAAATTTATAATACTTCTGTAGATGCGGTACATAGAATTGCACCTCAATCCTCACGAAAATCACCAGCAGAAAATTTATTGGGGCGGAACCTTAGAACAAGGCTAGACCTAATGCACCCACCAGCCACAAAAAATAATACGGTAAAACAGCCTAATTTTAATAAATTCTTTAATACAGGGGATAGAGTGCAATCCCGAAATTACGCTGCGTCCATATTGTGGAAATTAGGAACTATTGTTGAACGACTGGGTAATGTCCACTATTTAGTGGAACTTGACGATGGATATACAGTAAAGAGGCACTTCAATCAATTAAGATATTGTGAAGTGGAAAAACCCCAACGAAAACCTATAACAACGACAACCCCTCAGGATAAACCAGTGGACAACGCTCCTATATGTTTCTTTAAAAGTAGAGTGGGCACCTCTTCTGATCAAAAAATTTTACAAAAGGAAGTGGCAAGTAAGACTCCTACTGATAACAATCCGCAGGTAGAAGCTAGCACCAGCAGTCCACTACAACACAACATATCACCGGAGAAGGGATCTGCCTTTTTGGACACCACTCTAACCCAGTCAGGGATTGGAACAGCAAAGTCATCAGTACAGGAAGAGAAGAAGGAAATAAGGAAGTCAAATCGCACCCGGAAGGGGGTTCAACGGTTAAATTTATAAATTGGGTTTTAAAAAAAAAAATGTATATATTTATGTAACAACTCTAGTAAGTGTCGGAGAGTTGTTGTGTCCAACTGGCAACACTGGAGAGCCCGCCAAATCTTGCAGTCGAGTGGATGAAACCGGAACGGCAACACGTGTGAATGTGAACGCATAGACATTTTATATATACATTTATATTCATGTGTTTATATGAAACTTGTGTGGTATTCAATCAATACATAATTATTTGAAGAGGATTCATAGTGGTGTGTCATATTATGTAACCTTCACCGGTCACAATACCTAGTATGACACAATGTGTTCAATAAGTTCCGGGACTGAATTTTTGTACGCGAAACAATTGTTATCTCTCATACAACTACAGACCTATGTAGAATGAAGTTTCCTCTACAGCCCATAATTGTTTTGTAGTGGTTGGTTGCAGTCTTGAACTAGTGATCTGCGTTAGTGCGTTTTTATGTGTTGGAATTGTTTACAAAATGGAGCAACGTGTTGCAATCGGTTTTTTTTTTATAAATGAAGTAATACAGCGACCGAAACGATGCAAAAATTGTATGAACTGGATTGCATTAGTCAAAGGTCAAAGAAAAGATTTTGTAAAAATTTTGACATTTCAAGAATGGTCATGTCCTTAGAAGACGATCCTCGTGCCGGTTGACTAATGACCAGCTGATGCGATAACACTGTGAACAGTATGAGCACGCAACTTCACGCTATCTGACAAACAAGCATCAAAAACATCACATGAGAACTCGCTATTGTTGTTGGCACTGTTCACAGTATCATGCATGATAATATCTCCTTGATGGTGAAGTGTGTTCCGCATTCGTTGACACCCAAGTAAAGAGAGCATCGCGTGCAAGCGTCCGAGAATTTTGTTGTGGCGGCCGATATGGGCGCAATTTTTTCCCGCCCTATTTGCCTGCTTTGGCCCCAACAGACACTGCTCTTCCCTAAACTCAAGTGTGTCCTAAAGGCTGAGCATGTTTAGGATATTGCATCGATTCAAGTGAATGTCACGTAGGTTTTGAACAGCATTCCAGTCGACGATAAGTAGGTATTCTAAAAAAATCACTACAAAACAATTAAAGGCAGTAGTGGAAGCTTTATTGTACATAGTTCTATACTTGTCCGAGAGATGGCGTTATTTGTTCCACGTAAACTTTAGTCCCGTAACTTATCTCTGTGTAAATTCTTATGATGAATCACTTCCGGCATTATTGGTGAAAGTGAAAGACTTTAGTCGCTGTTAATATCAGGTCTTTTTTTTGCCAGTTGTGTCCGTAAGATTTTAATGTGTGACTGTGAGATCCAAATTATAGCGGACTGTACTAGAAAGGGGAATGAGAATTTGATTTAGGGTTTTACATATGTTCACAATTTCTGGCCTCAATGATGTTTCTGAAAACGATCAGAATATTTCTAGGGCTAGACAACTGCAACATACTCGTATTATGTTTTTCTCTGCAAGCTGAGATTAACCTTAGAAATCTCCAACCACTCTGGCAAAACAATGATCGAAATCGTTCAGGGTTTTAGCCAGAGAAAATTTCCCCATAAAATTCAAAATTAATGTATCAATTCGATGAATGTTCACACTTAGTCGTGTTTATCGTCTGAAATCCACAACGATACTCCGATATCCAGTAAATTAATTACTCAAGTCATTGAGTTAAACCACAAAGTTGATTTAACTTAATTAAATTTCCAACTAGTGTCGAGATTTTAAAGCTTAAACTAAATTTTAACATTTTAATTAAGCTGGGTGAACATGGAGAAAATGTCAAGGTTTTAGATTTTAAGTTTCAAGAATATGAAACTTCGTGAGGATTTATGAAGATGATAAGGATTTTGTCTCAAGATATTTTAGATAAAATAACACCACGTAATACTTATTAATAAACATAACTAATATAAAACATAACTACAAATAGCCAGTGTTGCACGGTATAATTTTTATTACGAGTATAATTAAACCTAAAGTGTACATAACTCAAAAAATTGTAGCTTACTTTTTTAGCGATAACTCTGATACACCAAACCTTCATTTCTAAAACTCCAATTCACCTCAATTTTCATTTATTACCGACAAAAAAAATTGTGACCCTCTAGGGTACTTATTTACTTATATATACCACTTACTTACTTTTATTAGTTTTTGATTTGTTTTAAGGGGCGTTCCATCTAAATTTGTATTTTTTTACTTTTATATAGAAATAAAAAAATCGGTCTGGTCCATTTATTAGTTTTCGAGCCCGTGTTCGATTCCCCGCCCAGGAGATGTTATTTTTATGATAAATTCTGATGAAATGTTCAATAATAATTAAATGTACATAAGAAAACTAATAAATGGAAAAAACTGGGCCAAATAATTATGACCTCGTATATGAGAAAGTTTGTCTGAGTTGTCTCCGACCGATTTTTATTTTATCTGCCCATATCACTTTCTTAGTCGGATTTTTTTCAACCAGTTTGTGTAAGGATCGATATGAATATTACTTTCTTAGTCGGATTCTCTTCTACCAGTTTGTGTTAAGGATCGATATGAATATTACTTTCTTAGTCGGATCCTCTTCTACCAGTTTGTGTTAAGGATCGATATGAATATTACTTTCTTAGTCGGATCCTCTTCTACCAGTTTGTGTTAAGGATCGATATGAATATTACTTTCTTAGTCGGATCCTCTTCTACCAGTTTGTGTTAAGGATCGATATGAATATTACTTTTTTAGTCGGATCCTCCTCTTTGATCCTTGTTTTTGATTTGTTTTAAGGGGCGTTCCATCTAAATTTGTATTTTTTTACTTTTATATAGAAATAAAAAAATCGGTCTGGTCCATTTATTAGTTTTCGAGTTTTCGTTGGTAAATTTAATTATCATTAAAAATTATATAAAAATGTATCATTAAATTATCAACTGATCATAAAAATAACCTCCTCGGCGGGGAAATGAACCCGGCCTCGTTCCGCAGACGTCAGACGACAGACAACAGAAATTTTTTAAAAACCTCTTTTTGCACCTATAGGCCAAGCGCCAAAGACTTTGAACGAGAAAAAATTCGGGGAAAGCTGAACTTTGGGTTATGACTTTATTTTGGTCCCCTGATGAACATACTAAGTTTTCCCCCTCGAGGAAGGTCGGCGTTGGCCGCCATTTTGAAAAAAAGGGACCAAAATTCGGTTTTTGGCCAATAACTTCGTTCTCATCGATGATACGACAAAAATAGTTATTATCAAATTTGTAGGGCTTTAAATTGTCTGCAAAAAAGGTTCGATGTCATTATACGCTAAAGTCAATAGTTTCGAAGCTATAGCGCTATATTTTGTCCCTCAGAAACAATAAATAATATGACAAGCAAAACCGGTAGGGGTAAAAATACGTAAATATACGCTATAAGTGTCGCACTTCGCGGCGCTATAGCTTCGAAACTATTGCTTTAGCGTATAATGACATCGAACCTTTTTTGTAGACAATTTAAAGCCCTGCACATTTGATAATAACTATTTTTGTCGTATCATCGATAAGAGCGAAGATATTTGCCAAAAACCGAATTTTGGTCCCTTTTTTTCAAAATGGCGGCCAACGCCGACCTCCCTCGAGGAGGAAAACTTAGTATGTTCATCAGGGGACCAAAAATAAAGCCATAAATCAAAATTAAGCTTTCCCCGAATTTTTTCCCCGTTAAGGGCCTTTTTCGAGCTAACGCTCTTGGCCTATTAGGGGACCTTAAAACATGAAAATCCAACATCTCAAAATCGAATTTTCGCGCCAACACAATACTTTATCTTTATATGAGAAAGTAAAAAGAATGTTATTTCATGATAAGATAACATATACACTTTATAACCTACGAAACCCTAAAAAGTACTTGGGGGCAAGTAACTTGCTCGATGCTCGGTAGACATTTGCGATATTATGTAAGTATTTCTAAAATCTGAATTGTATAACAGTTTTGTATGCGTATTCCTTATATCCTGACACTAACTACGTGTTAAATATTTAAAAAATCACTCTTGTTTAAAAAAATAAGGATATATTTCAGTTGGAAACGAAGGACAAATTAAGCTTTCATTGGAAGTTGATTGCTGTTGTGTGATCTTTGAACTAGTGACGATTTAAAGAGTAAAGAGCTTGTTTTTACCACGCTTATCAACCGGAGATTATAAAGCATTCAGAGACTACGTGATCCCCGCTACACGCTACAGCCTGCAGCTATTCTTATTAAGAATGACAGTTTCACTGCTAAATCATAATAAAAAACTTAAATCCCATTCGACAAGAAGAATTTGTCATCATATGAAACAAGCTTATATTGTTAAACGCGTGCACTGGATTTAACTACTAATAAAGCGTGATAGATCGGCTCATTGAGGGTTTTTTTTATTTTATATGCTGGGTGACAAAATATGTATTAACATCCATCCGAAACTCAGCTATTAACAGCTTTAGCTGTTTTTCTTCTGAACACTTGACTTTAATGTTCCGATTACTTCCATTCCATGTTCCATTTAATTCTCCATTATATCAGTACGGTTTTATTCCAATTTCATGTTCAATTGTTTTACTTTCTCATATAAAGAGAAAGTATTGTGATGGCGATTTTGAGATTTTGATGGATTTACACGTTTTGAGGTCCCCTGAGTACAAAAAAGTGATTTTTAAAAAATTGTCTGTCTGTCGTCTGTCTGTGCAGACGCCTGGAGCCTAAAGTACTGGGCCGCTTTTGACGAAATTTGGCATACATGTTCAGAAAAATCATACCCCGAGGCAAAATCGAGAAACGAATTTTGGCTCCAAATTTGGGGGCGCTACCCCCCAAAAACTCTGAAAACGGTTCCGACGATTTTAATAGTTAATAATGTAGCCCATTTAAATATGAATCTAACGATATAAGCCGTTTTCCCGGGAAAAATCTAGTTCCTGAAAAATAAGCTTAAAACGCGGACGGAAAGAGCCCGGGTTCGATTCCCCGCTCAAGAGATGTTATTTTTATGATAAATTCTGATGAAATGTTCAATAATTATTAAATGTACATAAGAAAACTAATAAATGGAAAAAAACTGGGCCAAATAATTATGACCTCGTATATGAGAAACTTTGTCTGAGTTGTCTCGGACCGATTTTTATTTTATCTGCCCATATCACTTTCTTAGTCGGATTTTTTTCAACCAGTTTGTGTAAGGATCGATATGAATATTACTTTCTTAGTCGGATTCTCTTCCTCTTCTACCAGTTTGTGTTAAGGATCGATATGAATATTACTTTCTTAGTCGGATTCTCTTCTACCAGTTTGTGTTAAGGATCGATATGAATATTACTTTCTTAGTCGGATTCTCTTCTACCAGTTTGTGTTATGGATCGATATGAATATTACTTTCTTAGTCGGATTCTCTTCTACCAGTTTGTGTTAAGGATCGATATTAATATTACTTTCTTAGTCGGATTCACTTCTACCAGTTTGTGTTAAGGATCGATATGAATATTACTTTCTTAGTCGGATTCTCTTCTACCAGTTTGTGTTAAGGATCGATATGAATATTACTTTCTTAGTCGGATTCTCTTCTACCAGTTTGTGTTAAGGATCGATATGAATATTACTTTCTTAGTCGGATTCTCTTCTACCAGTTTGTATTAAGGATAAATATGAATATTACTTTCTTAGTCGGATCCTCCTCTACCGGTGTTTTGGTTAGCAAAATAAGTTCAATTCTTCTTAAGGTGAGTTCATAAACCTATCAAATTAAAAAAATATAGAACACAAGAATATAGCGAGATTTCGTCGCAAATCACGGGAATTTAGAGGGAATTCGTCGCAAAGCATGACAATCCAGTGGGAATTCATCGCAAAGCAAGGGAATCTATATTGTAAAAATACCAAGATTGGATTAGGACTGTATATTACTCTCATGATTTTAACATTTAAACTTAATTGTCACGTTGTTGATTGTTTAAATTGTCTGTTGTTCAACTGAATAAAAATGTAAGAATATTCTTTTTTTTTCAAGTGCACTGCGTATTTGATCAAGTAAAAATTATGTCCTGACCGTAAGAAAATAGTGTAAATAAAAATAAAGAAAGTATTGAACACACACATGGTCTTTATAACCTTCATAAATTATTACTTTCTTAAAGGGACTTTGCATTGATAAGGTATTAATTCTTCTGTAGATAAGCTAGCCTAAGGTATAAAAGGTAAACGTTGGAATGCTATGTCAGTGTTTGGATTGGGGAATGTGATGTCAATAAAACCCTGTTCAAACATCTCGGCTTGGTGCAATGGCACCGCCAACCACTTTACGACTTCGGAAATAGCATCCAATCGATATATTATTCTGTTAACAGGTAGGTATATTAGTGCTAAATATAACAGCGGGAACAAGTGACACCTTCACTTTTTAAAACTACGAAGGTTAGGTTAATGGTTAATAAAGAATACGGCCACATAAGTATAATAAAGCCGAATATAAATTTAAGTCAATAAAGAGACATGCCACTTTTTCCATTCACGATGTTTTATTCTAATAATGTCTGTGAAATTTGATTTGAACAAAAAAATATAATTTTCACCTTAAAAATAATAATGTATGTAAAAATTGGAGGTTTGACTGCCACCATGGATACTGTTCGCTATCGTTACCTATCCTTTATATAATAAAGTGTCCCGACGACTCACCTTAAAATGATTTGTATAAGGCAACCACATTTATTCCAATAAAAATAAATGATTTTTTTGATTTGTTGTTCTTTAAATAGATATAATAACTTTTCTATAATAATTTATCTAAATTAATTTACTTAGTTTTACTTTTTTTCTAAATATAAAACTAACGTTGCTTCGGGCCTAAGAGCTCGTAGTTTATAATTTATTATTTTTTATTTTATTTATTGTTTTCAGTTCATTTTATACTGTTTTGTTGAGAAGACAGTAAACATCTTTTAAAAAATCAGTCAGAGACAACTCAGACAAACTTTCTCGTATACAAAGTTCATAATTACTTGGCCTAATGTTTTCCATTTATTAGTTTTCGTTGGTCAATTTAATTATTACTGAACATTTTATCAAAATATATAATAAAAATAACTTCTTCTCGGCGGGGAATCGAACCCGGCCTCTCTTCCTCCGCGTTTAAAGCTTTTTTTCTCAGGAACTAGATTTTGCCGGGAAAACGGCTTATATCGTTAGATTCGTATTAAAATGGACTACATTTTAGAATTTTTAATCAAAATCGTCGGAACCGTTTTCGAGAAATATGTTTTTAGAGTTTTTGGGGGGTAGTGTCCCCAAATTTGGAGCTAAAATTAATTTCTCGATTTCGCCTCGGGGTATGATTTTTTTGAACATGTATGCCAAATTTTGTCAAAATTGGCCCATTAGTTTAGGCTCTAGGCGTCTGCACAGACAGACGACAGATTTGGACTTGACATTTTGAAACGTGTAAATCAATCAAAATCGAATTTTCGTGCCATCACAATACTTTCCCTTAATTTGAGAAAGTAAAGAATGAATATTATTGTAATGTTCACATGGTAAAAAGTGACCCAGCATAGACTAGATGTTTAAACCTGTAAAACATATGAATTCTGATGGTTTAGTATATTTATTTTTTATTTTTTTCATATTCGTATACGACATATAATTATATAATATATAATAATTTTCATGTTATGAAAATTACTTTAGTATTAGAATTTTGCATACTCTTTAAATTGAATATTAGCTAAGTAAATATAATATAGCCTCAATAAATTAGAGAGTGAGTTAAAAGACAGTTGTAAATAACCCAAACTGTTTTCTTCCATTGTACCAGATATTCTTCTGCTTATACAGGTTGTAGGTGGAAGCTGTGTAGGGTTTTTTTTATTACTTTCATCTCAGGGCTAGGGAAGGATTGAGAAACCATAGGTTAGGGTTATGAAGTGAAGATGACAGGCGGAACCCGGTATAGAATTAGGTTAGGTATAACAGTATTTTTCTCAACTCCATAAAGCTAAACAATAAATTCCTTATATTACTTAAGAATATATAATTTAAGATTATTTTGCTTTAAATTCAAACTATCCTTTAATGTTATCTTTTCTGCTTTCAGATCACCAGAAAAGGAGAAATTTATAAAAGGGAATGATGTTACAATTAAACTTATCAATGATTCATCCAAACCACTTGTACAGGATAAATCTCCACAGGACCAAGAACTACTTACAACAACCAAGCCATCACTGAAACTAGCATGTCCTCAGGTAAATTGTTAATCTTATTATAAATTCATCTACAGCTCATTTTGATTTAGATGGTTTTTTTTTGTTGTTTTTTTTAAATTATGATTACATGATTAACTAGCCTTAACTTAGCACTTCGCATGGGTTCATTCAAGGAAGCAGTGGCTATATTTTCTAATACTTATCGCACATCTTTAGACTGTTACTCCCCTTATAAAAAAAAAGGAGTGTTCTATTCCTTTGACCCAAAGTACATTAGATTAAAGACTAAACATCCCTTTGTTGTAATAGATATTTAGACAAAGGAATGTGTAAATAATTATTATCGCCCTCCACTTGTAAACAATCCTATCCTGAGCGGCCGGTAAAGTTCCATTTTACAGCCCTGGGGCCTGTAAAACTGCATGCATTTTCTTTACAGGGCCACTAGTAGTTCGAGAAGCGGCCGCTTCCTAGCCGGGCCGCGCAGGAAGCGCTAGTAATTCTCAGTGTCAGCTGTTTAATTAGTAACAATCAATATTTTTTATAACTGCGGTTTGTTTTGGTACTGATGTAACCTTAATATGCATTTATTGTTTTGAAGATTACGGCAAAATAGTTAGCATGTTTAGTAATTAGTTTACATGAGGTGGGTGATAAAATATTTTTTAGTTAAAAATTTGTCAAACTGTACTCAATTGATGCTCCACCCTACTTGTGTAGTTAATTAAATGGATAGTATACTATTATATTACTCTAAGCTTAGAAAATTATTAAAAATAATTTTCATATATTTTCTAAAACTTATTTATGCCTTTCAAATAAATAAAAACCGAAAGATAGTTAATAGTAAGAAAAGAAGAATTGATCATGTAGAGACAATGTACCCAAGTTACATACCTCTTAGCTCAACATTAGGTCATTATGTACAGGAAATCAGTCACTTTACACATCTATAAAATGTAATGATCAGAGTGAAACATGTCTCAACTCTCGAAAAGAGATTAATTTATGATTAAGAAATACTGACATTTCTTACAATTTATTAATTTTTAAAAAATGCATTTCATTAAAAATTACTTAATAATTTTGGTTTTCTTTTCTTTTTTTTATACAGATATTAGCAAGTATATCAGCCTTATCAATAAATATCCCTGTAGGAGTAGTTGTTGGATATTCGGCAATTCTCATACCGCAGTTACAAGAAAAAGACACTGAAATACCTGTTACTATAAGGGAAACAGGTTTTATAGGTATATAAATTAAAATAATATCTATTTAGATAAAATTGATGTAATAATACTATTTTTATACTTTAAATATGATGTTATCGTATTTTTTTTATTTTAGCTAGTATGTCAGTACTTATAGTAATTGTTGGAGCAATGATGGCTGGCTGTATTGTAGAATGGTTAGGACGTCTCACTGCTATAAAACTTTCAGCGATACCTTATATAATAGGATGGATTTTCTTGGCTACAACTCCAAATTTACCATTACTTCTTCTAGGAAGGTTTTTAACTGGGTTCGTTATAGGTAAGGTGCTTTTTGACCATTTATAAATTTGTATAGATCTATAATAACTAATCAACAATTATACGTCAGGTTTTGTTGTAAACACATTTTTATTAGGTCTGGTGAATTTGAAGAGCCAAATTATAGAATAATTGTTCCTAGCCTACTTCTAAAAAAAAAAAAATTTAAAAACAAGCTTTTATTCGTATTCTTCTCAGCAAACCCTTTCATTTGATACCCATACCATGGGCATGCTTAAAAAGTAACTAGTCCTCCATCTTGAGCTTTCCTCCATATTGGATTTAGAATGACGTCACTTAGCTAACCAATCATTGTCATCCAAACTAAACGTATATGCAAAATTTCAATTCGATCGGTTGAGGATAACTGCTTTCAAATTCAGTTGCAAGGTTTGACCCGAACATCTTAACAAAGTTAAATAAATGCTTGCAAAAGGAATATACTAAAAATGAAAACGTTTGTGCTTATTCCAGAACTAAAATTCAAACACAAACAATAATAATCTGTATTTGATTCAAAAAGGTGAAATATCTTCTACACTAATTATCTCATTGAGAGATGTCTTAAAATGTCTGAAACCTACAATTTCTAATCACCTAATAATAAAGGAGAGACAAAATAAATTACATACAAATATGCATATACCTGTCCCTGTAAACATTACCTACATTACCTTTCAAATTCAAGAAGAAGCGCAGAACATTAAAAATATAACATTTTTACAGTTTTCCGAAAACAATCAAAATATAAGAAAATTTGGCAAATAACATGAATAAATGAGGAGCTTAGTATTAAAGACGGACAAGAGCACATTTCAAAATTTCACAGGAGAGCCGAAAAACTGTAGCTCAAATTCTACAGGTGCTAGAGCAATGCTTTTTTTCTGTAGATTCTTAATAGACTCAAAACTAGTTAGGAGTACTGAAAACGTGAATTTCTTTGATATTTTAGCTGCTAAATGGAGTTAAAAAGTGGAGTTGTCCACTTTTGAAACAAAAACAAGGTTTTGTCCGTTTTTGAAGCAAAATGACGTTGAAAATAATGGTTAGAATAATAATATTGGAGAAATATTTTTTTTTCACGTTTTTCAGAGTTCTTAGGGAGTAGTGACCCCAAATTTAGAGCTAAAATTGATTTCTTGATTTCCCCTCGGGGTATCATTTTTCTAAACATGTATGACAAAATGGTAGGAGTAGGTATTCAGATGCTAAAGCCCGCAGTGCATCATAGGAACGAGTTAGTAAAATGCAGCCTCCTGATTGGCTGTTTCGGTTATGTCCACTTTTGAAGCAAAACGTGTGTTGACTTGTCCGTATTTGAAACAAAACTACAAATATTATTGCATTTTTACCCCTTTTCTGGTCCATAATTTCCCCCTTTTCTGGGGATAATGAAAAATTTCGAAATCAATATTTAAAAAAAATAATAATAAGGATTGATGCAATATAAATCAATCACTTTTGTACATCTTTGAAAAACATCTTTGTTTATTTATCTAAAGTACAAAGTGAAAAAAATAAATATACAGTGAACAACGCTTTTTATAAGAATTAATTAAATGGTAGCTTTCGATCCTCCCCCCCCCCCCCCCCCCCCCCCCATGAAGCCAGTTCGGATAATTGATTCTCTACTGTATTCATGACCTATTTTATTAAGAATCAAATAAATTCTTAATGAAATTTGATTAGTTAATCAAAATTTTTAAATGTATTTCAAACCAAACACCATGGCTAAAGGGCACTTCTTTAGATTGTTACTCCCCTTATAAATAAAGAGAGGGTAGTTACAATCTAAAGAAGGTGTACGGAATGTTCTTCTTTAGAATGTTACTCCCTTTTAAAAAACACAAGTGTGATATTCCTTTGTCACAAAGTGCATTGGACTAAACATCCCTTTGTCTTAATAGTTATTTAGTCAAAGTAGTTTATATCCTAAAAAAAAAACAGGGGAGTAACAATCTAAAGAAGTACCGGCTAAAGTATAGTAACCTTAAACCTTTATTCTAGCAATGGGACCTAGTACGTCAATAGTATATGTGACTGAGGTGGCACATCCTGATATGAGAGGTTCATTAATTTCTGCGGGTCCTGCCTTAACTTCATTAGGTAAAAATGATAATTATTAAAACCACTCATTAACTATTTTCCCATAACTATATAATTATACAACTAATTAATTATTATCTTCTTATTTTTAGGTATGTTATTTGTTTATGCCACTGGTGCATTTTTGCATTGGAGAACAATAGCTTGGACGTGTATAGTTTACTGTCTTGTACCTCTAATTGCAATGTTTTTGTGGTCACCTGAAAGTCCAAGTTGGCTTTTATCTAAAGGAGAGAAAGATAAAGCTTTAAAAGCCCTAAAGTTCCTACATAGATATCATCCTAAAGTAAGTACCTATGGAAATCATATAATAAAACATAAATTTTCGATGATTTTATCATGTTACCTCTTCCCTTTACCATGAAGAGTATAAGTACATCTTAATTTTTGTATATTCAATTTCATTACCAATAAGTTTCTCAGCTCCGAAAAAAAACTATCATTCATGATCAACGAAGATTTGGCTTTTAAATCAAATAAAAAAACTAATTTGGATGAAGAAAATAAATTTACTTGCCTAACATTTGTTACTGCCACACAGTATTATTCCATTAGCATTGTTCATTATAAATATAATCTAGAAAGATATCAATTTATTTAAAAAAAAAAAAAAAAAAACTAGAATGATAAATAGAGCCAAAATTAAAAAATATATGATTCAAATTGATAACATGGAAATCATTTTCATTATTCAAGTAAACAAACTTTAATTTTAAAATGATTTAATAGTAATAATAATAAAATGTCGCATATAAATCAGAGGATTGTGTTGGCTAAAAGTCTAATTCTATTTTTTTAAAGATTACATAAGTAATAAGTTTTGATAAAATAAAATTAATTCAGATCACATGGAGTGTTTGTTAGTTAAGCAGTTTTAATAGTATATCCATTAAACACATTGTTTGAGTCTCTGTAACACGTTTATAGATAATATCAAGATAACCAATACAATAAAAATAGGAAATCACGTTAAGGACGTTTTAATGTTATCAACATGTCTATATAGTTAGGTTTGAGGGAACAATTAGTTCCCTAACATGATCAGGGTGTTAATAACCTTAGCCGTCCAACACCCATTAATAAAACAATAACAATAACACACTTTAGTTTCGTGTTTATCAAAAAAGTATTTTAAGTAATAAAGAAGGAGTTAACTTTATCATCAAAGTAACTTTAAAATCAATACTGTCCATTAGCTTAAATCATATTCTAAAAAAAAAAAAAAAAAAAAAAAAAAAAAAAAAAAAAAAAAAAAAAACCTAGATGTGTTCATAAAGTTACTCGACTGACAAAACTACCTTGGACATTATTTTTACAATTTTTTTAATCTCATTTCATTTTCAGTTTGAGATGGCTAATAAATTTGAATGTATTTATATTAATTTTTTGTAAATTGGCTATGGAAAATTTCAAAATTCTTTGTAAGGCTTTTGAAATTAAGTTGAACTCATGTTCTTTAATGGTTGCAAAGCCAGTAGATAATATTGGAATAATAATTGTATTTTCAGGAGTGTGTGGTTTGTTTCCACTTTTCATTATTTAAACTATGTCTTCATTTTTAGGAGAGTACAGACGTAGATCAGTTGTTTCGAAGAATGATTCAAGAGCAAGATTCAAAGAATAGTGGACAGACACTACCAGAAGTTAATCGTTTAATTGTATTTGCCAAGGGTATGATGAAGCCTACAGGTTACAAGGCGTTTGTAATCCTCGTATGCATGTTTACATTCCAGCAACTCTCCGGTATTTACATCACTCTTTTCTATGCCGTCACATTCTTCGAGGTAAAGTAATAATTTCAAGCTGTTTTAAATTATATATTATTAATTAATTAGTTGTTTGAAAGAATAAAATAAAAGTTACTCAGAATTTGTTGTGATAATCTCTTACTGAAGAGATTTCAGCTTATGAGAGCTCCTCAGACCAAAAACGTTGACTGAAAATTGCCCCCAGGCTTCAACCCCTGTTAACCAAAATAAAAGAGCCGGGAGTGATTTCGGATAACCATAATTTTGGTTAATAAATAATGGGTCATTTTTAAAGCTAAAGGTGTCATAAGACATATTATATACATTTTTTATTTACGAACATACATTTTACGGACATATGCATGTACATACACTTATACATACACATTTTAACAACTATTATTCACAGTAGGCTTACTTTTTTTTTGGAAAAATCTTCAATCTTTCTCTCCATTTGTATAGCCTAACTCTGTTTGTAAAAATTATTGCTATAAATTTTAACAAATATACTTTATCTTATCCTTTATTTATTTTTTTTACCGATTTGTGATCGTTTTGGTTAAACGGTATTTCGGTTAAAAGTATTTCGGTAAAGAGAGGTTCTACAGTATATACGATTACTGTACAAATCCAGAGTTCAACCAAAAAAATAGCCTTCATCAGAACCATTGAGAAATGAATGCAGTTGATGAGGATGAGACAGAAATTTAAATTTGATTGGGCACACAAATATATTTGTGTGTACAAATATTTATTTAGTATAAAAAGGTACAACAAAATCCTAAAAAAAAGAGCAAACAAATTAATAACTCACATAATTAAATTGCATTTACAAACTTTACTTAAAGGAGGGCTGATATAATTTTACAATAAGGGCGGGGATACACTTAAGCATTCGCCTCGAATAAGCATGCGTTTCCGTTCGGCTCGCCCTGTTGATATCAAAGCAAAACGAGGTGAACACATGCCCATTCAGGGGCGAATGCATGATCATTCCGGGCGAATGCTCTAGTGTATCCCCGCCTTTAGAGTTCAACGATTTTGGAGTTAGGATCAACATGAAAGCAGATTAAAACATAGAAGACATCTGACACGTTATATTTTGAGAGGAAATTTGGATTATTTGTGTTTTTTAAATTCAAAATTAATCTTTAAAATGGAAATTTCGATTCATTTAAAATTACCAAGAATTTTTAAGAAGATAAATAATTTTTGCAAAAGGGATTCAGATAAATATATCACAAATCTAATTAATAGTATATTTAGTTTGAGGTTAAAGCAGTGAGAAATTATGTAATTTTTAGGAGTAAAATAAGTATTTGTTCATTCAATACATTATAATTTACACTCATTTTATTAAATGATATTACATAAAATCATATTGCAGGAGGTTGGAAGTTCAATTAATGCATACTTTGCAGCTGTTATGATAGCAACGATTCGTTTGATTGTTGGATTTTTAACTAGCGGCTTACTCAGGAAATTTGGGCGTCGTCCACTTTGTATGATAAGCAGTATATTTATGACTATCTTCCTAGGTACTGCTGCGTACATTACAGGACTCACCCATCATGGTAAAACATTGTTTACTTTATTTACCTCCACTAATAGTTTTTTCATAACTTGAAACATTAACAAAATCATTTTTAGGAACTATATTATATTTTTTAAATATTACAATGAGTTCGACATCACTAATTGTTTATTCGTTATATGTTTAGGTGAAGTCCAAGGTGAAGTTTACACGTGGGTGGTTGTAGTATGTTTACTATTATACATGGCTGTAAGTTGTATAGGTCTACTACCAATACCATGGACCATGACTGCTGAACTATTTCCACTTGAAATACGTGGCATAGCACAAGGTTTTACTGTAAGTGTTGCGCACATGGTCATGTTTGCGGTAACGTCAATTTACCCAATCTTATCTTCACTTCTCGGTGGTCCACATGGAGTTCAATATTTATTCGCTGGAGCATCGTTAGCTTCAGTTGTTTTCGTTTATTTTTTCCTTCCGGAAACACACGGGAAGACATTAATAGAAATCGAAGAATATTTCCAAAATAACACAGTATATCCTTTAAGTCAAAAAAGACAAAGAAGAGAAGAAAATTTAAGCCCAATACCAGCTTAATTTTTTTTTATATCTAAAATTTAAAAAAAAAAAATAATTTTAAGCTACTACAATTAAAGCAAAGAAAAAAACCTTAGGCAAATTTAAAAAATATTATATTTCAAGACGTTAAATTATATAAATATTATATTTTTTTCTTAATAGTTAACTAATGAAATGAGCCTAAACAAGTATTTTTAAATAAGATATAACGTAATATTTTATATAGATTTATCAACAAATTCGATATTGTGATTTAATGTTTAAGTAGGTAGAATATTTAAATTCATTACGATGAATAAGAGGGAGAACAAATTTTTACGAATAGAAATTTCTACTCTCAAAATAAATTTTTAATATGATTTATAAAAAATTAATCTTCCAATTATTTTTTATTTAAATATTATTTTCTTAATTATTAGTATTTTAAGTTTCATGGAAATTGAGGTTGAAAATCATTTCTTTAATATTGAAGTTAGAGATAAAAATAATTTTTAGCATAGATCCTAAAAATACAATAGGTAAACTAATTTTTTTCTTACATTATCTAAAACTACACTAATAATTCCATTTATCGAATAATATTTGTTAAACTAGAAATTATAAACAATAAAAGAAGATTTTTGGCCTTTTATAAACAAACAACAATATAAATTCATTCCTCTAGCTTCAATATTAAAAGTGTGAGAATTATTTCCTACTTTAAACTCCGATTAAACTCCCGGAGTTTTGATAAGAATTTTTTTTTTAAATTAAAATAACAAATTAGCAACCACTCTAGTCATCTAAATAAATTTTATTGCTAAACCAGAGTTGCCATTTTTTAAATATTTTTATTTTTATTTTTATTTATTTATTTTTTTTATTTTGTTTCGTTTATATTACTAGTTATTATGATTTCTTCCTGTTATTTATAAATATATAAATGGTTTGAAAAATAAAAGAAAGCTATAATTACATAATTAATTGGACAATTCACTAAATAATAGGTTTATTCCAACCCACTATTTGTACCGTCCTTTGTATCGTCCCACGGAATTGTTCGGGAATTGTTTACAACAGGTTTTATACACATGTGCTAACATTGTACTGTAATAAAGTCATGTCAGGTTGGAACGGGTTTAAGACTATAATTCGCACCATACTAAAAACATTCAAGGAAATCTAATAGTAAGGGAACCTTCCTGTTGACATGTGTGACAATTTGACATAACTGCTCATGTCATACAAACCAGTACTTGGTATTGTCAGAGGATTGTTTGGACCATAAAGTAAACAGTTCAACAGTAAACAAGTCGAGTTGGAATGGCTTTTATCCATTGCGCATACCCATGACAATCCCACGGATGGTACACTGCTTGGCTGGAACAAACCTAATATCAGTTAAAATAAAATAAAATAGTGCACTACAAAAACCAGTGCTTGTCAGAATGTGCTGATTTTTTTTCTCTATTCTTAAATTTTGCATTTAAAATATAATAAAAGAGTTTTAAGCTGACTCTTTTTATAGTCCAGGAGATAGGGTGCAAAAAAGTGTCTGACTAACATCAAGCTAGAATTTTGTGTATAAGTTAATATTATAGTGTCTTTTAAGAATATGTGGTCGGCTAAGTTCATCTGAGGGACATTGCTTGGCAATAGGCATTTGAAAGAAATTATGGAGAGCAGCCATGTCCCACCAATTATTGTTGGCAGTGTGATTTTCGTGATCTGGAGTACAAAATTAGTTAGTAGACCCAAAATCAAGTTGTTGTTGTTTGATAGGTTAGTTATTCAAATATTGCTACAAATCAAAGTGGTCACCTATCAAGAGACTAATTATCTACTTGATTTTCGGTCTACTAACTACTTTTGTACTTCGGACCATGAAAATCACACTGCCCACCATAAATGGCGAGACATGGCCCCTCTCCTCCGGTCTGTTTTTTTCAAATGCCTATTGCCAAGCTGTGTCCCGCAGACGAACTTAGCCGACCACATATTCTTTAAAGGCACTAAAAGATGAACTTGTATACAAAATTCTAGCTTGCACGCTATCTTGTAGACTATTACTGTTTAAATTATAATAATAATTCAATAGTTTATCTTTATAAACATATATAAGTACCTAATCATCAAGAAATATGTATATAGATTGTTTACAACTCCTCCTTCATAATTGATAGATTTTAATGTAAATGTTCCTAATTTATTTGGCTCTAATCATTGTGCATTTAAAAGTTGAAAAAAAGTTAAGAGGATTTTAAGAATGTGCTTTTAAATAATTCTTCCGTAATTTCGCTAATTTTATTAGTGTCGACTTTACATTTCTGAATTTCGGAGGTTACAGGTTTGAATCTCTAAGATTACTAGCAATCTCACGGGTATTTAATTGCAGGCCTAACTTCTAGTAATTAAATAATTAATAAAAACGTGTAAATTTATTAAATTAATTCATTCATTGAGTATAACAAGTAACTTAGATGTTCTAGAATTTCACTGTTTGAGAGAACACTGAATTGGACAAGCTACATATTATTATAAAAAGGGCACACTTTTAAAGAACAATTTTAATTATACAGATATAAACCGAAATAGGTTTAAATTTTCACTCACTTTGAGTCCACTAGCACACTTCTGACACACTCTGATTCCTAATAGTTTAAAAAGAACTGTATTAATATATATATATATATATATATTATATTATTTATTTATTTTATTCTTTCTCAACTCGCACACTTCTGCTAACACATCGCTCTGTGATTCGATTAATAAAGTGACAATTTAATTTTATATTTTAATTACTGCGAGCAATTTACTAAGCAAACTAGATGAATTTAAAACGAAGTCAAAACAAATATAAAAAGATAAGAAAGTTAAACCAAATTAAAATAATATATATTTTTAATAAATATATATATTAAATTAGCTTATATAACTTCAAACAAATTTTAATTAGCTGATAACAAAACTTTAAAATTAATAAACTGTATTTTTGTATATTTCAACAGAAAAAAATAAAAATAAAAAATACTGTATTATTATAATGAACAAATATGTACCTATTTTTTTTTTCTTTTTAAATTGTTATTAATATTATTATTATTGTTATAGCAAGAATTACAAATTAGAATTATTAAGATGCATGGAAAGTTTTATTAAATTGAGATGAAAAGATTTTTTTTTTTTTATTGTCATACCCAATACATTTTACTTAAAATAAATTACTTAACTTTGAAAATTCTTAAACTTTAAAACTAAATTAAAATCCTCAGCATAAACTTGAAAAAAGGGCCAAATTCCTGTCCCCCACGCAAAAAAACCCAGCCTATCAAATTAGTGATATCTATATTGTGGCCAAGTCTGCTCTTTCTTTAATCCATAACCTCAATTCACTCCTACTTTCATGAGCAACACTGCTCTTTTATTTTGGCTGATTAGAATTTGGCCAGTTTCTGAATGATGATAGACTGACTTTTTTGGGAGGGTATCTGGAACTTTTTTTCTTTTCTTCTGAGTTCTCTCCTTCTTATTACCCACATAACTCCTTTGTGACTGACTACACATGATATTGATGTTTTATGCCTCATTCAGAAACTGGCCAAGTGTTAAGCATTCAAAATAAAAAAGTAGTCTAGCTCATGAAAGTAGGAGTTAGAGGTGGGTCGAAAATAACAGAACAGTTCACAATAACATGTTATTGGAGAATAACAGTTCGTCCGATAACATGTTATTGAAAAAGTCCTGTTATCAAATAACAGTTCACATTATAACATCTCAGATAACAGAACAGATTTGATAACAATAACAGCTCATATCTGTTCTTGTTATTTTATAACAGAACAGAATCAATAACATTTCAAGTACCAAGAACAAGATGCAATTGCTGTTATCTGTTATAACACTTCATTGCTGTTATTGTTATCGTTTTGTTAATGTTATCCTGATTCTTTCTGTTCTCTGCCTTATTTCTGTTATTAAAGTTTAAATAATTTTATTATAACCGGCAAAGATTTCGCTGTTGTAGGGTAGAGATCGGTTCTAACTTGTATGGGACCTTGTTCTGCTCCGAGTCTCAATGTCCCTTACCTTATGGATTAGGGCTATTTATTACCTTTATCTGTGTTGCGTTAGTGTTAACTCCAACTCCTCTTTGCCTTACCTATCCAGAGAGTCACGCCTCTCTTTGAGGTAAGATACAGTAATTTTATTTACAGTATTTTACCAAGATACCGTCTATCTCCAGTTCTACTGAACCGCTTTTCCTCTAACAACTTTCATTATAATTATATTACACCTCTCTACGATGTCACATTACTGCAAGTATTTTTGATGATAATCAATTATTATTATAGACTCTTATCGGTTTCAAAAAGGGTATTCAATTTTATTTTGCTTGTCGGTTCGTTCACGTTTTAAGTTTAAGGAACCCTGTTTCATTATGAAATGATTTTTTATGTAGAGTTATATTTCGCCCTTTACTTTTTGCCTTCAACAAATTACTAAGTGAGGTTATGGACTAAAGAAAGAGCAGAGGAAGCAGAGATATGAGGGTGAGAAAAACCAGGTGAATTCGTTCAAGTAAAGAAACACTGCATGCTTATTGGAACTTGGCCTTGAGCACTGCTGTGCGCTCAGATAAATATAGATGAGATGTCAAACTATGAATGAAAGTAGATGAGATTTCACAAATAAAAATATAAGATAAATTACAAATTGAAATAAATTACAAAATGTGGAAAATATTTTACCAATAGTCTAGGGACAGTTTGGGGCTTTTTGTTTTGGGTAAAATTCTCAAAACTAAAGTTCAACATAATTGATTGTTTCATTAATTTTTCTTATTTTAGGGAGGAAGAATATTAAACTACAGTTAAAAATCAGAATATTTTTAAAAACATTATTTTTATTAAATAAGTAAAAATGTTATAATTTAACTACAATTGATTCATACAATTTTTTATCATGTGGAAAAGGATGTGATACTATAAATTTCACAACAGTAATAATAATATTATCAGTAAGGGATTGGATATAATAGCAGTAAAAAATATTTTATAATCAATATTTGATTTTGTGCATCACGATATTGACTCAAAGTGACAACGAAGTAAACTGAATTAACTATTTATTTTGTTCTTACATCAAGTCAACATTACAATGCTCAACACCCCGGACCAAATAGCCTTGCATTATTGTAATAAAAACAATGGACCACTTCCTTCAGGGTGCTGTATTCAGTGGGCTTTATGTATGGAGCCCTTATATCAGATTAATTTGTAAAACAAAACGCAACCATGCACATATTATAATACTCTGTATTTACAAAAAAAAGTAAAATTATAAGCAAAGACTAAAAATTTCGGCAGTTTTTTTAGATTGTTACTCCCTTTATAAAAAAAAACAGAGTGGAGTAACAATTTAAAGAAGGTGTACGGAATGTTCTTCTTTAGACTGTTACTCCCTTTATAAAGCAGAAGTATGATATTCCTTTGTCCAAAAGTATATTGGACTAAACATCCCTTTTTCTTTATAGTTATTTAGTCAAAATCATTTATATTCTAAAACTACTTAGGAGAGTAACAATCTAAAGAAGTACCAAAATTTCAATCTCCTAGATTATTATTCCATATCAAAATCATCTTAAAATAGTAAATTTTGTTATTATAATTTTTTTCCTCAAATAATCCAAATACAAAATAAACATTTTCCCATATCAAACTCATTCAAAATAGAATAATTTTAATGTGTTAATTAAATGCATAAAATGCATTTAGGTAAACCAGTTACGTTCTAGTAACTGGTCCAGTTTTTTTAACTAAAGCATATTTTAGGCACTATTGTACCAATTAAATTTAAAGATAATAACTCAATATTAGCATCATTAAATCTTGTAATGATCACATAAAAACTGTACAGCAAACTGTATTTAATATGAAAGAGAGCTAGTTATTTCTATAGATAATTCCATTAATATTTACGATCAAACAACCTTGAGAAGGAAATAACTCCGTTTTGTTACTTTACAGGCTTATGTTTAGAGTGACATTTCTTTTGTTTATTCAAGACAAACCGCTCAGACGCATATCCCTAATCCCTGCTTAGAACATTCCAGCATAAGGTTTCTCTTGACTAGAAATTACAAGTAAGCTGCCTAAAGGCAGAAAATATTTGCATCAGTTTTTAAGAAGTTACATTACATAGTGATAAAATATCAGTATTATTAAAAAAAAATTATATTAAAATTGGTCCAGCAGTTCTTGAATCGCAAATCAATAATTTTTTTTATAACATTTAATACAGTTGTCCATAACGCAATGACTAGTTTGAGCAACTGAACAAATTTTATGAATTGACAAAGGATAATGAGTTTGAGTTTGAGAGAAGAAAGTGGTTTTAAAAATTATGATTTTGAATTTAGAATTTTCAAAGAAAAATCTTTCTTTTTTTAAGGCATGGAATTAGTAACGATAGAATGTTTTATAAAAGGATCAAGAAATGAAGTAGGTGAAGGGACATCGATTAAGGCTACTGCTAAGGAAGCAAGAAGGGAGGACATTTCTAAATATACTGCAAAGGAGAGTCGGGTGAAAGGAGCTAATTTAGAGAAATTAAGAGCCAACTCTCTAGGGAAGAACAATACAGCTGATGCAGTGGCATCAGAACCCAGGCGAGCCAAGCCGAGTAGCAAACAGCCAAGGGTGTACCAAATAAATAGCACTACCGGCATCATACAAGGTAGCCACCATGGAGGACGAAATTCACCTTCCCACAGACCTCGAGGCCAATCTGTTTCACTACGAGGTTTAGAATCTCCGTATTTTCTAACTGCAACAAAATCATCCCAACATTTAAAATTGAAAAAAATAAATAATGATTTCATATAGTTTTTTGGAGGATTACAAAACAAATTTGAAATAAATTATTCTTTAAGGAAGAGTAATGTGATACACTGATTGAAGAATGGTTTTGATCTGCAGTTACAGTCTGTGCCAAAGTAGAGTTAGTGCGTTGACAGCGCGGGAAATCGAGTGACACACAGATTGGTCAACCTCTCTGAGGGAAAACATAAAGCCACTAGGTCTGTGGTTAGGGGGCCTCTCCCCTCCACTAGAGACATTTATCTTTGCCTAGTTGGCCCGACCTTTTGTCCGGGAAAATCTCGAGCTCTCATTGGCTCCCCACCCCATTTGCTAGTTTTTCCCGCGCTGTCAACACACTAACTCTACTTTGGCACAGACTTTAGTGCAGAATTAGTGTTGATTTTGTGAGAGCACGGGAAAATTTAAAAAAAAAATAGGGTGGGGAGCCAGTGAGAGATCAGGACTTTGAAGATCCTTAGCTCTCATTGGCTCCACATCCCATACATTGATTTTCCTTCTCCGTCAAAAAATCAACACTCATTTCGCACTGACTGTACCATTTATTATTGTATCGAATTAATGAAAAAAAAACAAAAAACTTTTCTGAATTTTATTATTATAAATTAGGTCTAATTAGAAAATAATAATAAAATTAAAATAAAATACTAATAATTCTCCTAGGGCAGGGGTCTCCATAATATGGCCCGCAGGCCAGAACCGGCCCATTAGACATGATCATTCGGCCCACCACACCACGAAAGACATTAACAAATGAGCCTACACAATGCAAAGTTATAATTTCTCCATGATCAAATACCATTTCAAACATTAAAAAAGATCAGCACGAATCTCATATAAGTTTTTTTGGCCAAAATGGATATGGCTTATGAGCTTATTGTCCATAATCTCTACTATGGTGCGGTCCGATAGCTGAATGGTGCTTACTTCGTCCGGCCCACTATGGACTATCTTATCCAGATCCGGCCCTTCAACAAATAAGATTGAAGACCCCTGTCCTAGGGGGTCACACAAATACAAACTTTCTTTTATAATTAAAATGCAATAAAGAATAATTTGGAAACACATAGATTAAAGTTTTCTCCCTGATCTTCAAAAAAGTATTTCTGTATTACTATTAACAAAATAATAAACAATTACATATTCACATTCTAGGTAATAAGGTAAGCTAATAACAATAATCCAAATGGTACATTTTTAAATAATAGTTGTGTATTTATAAACGTAAAAACATTATTGAATAAATATAATAAAAATTTAAACTTCTTATGTCAGACCCTTTTATAGCTAAGGTTTTGATAAAGACATGCATTATGTCAATGCTTTTTCTGTGCAACGTTTTCAGTGGATGGGGTACAGAAAACATAATAAAATGGTAAAAATGCAAGCATATTTATAGTTTTCACTGAAGATCATCTCCAAATTAGTAGACTCCTCTACAAAATTAACAGGAATAAGGTCATGTCCAGTTTGACCCTTGCAAATAAATCCACTATACTTGACAATATCACTCACTATGATTTTTGGCCTTAATTTAAAAATACTTATATATTGCATACCATTTTGAATTCTTTTCCTAAGTGTATGTAGATGCAGCTCAACGTCTTTAGCAGATATTTGTATCCTAGCAGCTATTGATAAGCCAGCACTACGCAGTAAAATCCAATTCATAGGAAGACCAACAATTGTGAATATGAAAAGTCCTACGTTACCTCCAACAGTTCTTGGTATTGGAAATCCATAACCTAAAAGCATGTAATAATTTAATAATCTATAATTATAAAAAAACTTCTTGCATACGAGTCCGCAAGACAGTGAGACATTTTCATGTTTTTGCTCTGTGTAAACTACCGACATAAAATTAAATATAAACGGTAATTTATTCAAGTAATTGATAAAAGTAGATGGAAGATGATTTTTATTCTTATCTCCACACCGACACTGCCTCGGCTTGATTACAAACGACTGAATTCAAAGACGCCGCCCCTTCTACGAATTGTTAATATGCCTTTATACTGGGTAGGCCGAGAGGGCTGAGAGTTGATGGCAACCTCCTGTACATTCCTAACTCCCTGTCACACAATAAATCTTTTTGACTTTCTTCGGCCCTACGAAGCGCGGTAGGGGAAGGCACTACAGCTGGAGACTGGATTACATCCTATACATTTCTAACTCCCTGTTATACTTTTCTGAGTTTTTAAGCTAAAAGTAACGTAACGATTATGACTTATGTTCCATAGCCTAAACATGAAAATGTCAAAAAAATATTTAAAAAAAGGTGGGTTAAAAATTATTACAAAATGAGTATCTCTTAATCAAGTGAAGTTAAACAAAAGCTTGTATAAAAAACAACAGTTCTACTTTCAATTTTGCAATGTAGGATCTGTGTTAAACATTTAATAAGTCAGTGGCAAATCATGTAATCAAAATTAGGAAGTGTCAGGTAATCAAAATTACCTTTACCACACTAAGTAATAAACAGTTGCATTAGTTAGTCCACATTTGGTATTATTATAAAATTATAATTATATCATTATTAGTGTCCAAGGGCAAAATGAGGTGCCTTATACATTCCTGCGCTTATCTGATTGTCTACGAAAGTACCCAACATAAAAATTTGAAATTTTGCATTTATGTTATGTTACCCAAAAATAGGAAAATTATAGGGTAGTTCCAAAAAATCACCCCTCAAAAACTAGGGGTTGAAATTTAAGTTGTTTTTTTTTAATGGAAATGCATAATGCATAGTGGGTGGTAAATGAAAGAGGAAGGCATCCAGAGTACAAATATATAATTGGTTTTGTTGTTTTACCAAATCTTTGGGCCATGTTTCCTTAAATGCAATGTTAACAAATCAATAAAAATATCATAAAGAGGCTTTGTTATGTTTCATACATTGGACATTTTTTTAAGAAAAAATGTTTCTTCCCCAAAAACCTAAAAAATTTAATATTTAATAGAAACAGATTGCACTAGACACTTTGGATTTGTTCCATTTGTTTTATTTTAATATTATACTTATTGTAGATATACAGTATCACAAACAGTTGTTTCTTTTTACCTAAATAATCTAATAAACAAGAATAGACCAAATATTAAAGATTCCCTGTAATCCAACAAAAAATAAATAAGTATAAAACCAATACCAAAGATATTAATGATTGAAACGCAGATGAGAAATGATCCTGAATAGGTCCAAATTTCTCCGTCCTCTGAATACCCTTTATTTAGAAAGTCGGTAATTGCAGTCTTTTGCCTAAGCAGGTATTTCTCCATTGTAGGCTTCCATTCGGTGCTATTGCTTGCCATAACACGGAAATCAGTAGCTAAAGAATACTGCACATTTATCTCTTCACTTAGGAACTCATCTCTCTGAAAAAATTATTAAAGAACTTTTAAAAATTTAAGTAAACTTGAAATAAAATGTTTGCTTTGACTCTAAAATGGTTGTGGTAATTTTTCTTGTTCTCTCTATGATATTTACTGCCAATGAGATTTTCTTGCATGAAAACATGCTTTTCAGGTTGAGAAGGTATTTTACAACATATTCAAAAGAAAGGTATAAACTTTAAAAAAAAAAATGTCAAAGCAATTGAAAAAAAAATCATAGAAATTAACAATTCTTTTTATAAGTGCTACACATAGCTTGTAATCAATCAGATACTGGAAAGATTATGAAATCATTATTCATACAAATAGTTCACTTACAAGTTCATATTCTGTAGAACCTTCAGTTAAGAAGAATAGCAATGCTCCAAATATCACCCAGACAAATAAGAATGAAGCAAGGCTGATTTGGGATAACAGAACTCTCATCGCAGATTGTAACTTGTTGTCAGGATCATTCCAGTTGCTACAGGGTAAGAAGAACAGCCTGTACCTAGGAAAAGGAGATGCTTGAGTTCCGAGTGTTTTCATCGCTTCGCCAGCAAAAGTCATAGGGTTACGACTTTTTTCCAACTTCTGTGTCAGCTCGCTACTATGAAATTTATGATGTGTTTTGGGTTCAGCGAATTCAGTATTAAGAAATTTAGGGAAATCAGTTTTCTGAGTTACGCCTGCATGTGACGAAGGATGAGACCTTTTCATTTCTTGATCTATCGTATATATTTTAACGTCGTTTTCTTTTTCACCGAACAGCTTTCCTAAACTACCTTTTTTGAGCTTGGCAGCTTTCTCGCTGATTTTATCTAAGAACGTACTGTCTTTGGTCTGTTTACTCGTGCCGACAATAGAAACCTCTTTTTCAGGCCTACTTTCATCTTCAGGTTCCTCATTTTCATCGAGTTTAACTTCGGTGAAATTTTCTCCTTCTTCCTCTTTCCCATCACCACTCTTTATACTTCCGTTATCATCGTCTTCACAATCCTCGTTAGATGTCTGCTTCTTTTTCTTATGACGACCCCTAGCAATTTGAACAAACATATTGGCAACTTAGAGTTGTCTTGTGCACCATGGATGTTCTCACCTTTAAAAAAAATAGATCAGTTTCCCAAAAACATTAATAACAAAACAATAAGTAAATAACCAATAACCACTAATGTTTTTACTTCCATTCCATTTTATATAACCATCAATCTTAATAATTCAACTTTCCATTTTGTTAAACAATTTTTTAAGTTAAAGCACATGAGAGAAAAAAACATTATGTTGTCTCTATGTGTACTATTATTCTCTAGTTCTATATTTTACTAGCGAACTAAATAAATCAAATATACAATTATTAGTGAGTGGGAATTAAGATTAGACCAGAAGATAAGAAGAAATGAGAGAACTTTAGACATTATTAGTTCTATTTTTTTTTCAGCCTCCTGACTTACATGTCAGTAAATTAAAAAGCTTTTGCATTCTTAAGAATTTATTTTGTACATGCCCTTTTCTTTAGGCTATAAAAGAAAATGTGATAGAAATTTAAATTTATATTTTTAACTAAAAATGTATACACATCCCCGTTTATAATTAAAGACTTTTTTTTACTTCCATCCACAAATTATTGGGTTTGATTTAATTATAATATAATTTTATCCTTATTCAATTCGCTAATAAAATAATGGTCATTCCCAAAATTTTAGGAGCTTAACATTCCCTCCAGCTATCTTACATTAAAAAGAAAATGAATTAAAATCTTTTAAATTAAAAATAAATTAATTTTTATTTAAAAATAATTAATAATTATAAAAATTAAATTGTAAACAACTCACCTCTTTTAGTAATCACACAGGTATTGCACACATGTATCAATGTTTTTCTTTTAAATGTTAATTATTTAGAGAACATTTATAATTTGAATTATTCAAATAAACACCTAGAATGTAATAGAGAATTTCATGTTTTTTTTATAACATGAAAAAAGATGAAATGTTATGACTATCTTTCCTCTGAAAGAATTCATTTAAAAATGTGGCTTGAGGTTAAAGTAAGCTGCAACCATATATGGCTTCATGGCCCTAGATAGAGTTTTGAAGGGCAGAAAAAGATAATATTGAAGTGCAAAAGAGCTAGATATATAGAAAAAGAGGGGAAGGGTTGTAGGTAAGCCTATTATAAAACTTTGACTCTGCCCCCTCTTCTAACCACTACGCCACTAACTCACGCCTTGAAATGCTTCATTTAAAAACTTAAATAGATCAATATCGTAATACAAGAATCAGCTAAAATAACAAACTAACTTTGATTGACATGGGAATAATTAAAATTTGTTTTAAAAACTTTGTGAAAGCTTAATTATATCTCTAACATGATGCAACAAATAATATTCATACAAAAATATGACAGAATAAAATATAGAAATAAATGAGGGCAACTCCATAGTTACTCAAACATTTGAAGCATTCATAATATAACATGCAAAGAAAAATAAATGCATTTTGAAGTTACTGTTGATCAAGTGTCCCTTGATTGCTAAACTAACAACAACAAAATATTAGAAATTTGGCACTAAATTATTTTAATATGTAAATATTTTTCTTGTCTTAATAGTAAATTAGACTAAGGGATATTGTCACCTTTACATACAGAAAGTGTGGTGTTCCTTAGTCCAAAAATTCTAAATCCCCTAGACTAAAAATATCCCTTTGTCTTAATAGTTAATAAGACTAAGGGATATTATCACCTTTATGTACAGAAATGTGGTGTTCCTTAATCCCAAAGTTCTAAATCCCCTAGAATAAATATCCCCTTGTCTTAATAGTTAGTTAGACTAAGGGATATTGCCACCTTTACATACAGAAATATAGTGTTCCTTAGTCCTAAATCCCCTAGACTTAATATCCCTTTGTCTTAACAGTTAGTCAGACTAAGGAACATTATCACCTTTTAATACAGAAGTGTGGTGTTCCTTAGTCCTAAATCCCCTAAGGACTAAATATCCCTTGGTCTTAATAGTTAATTTGTCAAAGAAATTCCTTATAAGTGGTTCAGTAAACAAATATAGGGTAACCGATTAAATGTTTACCACATGGCACCTCATATAGTCGGTTACCAACTTAGGTTAACCAAGTAAATTAGTACCAGTAATTTTACAGAAAATATACTGTACAAGAACAACATATTTTTAATAGGAAAAATGCAATATGTATACTTCAAAATGATTTATGTTCTTGTATACAATTATTTTACTAAACAAGAGAATCAGACTCTTAAAAATTTGTTTTATCTTTAAATTTTGTAATTATCTTGTAGCATATCTGCTCACCATTTTAAGTAGATAGAAATATTTATTTAATTTATATATTTTGATAAAGACGTATTTGAAATAGTGAAGTCTCAGCAAAAATAAATATATTAAAAGATAAAGATTATAAGTATAAAGATTCATAAGTAGATTACCATAGAGTAACATAGGACAGGTAGGTAGATATTGACATAAATATCTAAAAAAAAAAAGTCTGTACTTCTTTAGATTGTTACTCCCCTGTGTTGTTTTAGAATATATATAAATGACTTTGACTAAATAACTATTAAGAAAAAGGAATGTTTAGTCCAATGTAGTTTTGGACAAATGAATATCACACTTCTGATTTTATAAGAGGAGTAACAGTCTAAAGAAGAACATCCCGTACACCTTCTTTAGATTGTTACTCCCCTCTGTTTTTTTTCATAAGGGGAGTAACAATCTAAAGAAGTGTCAAAAAGTCTATGTACTAAACAAAGGTAGGATCTGTCCTGCACAATGCCAAGTATTTAAAGAATTAAAAAGGAACAATTTATAAATATTCAGAACTTACAGGAAATAGGTTGTGCTATTTAAAACTTACAGGAAATAGGTTGTGCTATTTAAAACTTACAGGAAATAGGTTGTGCTATTTAAACCTTACAGGATATAGGTTGTGATACTTAACAATTAATTTAATTAGATTTGTTTGCAAAAATATCATATTTTAAGTTAAGATCTGCTATTAATAAAATGTGATTTCAGAAATATTAAAAAATATATATATTTTTATTCTGCAATATTTACCAACAAAACAGTAAATTTACAAAGAAAAACCAAATGATATAGACAATAAATATAAAGTAAACTAGTAAAACCAAATCCTAGTTAAGTGGTAGTATTAAGACTAAACTGACACTTTTAAGGTATCTAATTATGCAAGAACCATGCTCTTTCTGTTACAATTGCAGAATTTTAACAAATCTATAAATAAATCTAATCGAAAGATTCATTGAAACATAACTTATTGTTTATAAGTATAATTTCTCTGTAAGTAAAGAAGTATTATAGATATTATAACAAATAGTTGGTTGTTTTGACTGAGATTTTGCGGTACCACTTCATAATTATGACGAGAGGTTAAAAAAGAAACACAACAATATTGTCACCACAATTTTTTTTATAATTACTAGACGAGTTTCGACTTACATTTCCACACCACCCTAGTATAACCCCCCTTGCACTGTTAGTCTACCTTAAAACTTGTAAAATAGTTAACTTAGTACAGCATTCACTCTTACTAAGTTGACACGCATACTGAAGATGACATGTAAGTCAAAACGCGTCTTGTAATTATAAAAAAAAATTGTGGTGACAAGATATTATAACATTAAAAAAAACACACATTTTTAGCAACATGATGATGTATTTCATATTTTAAACAATTGATAAGTTTTACAATAAAAGTAGGAACAAATTAATATTTTTTGGGTTTATTTATACGTTACATGGTTATTTAACTAGCTTGTCCTAATAAAAGGTAACATCAATATGCCTCAAAATTATATATAAAAAGTTGCTAGAACAATATCGCATAATCAAATAATACATTTTTTACAAGTTTCAAAATTAAATTAGATGCATTTGAGAATAGTTGAATGATCTAGCTGAGAAAAATAAAATCAGTCTTCAAAAATATACTAAAAAATTAAAAAAACTTCTGCATTTATTTTTATGAATAAATACAATAATCATAAAAAAAACGTTTAGCCCAAATAAATCAGTCTTAAATAATATTTAAAAAAAAGAGATTAATAATTTTAAAAATGTAATTATATTGATATCAATTAAAATTTATTTGTTTACAATATCAACCGAAAATAAAAATATCAATTATCATAAGCACTAGTGCAGGACAAATATTTGAAAATTAAATTACATTTTTAAGTTTTTGGTAGTTTTCATACTACGGAAAGTTTAAATTTAAATTTTTAATTATTATGAAAATTAAGTTTTCAAATTAACTTTGTACTTCAGAATAACAACTAATCATAAAAAACACAATATTTTGGTTAAAAAAAAAAAAAATCAGTCATTAATTGTGACTAGAGCTTTAGTTTTTTATTTAGTCTTTGTTTAAAACAAATAATATGGCTGAATTAATATATTTTAAAATCCATGAACGGAAATAACATTTAATATGAAGAGAGAAAAAAACATAGCATGAACTAAAGAGAATTAAGACTGTCATCTAATTTATAATCTTATGGCTGTATGGCTACCAAAGCCCATGCCAAAAAAAAAAAAAAGAAAAAGAAAAAAAGACTGGAAAGCAGTATTTCCAGTTGACACAAATAGTTAAAGAAAAGAAAATATTTTAAGGGTTTTTTTATCCTTGATTTCCCTAATATTTGGGGAATAATAAAACTTAAGAAGTAAAAATTAACCAGTCTATAGTCAAAATGCAATAATTTAATATTTCATTCTTATTATTTGGTAGAAATCCAGTTACCATAAAATAATTTATTATAAATTAAAATAGGATACTTAAACTTCAGTACTCTGGCTTTAAAACCAAACAAATTATCAAGCTGTGAGGCTATGAATTGTAGATGAAATTATACTTTTCTTTATTGCTCCTTATTTAGTCAGTAATAGATAAATTGCTTCTGAGATTTGTCATCCAAACATTTTTATTTAAAAAAAAAAGTATGCAGATGTCCACTATTGCAGCTAAAAAGTCACTTGTTCTGTTTTGAAGCCAGATAACTCACAGGTTTCAATTTATTTTTTTAAAAAAATCATATACATTAAAATCCTCAGAGCAAGGAAGGTGTAGAGGGAACAATACTATAGAATCTGGGTCTCAAAAAGTGGTTCATTATGCTACACCCCTATACTAAACCTCCCAAGAGGCAGTTTGGTGTAGGGTTGGGACATCAAAAGGCAAACATCGATGTTTTGGATTCATCGACATCGGTCCTCCAAGCTGAAGAGCAAAAAAAAAACATCGATATTAAACATCGATGTTTTAAAGTCCGATACATTGATGTTTTCGATACATCGACATCGATGTCCCAACCCTAGTTTGGTGAAACAGTATCGATATCTCGATAAAAACTTGAAATTTATCTGATATCAGCTGATAAGAATAAGTGATACTTTCTTACGACATTTAATATTTTTATTTTAAATACAGTTTTCTTTATAAATATGAACTTTAATGTTTGTTGTTAACCTTATTAATTATCTAAAGGCAGTAACGTCGTTAATAAACGTGTAACAGTTGCTAGGTAACCAATAGCAATATTCTTTGAGTCGGGTATTAAATAAATACTACTGATAAGGATTTGTTGACAAGCGTCTGTGGAGACGGAAGGACAAGGAATAGACCAATAAGACAAGGACCAGTGACCACGTGATCACTTTAGTTCGGATTGAGCTCACTAGGGAGGTTTAGTATAGGGGTGTAGCATAATGAACCACTTTTCAAATCTCATTGCTCCCTCTACCCCTTCCTTGCTCTGATTTAAAATCAAATACTTCCAAAATGTTATTCTTTCAACAATGAACACAGCATTTGAACATAAAAAATGGCACATATATCAAAAAATATCAGTCAAGACTGTAGTATATAAATAAGTAAATAATAATTTATGATGAAAAAAATTACCTCAGCAAAAAAGTAAGGAAAGTATCATTTTAATAAATAAATAAATATAATTATTAATACCAAAATATGGGAGAAAAGTAATACTGAGTATAAAAGCATTGGGTTGGAAAAGGAGAAACATTCCCATGCACATAAATATTTATGTTATATAATGGGTCCTTTAAAATAAGAATAACGTTTATTTAAAACAAATAAAATTAAAGAAAATTACCTGGGTTAAGATTAAGTTAAATACCCCCTTAGATTGAATAAGTCCAAATATCAGAGTTTAACTGAAGTATAAAAAAAAAATTAAAAAAAGACACTAGATTTTGGCTTTTCATGACTCAATACCTAAAAATATAATAATTATTTATAATAGTCTATCAGTAACGATTTTTTTATAGGAGAAAATCATTGGTAAGTTTATATCAGTCAAATGAATTAAAATATTAATTAAGTTATAGTAGCCGAGAGATAAAAAAAAAGTAATAAAGAATACTTCATTCTTCCTATTTCTCTGTAAAAGGCATAAAATGGTACCTATATTTTTCGCCTAAGACCATGGAGTCTTAAGTTAGGACTTAGTAGCAGTAAGGGGGCGGGGAGGCCTAGCCTAGCAAACAGACCATCTTTAGATCCTGTTTGCCAACCCCAGACGTTCCCACACCCCTCAAACCACCACAGCCTCCCCCTCAAACCTTTTTGTTTGGGTTATGAAGGAGAGGATGTCTTGCCCCATCAGTGTATCCAAGAGTTAGGACTTAAATACATTTAAAAATAAATAAATTTAAAAAAAAGCCAGCACTGGGCACGAAGAATAGAGCAATTAAAAATTGGACATAACACAAAAATTAGGTTTTTCTAAAAAATAAAAAATAATAATAATAATAATAATAGTAATAAAACCTAAAAAGAAAACTTGTCGAGTTGATATTAATATCAGTGAGATCTACAACGGGGGTTGCCTTTGATGCGTGACGAGAGTCTCCTTATAATAGAATCATAATGTCGACTGTTAGCAGCTACTTTATCCTGCCGTTGATTGCTGCTATTGGTCCCTCTTCGTTTCACTCCTGGAGAATGAACCAGGAAGGCACCGTCCAATATAACAAATCTATATTCCAGCAAACACATTTCATGCATCTGAAAATGAAAAGAGAGTAAATGAAATAGCAGTTTCTTACTTCAATAATTTTCTTTTTTACACATATATTTTAGATAATAAATTTTGTTTAAATTATCTATTGACTAAAAATAAACAGTAGCTGAATACAGACTAATTAATATGTTAAGAGATTATTGTGTTTTAGACACTAGATGTATTGATTTTTAATTTAACAGAACTCGTGTATATTAGTATATATTATCACATTTATATACACAAGTGTGATAATCCTTTGTCCCAAGGTACATTGGACTAAACATCTCTTTGTCTTAATAGTAATTTTGACTAAGGAATATTTACTACTCTGTATGTGTTCCTTTGTCTAAGTAACTATTTAGAGTCAAAGAGGGTGCTTAAGTAAAAAAGTACCCTTATTTTAACTTGGTGCCCAATACATTTTCTCAACAAAATTTGAATGCGTAGTAAAACCTGCCAAAATTTCTACCTGATTAAAATGACCACTTATTCTTGAAAAAAAAAAAAAAAAAAAAAATTAATTGCAATTGGATATCATAAGTAAGTTTATGAAGTCATTAACTGGTCACTTAATTTATGATAAACTGTAATTTCATTAAGTTCAAAAGCAGTAGAACTTAACAGTGCACATTAAATTTTAAAATAAAACATAATTGAACTTCTAGGCTACCATATATTAGATGAAGACAGACCTGGGTCATTTTATCTTGTTGGCCTTCCCAAGTAAGGAGTTCACTATATAAAGGTTCACTCTGACTTCCAATAAACACCGGCTCCCAACGATGAAATGGATACTCCCGACGAACCACAAAAAAAGGCTAAAAATCAAATTTAACAACTATTAGTCAAACAAAAAATAAAAACATACCTGTATACCATAAATAACTTTAGGTGATATTTCCAATTTACCTCTATATTGTTGTCTAATGATTCTTTTGTTCGAAGTATCCACCTCTGCAGTCCAGGAAATCTTTGGCAATGACTGCAAACCCATCTGTGGAAGTAGAACGCTTTGTTCTGCGAATATAAGCTAATCAACTGAGATTTTAATTTCGGTATTTCTTCGTAAAACTCAATTTCAAATACGGGTACAACATAAACAATCCTGTTGAGGAAAGTCGAATAACTGCTTCTACTTTTAGACCTCAGAGTGTTCATCATAGTAACAAATTTAAAGACTAGATTTTCACTCGGAAAGAGTTCGATATCGGATACGAGAACAAACGATGTCTTGGCTCGGGAGCGGGCGACATTTCTAGCTACATTAATCGGGTATGTAAGATCTTTGGTGTAACGATAGGTAGGTAATGAACTGGCAAATTTCGGTGGACTGCAATCTTTAGGGATTTCTGGGCATGAAGATAGAGTAGGCGGGTGGTCTTGAGGAAATATAAAATGCAAAGATACTCTGGACATGTCCTGTAAACAGTGACAAAGTTGGTCGAGGAAGCAGACGAGAAGACCGGCGTCACTACCAGGCACAAACACTGTGATGCTAACAGGCCCTTGCCACCGCTTCAACAATTCAGCTAAGTAGTAAAAGAACTCTGGTGTGGCATGAGTACAGAGTGTCACATTTTCCTTCTGACTTTCTTCCGGTTGTAGCACGTTATCAACCACTCTATAACTGCTAAGCTTACCCATCTGAGGAGAGTACTTGACTTCATTCTCAGGTATATTTAAAGAATTCGGTAGGGAAAATCTAAAATTACAATAACTGACGTTCTGTCTTTTCAAACTATTCAAAAATTTGCCCGGTACAAAAGTATCTCTGGTAATGGTATAATTCGAAAATAAATACCTTTCGAACCTGCGGTAACTTTCAGGTAATATTGAAGATAAAACAGAGGGCTTCTTATAGTATGCGGCCGGCGCTAAAATCGCAATAAGCAACAAGCATAAAATAAAAACAAACGAATTCAATCGAATACGCAACCAACGAATCCTTATACGAATGAAATGGCATTTCATCGTGTTAACAAGTGAAGATATATTAATTTGAGAGGCCACATGATAGAAATACTATTGTAGAATTCATATAAATAATTAATATTTTGATTACAGAACAGGATTAAAAGAACCGATAACCCATATCCACAGAAAAAGACCCGAGAAAGAAATATTTTAAAATTTGTTCCACACTTATATTTTTAGTAACTTCAAAAACCAAAAGTAACTAACATAAAAATACAAAAATCCCTTTTTTGGAAGGATCTGCAACCCTGACTCTTATCATTATCTAGTTATCCATTTCTTATCAAATAATTATTGTTTACTTGTCACTGTATAAAACTCGTAATTTATTTAATTTATACTTTTTTTTTGTTTAATAATTTATAAACCCTAGTTACGTAAATTGTATAGTCCATTTAATTTGAGTTGTACTAGTTAAAGTTTAGTAGTTAAGAATGACTTCAAATGGAGCTGTCCCTGGTTTGTGTGAAATCCTTTGTTTTATTCTAATAATATTTATCGATTTTATCCCCGGTGATATAATTACTGTTCTTTTTAAATTTCAGATACACTCGTTAAAAAACAAAGTAACCAGAGCACTATTAGTGTCAGTACAAGAACTGCAGTATTAATAATAGTAGCAATATTTGTATGTTCTATCAGTTCATTGGTTTATGTCTACATGAAATTTCCAAAACTTGATGAGTAAGTTATATTTAAGCTGATTGATATTATCATAAATATTTAAATTTGTCGCAGCACTTATAGTGAACTATGTTGTGTATTTTATCTAACTCGACGTCGTTTTAGAATTGTGTATGGGTACAATTTGTGCAAAAAATTATATTCTCAAAAGATTGATGGCGTATTGATGGTCGCTAATATCAATATGCCGCTTTGAGAATGATAAACTGCTGTTGTTATCCTTATTTTATGGCATCACATGACCAATTTGTTGTTTTGTTCCTTATAATATTTATACAGATGTTTTTATTCAAGGTTCTGATCTCTTCAAATCAGTCATACCATAAGATGCAATTTCGAAGTTTATTTTAGTTGTTAATTTTTTAAAAATTAACAACTAAAATAAACTTCAAAATTGCATGTTATCTTTGCTGCTTAAACAGTACTTATGACAATAACAATTAAACAAGTATGGCGCACTTCACGTAAGTACGTGAGGCGATAATCGCCGGTTTCTGTACAATTAAAATTATTAAGTTTAAAATTTTAACAGTTGCATATTCTTTTCCTACACTTCAAGACCTATAAATTTATGTATAACATGTCATGGGGACTAAAAACAGTCGCCTGCCACATTGGCCGCCATCTTAAAAATATTCAGTGTGAGAACACCAAAAAGTGTATAGTTGTCACAAATGCTGAGATGCACCTGTGTGCCGAATTTCATGTTCCTAGCTATAGAAGTTTATGAATTAAAATATGCCAACAGACAGACAGAGCCGTTATTTATAGTTTCTTTTCGTACTTCTTATAGAAACCTAAAAGCAATACAATTTCTACTTTCCAAATTAATAGTGCCCAAAGATAAGGATATTAACAATGTCATTCATAATTGATAAAGTTCAAAATTTCATCAGGCCATTTTATATATTTGTCCTTTTAAAGTGATTTTTGAATTTTGCAGAGAGGAGAGGCAGTATGTCAAAGTACCATATGATATTGAAGATGCCAAAAAATTGGGTAAAGTTTTAGAGAGGTACAAGGATAAATACTTCTTTGAAGTTCTTATGGCAGTATTAGTCACATACATATTGTATCCTTTTCTAATTTAAATTAAGTTAGACATATCTTTATGGGTAGAGAGCTTGTATACATAAAGTAGTATTTAAAAGGGTAAATTTGCCTTATTCAACCCAACTTTTGTTCCTTTTTACGTCATTCCTTTTTAGAAGAGTGATGTCCCTTTTCCAAAAATTAATTAGACAAGGAACATTATCTCTCCATTGTAAATACGGCAGATTTACCTTTGAAAAGAAGAGAAACATTTTTATTTAAATTAATTTTATCTATGATTGATACGAAATATAAACATTATAACTCTGTTTAGATGCATAGAAAGTGATTCTTTTCGTAGCTGAAAGTGATTCATTGAGCATGCGAGTTTGTAATTATTTCACCTTTACGCACAATTAGCGAGTTTGTTTACATTCTAATTTGCTGTTTTTTTAATTAAAGTAACTGTTTATATCGAGGAGTTTTTAGAGAAACAATGAGTGATTGAAGTGATTATGAAGAAAATGAGGAGAATTATACACCTTCCGAAATAATTAATTTGGCATAAAATACAAATAATGAATTAATCAAAAGAGAAATACGCACTTACATACAGGAAGTTTATTAAATATGGTTTTTCTGTATTATTAAAATCCACCATCGTAGATAGAGTACGGTATGCATCTCGTGCGAAAACGGCATTTTGCTTTGCTCGTGTGGTTTTACTACCTAAAATTGCCGGGATAGCCGAAACGTTGCCGAACACGTAATGTGGTAAACACTTTTCTCTTTTTTCTATACCCTGAAGGATCCATCACAATGTATAAAAGTGTTAGAGGGTACATACAGTCAATATTCACACAAAATTATTTGCATTCCTAACCAGATTAAAGCTACTTCATTTAATTAGCTATCCATGTATATCATCTTGCTGGGTGAACACGGAGTGGGGCCCTTGAATTCCAGAACCTCCTGCGACAAGCACGTATGATAGCGTTAGCTACCAGGGACTCCCATTTTCAATCTTAATGGCTAATAATCGTTTCAAAGTTAGTTATATGTGTAACATTTCTTTTCATGCAATTTTTAATATAATTAATTAATTAAATTACATATTTAATTACTATATACATATCATAAAATTGTACCTTTTATTTATTAATTTAGGTCATTTATACATGTTTTTATTGAAGTTTATTTGTTTGCAAGGTATACATGTTATACTCAATTTTAATCTACTTTCGGACTACCTACCTAGAAAGCTAAAACTTTCGCAGGTTATTTATTTCCGATGACACTGCATGTTATTAATCGAGGCTCATTTTTACTTTCTCATTTAAAGAGGAAGTATGTATTGCAATGGTGGAAAAATTAGATTTTGAGAATTTGACGAATTTACACATTTTGAGGTTCCCTGAGTCCAAAAAAGTGTTTTTTTCTTTAAAAAAAAAAAAAAAAAAAGCCGGTCTGTCCTCTATGCAGACATGTGGAGGCCTAAACTACTGGTTTAGAAAAGTCACACCCTGAAGCGAAATCGAGAAATGAATTTAAGCTCCAAATTTGGCGGCACTACCCCCCAAAAACTGAAAAAATGTGAAAAAATTATCTCTTGAAAATGGTTCTGACAATTTTGATTAAAAAAACAAATAAAATGGAGTTCATTTAAATACCAATCTAACGATATAAGCCGCTTTCCCAGAAAATACCTAGTTTCCGAGATATTGATGAAAATAAATCAGATTTTGTTGGCAATCGAAAACAAAAAGTAGCTGTGACCGAAATTATATGAGAAAGTTAGTCTGAGTTGTCTCAAACCAATTTTATATAAATTATATCTGTATATTTATTATTTTATTATTACTCTACTTATTTATTAATTTCCTTAACCTAATTATTTACAGCTTGCAAACGTTTGCCATTCCAGGTTCCATATCATTATCAATTCTATCGGGTTTTCTATTCCCATTCCCATTAGCTTTACTTCTTGTGTGTTTCTGCTCTGCAACGGGAGCATCTCTCTGTTACCTCATCTCTTATTTCATTGGGAGAAGACTCATCCACAAGTATTTTCCAGAGAAAGCCAAACAGTATTCTGCAACGGTATTGTTTTATTTTATTTTATTATTATTTTTTTTTTAACATTTACTATTAGCAGTTAGTGTTTTCACTGCTGTGGATAATGTTTTTAAACAGTTAAGAATTTTATTTTGTTTGCCCGTTCAGTTCCCCTACAGCTAGCTGGCATTTCTATGTTATTAACCAATACAGGATCTGCAAATAAAAAATTTAGAAAATTAAAAAAAAAATATATATATATATATAATTTAATTATGGTAGTAGAAAGAATCTTCTATTGATATCTTTCCAAATAAGGACCGACCCCTCTTTTCGGTACACTACTTATTTAATATAATGTATATAAGGAGAATCATCTTAGAGTTCAGGTTGTAAAAAATTTCTGCTCGGATGGAATACTAACAGATGCAATTGACAATAAATAAATCCTAGCATTATTCATTTAACCTTGCAGTCTTATTTATTACACAATAGGGTATTTTCCTTCAAATACCTAACCAGTTAAATGTAAATTCAACAAAAGCCAAAAATATTTTCTCTTTCATTTATATAATCGAGTAATGTCCTGGCGGAGACGACTCAGTTCAAAATGATTTTATATTGCTAAGCTAAGGCAACCGCATTTATTCAATAAAAATAAATGTTTGTTTTGATTTTTTGGTCTTCAAATAGATATAATATCTGTATCATTGATATAATAACATGCCATCATTGATATACAGTAGAGTCTCGATAATCCGAGTTGGACTGGACCTGCACTAACTCGTATTATTGGAAATTTAGGAAACATTTGAATTCTTTATTCAAAAATAATACTTACATTCATATTTAATTTTTTTAAGGTTTTAAAAGACTTTCACCACATTCTGTTCCCAATCACAAAACTCACTGTTACACACCTAACACTCGTGCAATTGTTTTCAGTGACACACCAAAATGTCACACGATGCTTTTGGTTAAAAATCTAACTTAGAACTGAAGAAGAAGGAACAAATTAATAGGCTTCCCTGAATTTGAATGTAATCACAGCTGCTCAGATAGAAACGGAATTCCATGAAATCATACTGAACCATCTTTACTAGCACTGTCCTGCCCTGTCTTAATTGCTTTAATTCAGGGAAGTCGCTGCCCCTCCTTCTTTCCAAGAACTCTAGTTTGACTCGGATTATCGGAGCTCAGACTATCGAGACTCTTCTTCTTCTACTGTAATAACTTTTGTCTAAATTAATTTGCTTAATTGTTCTTCTTTTTTTAATATAAAATTAAGCCAGACGTCACGAGCCTAATGGCTTGTATTAAATAATTTTATTGTGAAGGATAAGGTAGAAAATTAACTAAAAGATGAAAACACAAAACTACATTTGAGAAATTTCTCTGGTGTAGGTTAGATTACACCCTCAGGGATCTTTTTTTTATTACCAGATATGGCAGCATTTTTGATTTCTCAATCACTTATTCAAAATTAAATTACAATATATGTAATTAATTTTTATTTCCCCTTCATAAATTACATCCTTTACTATTTAATTTTGTTAAATCTTATGTTAATTATGTTTCTATGTATTACACAGGTTATTAAACACAAAGAAGATTTGTTTAATTATATGCTGTTTTTAAGAGTTACACCAATTTTACCTAATTGGTTTATAAATATTGTGGCTCCGGTCATTGATGTACCACTTGGTCCATTCTGGCTTGGAACATTTATTGGTAAATACCTTTCTTTATTACCTGAATATTTGGTTATTTACCTTAAAAATTATTTTATTCCTAATGATTCTCAGATCTAAAAATTGTCATCAGTGTACATGACTAAATTATAGACTCAATGAAATAATCTTGATTAACAATTTTTTTTCTTTTAAATTTTTAACAGTTTTTTTGAGTCCTACTAATTAACCACTCTTATCTTATATCTGTTAAGATATTTTTTTCTAATATTGATAGAAAATAAAAATAAACCAACAATTAATTGTAAAGAAAGTATTATTTTTAAATTAATTTTATATATATTATGTTGTTTTTTCAACCCACTATGAAGATTAATTTTACTATTATAACCAGAGACGGGAAAAAGTCATAAACGTCATAGTCATATGATTTTGTCATAAAATAGCCATTTTACGCATAAACGTCATAAAATAGGGGTTTCTTGGAATAAACGTCATAGAATGGCCTTTTTTGCCAAATGTTTAGCAAAAAGGTTTTATTTTTTTGTTAAAGAAAATGTTTAAATTGAACATTTGTGGTCCGGTTCCAGATAAAAGTGCAGTTCGAACAAAAAACCCTTACACCAGCTTAGTGAAAGGCCTGGGCTCTTAATTCCCTGGCCACTTTCGGACTTAACTAATGCGCTTATGCATACCTACAACCAGGGAGGCACCGACGGTCATCCCTAATTCCAAACTAGGGCTCCTGATCGGCTCCTTCTTGGAACAACTCCTCTAATTAGAATCCAGGAAGTTCAAGATAGATTCTCCAGTCAGCCAATAGTAAACACATTGGATTGGGCAGTCTCCTGATAGGCTGTTCCATAATTAAAATTTTGTATATATTCATGGTAAGGGAGTAGAATTTTTAATTGCTCATTTGATGACAAGTAACACGAATACGAAACTCGTGTTACTTGTTTCTTGATAATGCTGGAGAATATAGAACAACACATGATTACTTTTTACAATGTTAAAGCATTTTTCTAATTATTATCATTTATTACATAAATTGTAAATATAATTTTGTATCTATGAAATATTGAAATCTTTTTTGAACTGTTTCACTCCAAAATAACGAAATGCTTCACATAAAGGCTAAATTTTTCACAGAAAATAAACGTCATACTTGTGGTTAAAAGGTCATAAAACAACCGATTTTCTAAAATAAACGTCATAAAACAGGATAATAAAAGTCATAGAATAAAGGTCATGAAATGGAAAAATAAAAGTCATAAACGTCCCGTCTCTGATTATAACATTCAATAAAATATTAATTTTAATTAATTAAAAAAAATAATGCCTAGATGATAAAACACTATATTAAATTTTACTACGTTTTTATTAGCTTGCTTTCTTGTTTGTTTGTTTGTTTGTTTGTCCGGTACAAATCTGGCAATCGATTTCTAACTAACTTCCCGAATAGCTAGACATTTGAAACTTTTAGCATAACTCAGAACACGATGACAATGCATTATTTTAATACTTTTAGCCATCTCTCAGCAGAATTCAATTGGTTTTCAGCAAATTTTGCTGCATGGAAAGTTAGTTCGGAAAAAATCCGCCAGTTATTTTATTTGTTTTGCCATATCCCATATTTACAATCTTCATTTTGACGGGTTTCAAATTTGTGATTTTTATAAATAAGAGATAAACATTGAATGACAGCAAAACAGTAAATACATTGATTATATTATTTATCGATTAAATTATTTATATTATTTCAAATATATCGATGGCACGGTTTAGATTTGGTGTTGGGGAGATCCGTTGTACAAAGATTTGTCCTTTTATAGGTTTAAGATCAGCTCTCTAGATGGTTGTCATTTATGTGAAGTAAATGAATTCGGAACTATTTTTTTTTTTTTTTCACCAACATTATATATTATACAACAATAACAATTACATTATCAACATTACATACGATTCAACAGAAAATTTAAAAACGTAGTATATAAAAAGTTCTTTTTATCTTGACATTTTTTTATAATAATTAATTGGTAATTATTATAAGCCTTTGGTCCTTATTTGTTAGCCTTTGTCAAATTCTTATGTTAAAATGTAAATGAAGTGTTTGACAAGGAAGAATGTTATCATGCTTTACTCCATCAAAACACATTCTATTTTTATATTTCTATATTTATGTAATTTTACCAATAGGAATCTTAAGTTGCTGATCATTAATCTAATGGTATCCTTGCATCAATGAAATTAAACCTTGAATGGTATTTGGTATCCTTGTTTAATGAAATGGTGCCCTGTTATTTATTTTTTGATTATTTATACTAATCTAAATTAATTTAATTTTTAGGTGTTGGGCCACCGTCATTTCTAGCGATACAGACTGGAAGGACTCTCCACGAGCTTTCTGGAAATACTGGAGGCTTGAGTTGGACATCGGCAGGTTTGCTGTTAACATTTGCCGTGTTATCCCTTTTACCTATTGTCCTCAAGAATCGACTTAAGAAGAAATTCGACTGAAAAGGTCCGACCCTTGTTCACTGTGTTGGTCTCTCAACTCAAATGCTTGCCGCTCCATCCTGCCCGATTCCTGAAAGCCTTTTAAGACCAGCCATCTGCCTCGGAATTCCCGAACCAGAAGCTGGTCCCTCGACTAGTTCTTCCATTCCTCTTGTCCAACCTGAATGTTCTAATTCCCTTCATCCTATTCCTACTGATACCTTGACGATAAATATAACTCAAATGCAAGACATTAATATAGAAACAAATACAACTCTAGTAATTCCTACTTCACTAGTTGAAAGCACGTCTGACAGTTTACTTTTTCCATCTGAATTTCAGACTCCGGAGTTTAAATCTGTGTCATTACAAAATAAAGAAAGTATATCTAAGAACAACAGACCTCAACTAGTTACAGCTCGCCTCTTTATAGGCACAGAAAAGTGTGAATCAATAACCGTTCATAGATCTGACTCTTTACGAATCCGCGTTGATACATCTAAAGCTATCAAGTCTAAAAAGACTAAAAACTCTACTGCTTGTGCATCTTCTTCCGCTGATGGTGAAACAAATTTAGCGTTCATAACTCCTAGTGACAATTCAACTCTCACTTTACCTTTATCAGACCAGAGTGAATACAGTCCATCAGATGCACTCGATACAAAGCTCTTACTCTCTAAATCAGACAATATGAAGACTGATATAAATTCAGACCATTTACAATTCCATCCAAACCATTTTAGCCATACGAATGATGGATATACATCTCCACAAGTAGATGTATTTTTTCGTAGGGAATGGATTTAGTGATTAGTAAGTGTACTGAAAGTATATTCATATTACCTTTTTATATACATTCCTTTTTCAATATTTTTATTTTTTTCAGAATACTCTTATAATATTCTCTTAAGTATTGCCTATATTGCAACCGTTCCTTTTAAATTGTGATTAAAAAAAAAGTGTATTTAATACCCAAGATGTTGATTGTTAAATATTGTTCAAAAGAAACAAAACAAGGTGCTTTTATTACTCGAATTCTGTCAAAAAAGTTCTAATTTAAGTTTAAGACTTGTTGTTGTACTTATTAAAAAGCTTTTTCAATCTCACTATAGCTGTCTTTTATCTTTCATGTTTACAAACAATATGATGACCAACATGCTGTTGGTGACTCTGTAGCTTTAAGCTTCCATTATATACTTTTTAGGATCTATTAGATTAAAGCTTTGAAAGAGGACATAGTATCCTCATTTTCATTTTGTTTGACATCAGTAAAATAAAAAGGGAATTATTTACGTTAAGGAATTTGTTACGTATTCTATTATAACAATAATTATTTTTATTTCTGAAAAATACTTTAGATAGTTTGTTTTCAAGGGCTAAAAGAATTTTTAAAAAACTCAACAAAATGTTACCTTAAGAAGTAACAAAGCTCGTACTTCTTAACACCTATTCTATACAATTACTTAAGATATTAATGACACAAGGTATACAGTTTATCCAAAACATTCCCTTATCTGTGTTTTCCATTATTCCATTTTTTTCTTCTTCATATTTCCAAGCCATTCATTCTTTATTGCTATTTTTTTATTATACTTATATTCTTGTTGATCATACCTTCTTTGTCAACGTTCCCCCTATAATATGTGTTTTTTACCCCACCTTAAGCCACTGCAGAAAAAAAAAATAAAGCACTGAAGTGTGGGTACGTTGTCACACTAGCGTCACACTTGCAAACACAGCACTTTATAAATTTATATATATATTTTTTTTTTTCTATTTATTTTTATTTCTTTATTTATTTTTTTTTATCCAAATTCAAAATAATTATACAACAATTTATACTATTAAGGATAAGGTATATCTATACTTCCATACAAAAAATACCTTTTTGCTTACTTCTTTTTATTTTTGCAAAGTTTCTCTTTTTATTTCTATTTCTTCTTTTATCTTTTTTTTTATAATGTTCTTATTTTCTATACAAAATTTAATTGTTTTAATATTATTCAAAATGTGTCTTGTTAAACATTGACAATTGATAACCCCGTTTTATTATAAATTATTATTATTATTATAAGTGCCTTTTGATAATTTATGTCTCAGGCAAAGAATCTACTTATTAGAAGTATAATATTTTTTATTTTGTTTTCTTCAAATTCAGATAAACCCCATTTGTATTTAAAAATATTTTTTTAATGTAAAAGTAAATATTTTTAATTTTACTTAAGGGTGTGCAAGAAAGCTCTTCATTTCTTGATCTTCGCTTCTTCTAAGCTCCTGATAGCTATCACATAATTAAAACTAGCTGGTTAATTTTTTTTGGACTCCAGAATCATGATATTTTGATGTTATATTGTAAAAATTGGTCAGTTTAAAGGACGCCAGACTACTTTCGATAAATGAATTACTCTAAACCATGTTATAAGTTAACTTGTGTTAACCAAATTGGTTAGTTTTAGCTTCAGGTTTGCTGAAACTTGTTTTTTATTTTCACAAAAAAAATGGCCTAATTATTTTTTATAAAATATTAATTTGATACAACATTTTCTAAATATTTTTTTATTAAAAATTTGGAGTTTGTGGTTTTAGCAAATCTGATCATTTAATCATTTAGAACTCTGAGCTATTACTGTAATAAAGTTAAGTTGGTGACTGACCAATTGGATGTAGTTCCTCTAGAAGATTTTGATTCCAGAACTATTAAATTGTGCCAACAATGAGAATACCTACAACTGCAATATAATTAAAATTGCAAAACCCTTCATAACTATGCTTCTACCATTGCATGGGACAATAGCTATACATAAGTGGTGCAATAGCCATACATTAGTGGCACAATTGCCATGCATTAGTGGCACAATTGCCATACATTAGTGGCACAATAGTCATACATTAGTGGCACAATTGCCATACATTAGTGGCACAATAGACATACATTAGTGGCATTCATATTAGCTTACAAAAAATAATATTAATTAAATGTATGACAGATATGTAGCACAAGGCCCAATATTTGGTCAATTGTCGAAGAGCCCCTATTGTCTCTAAAAATCTTAGACCAGCCTAGTGTTTACTATTAATGTTTATTAAACTAACCCTTGTTTAATAATTGGTATTACTGATAGTATTTTAATAACTTTAGTTGCAATAAAACTTTGCCTAGTCCATTTTAGCTGTTTATTTAAGAGTTCTTCTTCACCTTTAAGCCAAAAAACACTTTATGAATTTAAAAGAAAGAGGAAAAATAATTTGATACCACCCTTCATTGTTGTTCTTTAAATTTGGTAAATGAATTTTAGTATTTGTGTGCTTTTTGTGTTTATATATAAATATATTTATATAAAATAATATATACAGGGTGTTTCAGAAAAAAATAGGTTACATATTCATCTTGTTTACAAACAAAAGTAGTAGTATAATTATATTTTGTATGTATTTATTTGGATGTTGTGTTAAATTTTGTTAGGCCACTGTACCTTGTGATAGTTGAGTTCATTATTTTTTTTATATATATATAATATAAAATGTGTACAGTGTAATTTATGTGACATTGTTTATTGTGTATCTATGTATATTAATTGGTAGTCTAGTCTCTATATAAAATATTTACTGGTCATAGACAAAAAAATATATCCAATAATAAAATCATCTTCAATTTATATGGATCAATTTTTAGACTGATAAATCTGTCAACTGATAAAGAGAAAATATGGTTTAAGCGTGAAAATAAATTTGATTTAATCCAAATTTGAGGTTCCAAAATGAAAAAATTAGTTTAATCTCGTGATATTGGATTTTATTCACTGTTAACCCCTTCAAATTTCCCTCTATAGTTTTAATTCAGATGGTTTCTCTGTAAAGATTTCTACTAGAATTGTCTCCTAATACCAATTATAACACAATCCATTTCACTCTCTAGTTCTAATTCAGATGGTTTCTCTGTAAAGATTTCTACTAGAATTGTCTCCTAATATCAATTCTAACACAATCCATTTCCCTTTTAAGTTCTAATTCAGATGGTTTCTCTGTAAAGATTTCTACTAGAATTGTCTCCTAATACCAATTCTAACACAATCCATTTCACTCTCTAGTTCTAATTCAGATGGTTTCTCTGTAAAGACTTCTACTAGAATTGTCTTCTAATATCAATTCTTACACAATCCATTTCACTCTCTAGTTCTAATTCAGATGGTTTCTCTGTAAAGATTTCTACTAGAATTGTCTCCTAATACCAATTCTAACACAATCCATTTCCCTTTACAGTTCTAATTCAGATGGTTTCCCTGTAAAGACTTCTACTAGAATTGTCTCCTAATACCAATTCTAACACAATCCATTTCCCTTTACAGTTCTAATTCAGATGGTTTCCCTGTAGACTTCTTCTAGAATTGTCTCCTAATACCAATTCTAACACAATCCATTTCCCTTTACAGTTCTAATTCAGATGGTTTCTCTGTAAAGACTTTTGCTAGAATTGGTCTATGATGCCAATTGCCAATTCTTATCCAAAATATCCTCCTCTGTAGTTCAGATGAAATTTTTGTCGGTGTTTCACACAACCAATCCCAACAATATTAATTATTTATCTTTATAGGTTCCAATACAAAGGATTTCTCTTACATTAAGACTCTCACTGCCAATTCCAACAGCAAACATTTTCCTGTATAGATCAAATAAAGATTTTTTTTTTATAAATATTTGTAATGGAAAAGTCTGTTATTAAAAAACAGAAATTTAATTTTTTTACATGACTACAATACGAATCTGGATATATTTTCCTTTTTATTTATAGCCAGCTAATGTAATTATTATATAATTTAATTATGATTAAGAGATATTTATTTACCATAAGTTATTCCAACTTACAAAAAATATATATACTACTCTATTTATATATTTTATTTTGTTATTATTAGTGTTTTCTTTTCAAAAAAGAAAGAAAATGTTTTTTGCTCATTTTATTTGACAAACAGTATTTAATTTAAACAAAAATGAATATATAAATCGAATTTGAGTGAATTAAGTTAGTACCGTTTAGTGTATTTCATTTGTTTGAAGTATCATTTTATTTTTTACCTATTACCATTGTATTTTGCCCTTTCATGTGTGTATATTTAATAATATCCTTTTAAAGCTAATGATGAAAATTATCATCAGATATGTGGCATGAAAATAAATCTTACCAATAAATAAAATATTAAGTGTAATAAATATATAAATAATCATAAAATATTAAAACCAAATCAAATATTTTAAAACACATTTATTTATTAATATTATTTGAATTATTATTTACTACGTTTCCATGATGTTTTAAATGCAGATTGAATCCTGATTTTGGATTTAACAAGTTAGGTGTTTTCATAAGTGGTATTGAATCCGTATTTAATACCCTTTCAATTCACCAATCAATTATACTAAATCGTTTTGTAACCTTCACCTTAGTTTTGTTATGTTTGTTTTTATAAACAAAACTAAAAATTACTAATGTTTTAACTAAAAAAGGTAATGTTTTCTGTTGAGAGGAGTGTGATGTTTCGACAGATTTGACTAATTTCACCAGAAAACCTGCTAGGTGCGCTCACACTTACACTTTGCATATGTCAGGATCGAGTTCAGGTGTTTCCATAAATTTGATCCAGATACGATCCCAGAATTTAGTGTATCGTATCTGGATCTAAATAGGATTCAATCCGTTTTGAATCTAGGTTCCCATGGACAATTTTGGTCCAAAAACTGTATTCAATCTGTATTGTAACATTATGGAAATGTAGTAATTATTTATTATTACTAATTACTCTTATAATATATGAAATATAATACTGTTACTACAAGTAACAAATGTGATTGGTTAAATTACCAATGCATTGCCTATCAAGTACCTACAATATTTTGTTTTACATATTGATTTAGTTTTATGAATGGACCTAAGATATTTTTTATATTATGATTGGATTCTAACTTAATTGATTTTTTATTTTATATTTGCCTCTACACACATTTCCTTAAAATTACACTACTTTTGAAGATAAAGCTGATTGAACTAAATGTTTTATCCAATTTTTAAAGTTTTTACTTTTCAAAAAATATATCATATAAATTAAAATACCAATTCCCCGAAATAGTTTAATAAATTATTGAATAATGTAGAATATATAAAAATCCATCATCTACTTACTCTTGGTACAAATGTTTAATTAAAGCATGAACTTAGTATTGTTGTTTGCTCATTAAGTTAGTACTATTTAGTGCATCAAATTGTTTTGTTTTTTGCTCTTTTAAACGAAATTGTGGTTTTAAAAATATTTTATTTATTTTTTCGATAAAAAATTGAGGATTTTGGAGGGGGAGGAATCTATTTATTTTAAAAATTTTACAGTTTCTAATCTGCATATTTTCAAGTTTCTAAACCTGAAGACATAGATCACGTGGTAAATGTAAGCTAACCTGAGATTCGTCCTTCCAGGACGGGATGGGATTTGCTACTTCTCAAATCCATTCTTCATAATCATTAGTGTTTTTCGCCTTCTTAAGATTCGAATCATAAAATTAGACAATTCTATCAAGTATATATTCAATTTAATATTTTATAATTACTTCCTACTGGAAACTAGAAAAACTAAGCATAAAATTTAAAATGCATGCACTTGAATGATCATATAAATTAATAAAAAAAAATTAATGAACACTTCATAAAACACTAATTTATTTTATAACTGTACAAAGAATCGTTGTTAGTTACACTATTTGATTTTAGTATAGAAATTTCTACTGAACTAAATATTTTATAAGTCTATCACTGCATTTCTCTGATTGAAAATATTATTTTGTGGCGCTTCTTTAGATTGTTACTCCCCTTATAAAAAAAAAAAAAAAAAAAAAAAAAAACAGAAGGGAGTAACAATCTAAAGAAGGTGTAGGGAATGTTCTTCTTTAGTCTGTTACTCCTTTTATAAAAACAGAAGTGTGATATTCCTTTGTCAAAAACTTACTACTTTTATTGGAGTAAACATCCCTTTTTCTTTATAATTATTTAGACAAAGTAATTTATATTATAATTTAAATCAAATTATAATTATTATTAACTACGGAAAACAGACAGAGAAAAATACACTCCAGCGCCGGGATTTGAACCACGGGCCTCTATATTTCCAGTATATAGAGGCCGTTTACCAAAATCGTAAAATTATATTATAATCTAAAACAACATAGAGGAGTAACAATCTAAAGAAGTACCTATTTTGTTATATTGACTTTAGAAACACTTTTTTTTAGACCTTAAAGTGTAAATAATTTTTTTTAATAGAAATGTGTGTCTTTTTTTTGAGGCATAATAATTTTTTATTCTTTTTTATCATTTGAGCTCATTATAACCTGAAATTCCTTTTTGTCTTCCTAAAAATGTTTAATTCTTTCTAACAAAAAGATCCATTCCTTTTTTTTTTATAATATATAATATTGTTATTTTGTTTATTGTTATGTTTATATCATTTTTACCACCTGATCAGTAAAGTTTTGTGACCTTCTTTTATTAAATATTTCTTCCTGTAAAAACAAATTGAAAATAAATAAATTTATGTTTGAATAAATGTAACTAGTGAACTTAAATATATATATAAATGTACATTAAATCTAAATTTGTGTGTGTTTGATGTGTTGGCTAATATTAAAAACACCGAATGTTAATTTTGGTTGTATAAGTTTTGTCTTAGTGTAGTTGCATTAAAGGAGAACTTAATAGATATTGAATTGATTAGAACAAGTTTTTTTAAACAATAAATTAAATTGCTGAGAAAAATAATTTAATTTTTTATTATGTTACAGTGTGAATTGCTTTTAATAATCATTTACTGTTTCATTCAGTAAAGCTGTTTGTGCCAAATATTTGGATGATATTGTTAGAAAACGAATAAGCCTATATATAGATACATATATGAGGAGCCTAATATCAAAGATGGACATAAGACTTTTTCGGATTTTCAGTAATCAATAGTTTCCTATGGCGTTATGGTTGCTTTATTAGATTCTGCTATCCATTTGCACTAGAAACAGCCAGAAAAAGGGGTAAAAATGGAATAATATTTGTTTTGCTTCAATATACATACACTTAATAGAATGCGAGGAGTATAGGCAAGAAAGAAGAGAAGGTTGAATGGAATAATTCAAAAGTAAAGCTGGAAAGGAAAAGATCAAAGAGTTTCTTGAAAGAGTGAACATATACAATAAAATTTAAAGACATTTTTAGTATACACGCCAATGGCCCTGGCAGTCGACGCGGAGGGGAAAAAAAGTTTTGCTTCAAATATGGACAACTCGACAAGGATTTTGCTTCAAAAGTGAACATAATCTACAACAGCCAATCAGGAGGGTGTATTCTAGCTAAATTATTCCCATGTTGCTAAAATTCGGAGTGAAATTTGGCTTCAAAAGAGGACAACTTAACTTTTTAACTCAATATTGCGGCTAAAATATCAAATAAATTCTAGTTTTCAGAACATCTAACTAGCTTTTAGTATATTAAAAAGAAGCAAACAAAATGTCCCAGCTCTAGCGCCTATAGAGTTTAAGCTACAGTTTTACGTCCCTTGTGTAAAATTTAAGTGGTCATGTCCATATTTGATACTAAGGTCATCATATGTATCATACATACTGGAATAAATATTGAATAATAAGATAATAGATAATGAGGGTTCACAAGTATTGTGTGGAGTTAAGAGGGAACGTAGAGTCTGAAGTTAGGTTGGATGGGGCTAACCCCCAAATATTCTACATCACCCGCCCTACAGCTCCTTTGCAACTAGTAGAAGCTCTCTTAACTGGTCTCTTCTCAATCAGCTGTTCGGCTGGGGGTAACTCACGACACTTGTCACCTTTCTGTCCTTGTATACAGGGTGACCTGCGATAAAATGTCAAAAGAAACAGGTGGATTCTATGGATCAAATGCAACAACAAAAAAAAGTTGAGTAAGCATATGCCCATTTCTCAATAGTTCTCAAGATCTTGATTTATTTCTCTTTTCAGATTGTTCCACGAAAATTTTCAAAAAATGCCATAATGTTGGAAAAATTGGGATAAGGTACAATTTTAAAGAGCATAAAAAAAACCTTTTTGAATCACTCATTTATTTTCAAATTATCAGTTGCTAAGCATTTTTTAAGTCCAGTTAAATGAAAAAGTTTTGATTTTAGTAAATTCGACTATGAAATTCCAGAGTATTCTTTATTGTGGGATGTTAGAAATGTGGTCTATTTTCAGGGTTCCACGAAAATTTCCAAAAAATTAATAATATCTCAAAAACTAAATGAGATATTTGCGAATGTTTTTTGGGAATATCTCATAAACAAAGCCTCTCTGGGTCCATTATTATAGGATTTTTTATTTTTCAGCGTTTAATCACTTATAAGAACCTTAAGTGTTAGGGTTTTGGGGACACTATTTTTGCATTTGTTGAATTGGTTGAGATCCTGTCCAAAAAAAAATAAAATTATACAGGTGTAATTTCACACCTGGTAACATTCAATCCACCATAATTCAAAAACTAGACCGTTAATCTTAAACTTTAATTATAGCTTTCAAAAGCAAATGAAAAGCAGAAATTTTTCCTGAATTCGCCACATTGCTAATATCCCTCAATAAAGAGTAAAAAGCTCTGGAATTTCATAGTCGAATTTAAAAAAAATCAAAACTTTCAAATGTAACTAACTTAAAAGATGCTTTGCAACTGATAATTTGAAAATAAATGAGTGATTCCTAAAGGTTTTTTTATGCTCTTTAAAATTGTACCTTATCCCAATTTTTCCCAACATTATGGCATTTTTTGAAAATTTTCTTGGAATAATCTGAAAAAAATAAGTAAATCAATATCTCGAGAACTATTAAGAAATGGGCATATGCTTACTCAACTTTTTTGTTTCATTTGATCCATAGAATCCACTAGTTTTTTATGAAATTTCATCACGGGTCACCCTGTATAAAAGATAAAAAGGTCTGTCTACCACTGTTTTGTGAAGGTATCTGATGACATCTGTCTTTTAGTTAACATTTTGCTAACGTGGTGTACTGTGTTGTTTTTTTAATAGTATTTCTCTGCTTTTATTTGCTTGTTACAAGAAAAATTTGGTTTAACACGTTGACGGTGGTCCACATTCCGGGAGCTTCATGCTGGTCAGGTCATTGGGGCGCCCCATGTTCCAGAAACGTGCTCTCCCAACTACACTTCTATCTATTTTCTAATACCCAGGTTCAGTTCTCACGGTTCCGATACCACCTTACTAGATAGACCTGTAGAACGCATCTGTAAAGTTCTATACATACTTTCCGCTCTTCCTAACTTTTTTCGTTGTATGTTTTATTCTTCAGGCACTGTGTTGGCCTAGTAATTGTTCATCTGCCATGTCAACTAGTCATTATGGTATCTGACCATGGGTTTGGTAGGAGACCAGTTAATAGGGATTCCACTGTATTATAATGAATAATAATAGGTACACTTCTTGACACAACACTTTTTTTTTGTACTTTGGTTAAATTTCCCTTGTTTGTTTTAAAAGTACTTAAGATAAAGTTGTGAATTTTTCAACATTTTTTATTCTCTTTGAAACAAAAATTTAACATAATGTAAAGCATACAAATTTATTTATTTACAACTTATTTTCTGTTAGACTCTTATAATTAATTAATTGAGATAACTTAAAACTTATCAAATTAAATTTAAAATTAAGGTAAGTACATCTAAATTATCACTTAAATACACATCATATCCATCTTGATGTGAATATTTAATAATTTTTGTTACTTTTTTTAATTTTTCTTGTCTTGTGTCAGCTTTGCCGTGCTTTTTTCTTCTTTTAATTAATGCATGGTTTACTTAAACTATTTAATGTTGCCAATATTCAGTTTTATTTTCTCTGTTGTTATTTATTTTATTTGCTCCAAATTTCATTTATGTATTTTATTTTTTACATGTCTGCAGGATTTGGACAAGAAACTAGTTTAAATGAAGAATACAAAAAGGTATTTATAAGATTTTTGTATTTTATTATTTTACGAATTAATTTTAGAGCTTGTGTTGCTCTTATCTTCTATTCTCCTGTATCTTATGGACTACTGTCTTGGATACTAGATTGTAAATCAAATACTATTAAATATATATAGTTATAATTATTAATTAATATAATTATATTATTAATAACTAATATAATATTAATTATACAATTAATTAATTGTATTTATACAGGGTGACTGGCGATATATGTGAAAAAATGAAATAGGTTGTTCTATGCCTCAAGGGCTACAAAAAAACACTATATAAGATGTAATTTTAATTTGCATACCTTCAAAATTATATGACAAAAATTTTATACAAATTTTATTTTTAATAAAAAAACTTTTTTTTTGAGGTCCCATATCTTGGTAAAGAACCGAGCTCAAACTTTTCGGACTTCAGGAAAAACTTCCTTATTGACTAACGTTTCGATCAATATTAATATTATTACCCATTCATAAGGCGGAATTTTTAGTAAACTTCGTTGAAAGTGAAAAAGAAACATGTTTATTGTTGCTATTGTTGACACAAAGATGAGTTTACCAACCTTGCTTGTTTTTAATAATTTATTCACCTGTAAGTCAAGAATTGCAACAATAAACACATTTATTTTTTACTTTCATCGAAGTTTAATAAAAATTCCGCCCAATGAATGGGTAATAATATTAATATCGATCAAAACGTTAGTAAATAAGGAAGTTCTTCCTGAAGTCCGAAAATTTTAAGCTTGGTTCTTTACCAAGTTATAGAACCGCAAAGCAATTGAATTTTTAATTTTTTTCTTAAATATAAAATTTGTATACATTGTTTGTCATGTAATTTGAGGGCATGAAAATTAATATTACACTTTTCTTATCGGAAAATTTGTCAGCTTTACAACGTTACCAAACATTTTGTTCTAGCTTTTATACTTTTGGAGCAATAAGTGTTTTTATAAGAAAAGGTATGCGAACTTAAAAAAATTATAAAATTTGACCTTGCAGGAAAACGGTTAAGATTTTACCCATGGTTTATATAGCGTTTTTTGTGGCCCATAAGACGTAGAACAACCTACTTCATTTTTTCACATATAACACGTCACCCTGTATAATCATACTATGGATATATTTTTTTGATCGCCATGGTATAAGAATCACAGAGTTCATCGTTCTAAATTTTAATTAAAGGAAAAAAAACGACAAGCAATATCTAAAGATTGACAAAAAGAAACGCAAATCCTTTTTACTTCCTCATATAAGTAGTATATATAGAGAGAGAAAGTATATTGATGGCGTGAAAATTTGATTTTGAAAAAAATGTGAAAACTAATTATTTCTTGAAAACAGTTCCAACGGTTTTGATTAAAATATTCTAAAATCTAGTCTATTTAAATATGAATCTAACCATGTAAGTCTTTTTCCCGGGAAAAATCTAGTTCCTGAGAAAATAGCTATAATTTCAAATGATGTAAGGTTGGGTTCGATTCCCCACCGAGGAGTAATTTTTTTAAATAATAATTTGTGTATAACTTCAAAAAGTCGAAACAATTAACAAATTGATTAAACTCTGGAAGATGTTAATTACTGGACCAAGCAATTATGTATTTGTATATGAGAAACTTTAGTTTGAGTTATCTTGGATTATTTTATTTTTTATTTTTTTAATTTTCTCATTCTAGTGTAGTTATAGAAAGTTTCAAAAAGATGGATGTGTATGTGTTATAAATTGTTGAGTGTGGCAGTTATTTGAATTAATGGTAGACTAGATATGCAGGATGTCCACGGATGGAGTTGCCTATACATGTAAATTAAAAAAAATTATAATAAATAATAAATACAAATCAAAGAAAAGTTAATCTTCATAAAATCTCCTGCTTTTTATTGCAGTAGGGTCTAAAGCCTGGTTTACATGGGTAGAGTAAACAGGAGAGTAGAGTAGCGAGTAGAGTGTACTTTACTTCCTACTCTACCAATTTTTATTTTAGAGTGTTTACATATAAGCTAGAAGTAAGTATAGTAAAAAAGCAGAAATGATTGCACAACAATGTATAAACTGAAACTAAACTCTACTTGCTATTGAAAACGTTTACATGGGTAGAGTGGAGGGCGAAGTAGAGTAGAGTCCACTTTACTGCATGCGGTATAGTACTCTACTCTACCAGCTATTAGCTACTCTACTCACCACTCAACTCTACGGAGCGTTTTTTCGGGTTTCTACGGGTAGAGTTACTCTACTCGCTACTCTACTCTCCTGTTTACCCTACCCGTGTAAACCCGGCTTTAAGGAAAAAATTAGAAGCTCACTTTTGCGATATTTCAACCCCTCTTTGAGTCATCTTCAGGCTGACTAGAATATTACTATTTCGTTCTGTTGTTGCTAAAAAATTGTTTTTCTCTAACCTAGGTGGCTATTGTCAATAGTTTGATTTTTTTTTCTAAACTTCCATAGCTATTCTATGATTGTCACTATTGATAACTGTGTTAAACTTCCAAATAATTAAAAAATAATAATAATAATAATAATAACAATAATTTTTACTTCACCCAATACAACTTCTCAAGGAATGTCTGTCAACACAGACATGCCATTCTGAACATGATCGTAGTAATCTTCAAGTCAGCCTGAAGATGACCCAAAGAGGGGTCGAAATATCGCAAAAGTAAGCTTTTAATTTTTTCCTTTAGGGTCTACTGCAATAAGAATCATATGCTAGGAAACAACCCAGACTACTTATCAAAATCTGCTTGTTCTTAAAATGAAGATTTATAGTACAGTAGAACCTCGCTTACACGACCCTCAATCACACGACAACCTCAATTGCAAGTGCAATTTTCGAATCCCCTTGAGATTGGCATAGCACATAATTTTAAATTTACCTCTATAACACGACTATTATTATCCAAACAACCTCTATAACACGGATTTTTTCTAATTCACAACGTAACTCAGAACCTCTATAGCAAAGTCGTTTTGAGAAGTTAACCTCAATAACGCGACTCTAGACAGGAATGGGTCGACCTTAAACAAGTCTAGACTTGCAAACCCCGCCCTCGAACCTCGATAACACGACTGATAGCTAAAATAACCTTGATAACACGACCCCACAACAATAAGAGCACCTCGATAACAAGCCTGATTCCCTAATCCCCTTGAGACACTTCTTATCGAGGTTCTACTGCATTATTTTTTGTTCAAAATGTAGCCTATACTCAATAAGTACAATTTTCTAAAATCATACAAGAGTTAACCAGACCAAATTTTGAATATTCAAGAAAAAAATGCATTCTTTAGAATTATTTTATGATACTATTAAAAATTTATTTTCATGAAAATGTCGAAAATCCCCCCCCCCCCCCACCATTTATAAAAAGTCAAAATTGTCTGATTTTAATAAATGAGGGATTGATTTAAAGGGTCTCATCGAGTACATTAAAAGTTGTGGTTTTGCTTTTTTATGATAAAAACAACATGGAAGCTATTAAAGGAAGAATCAATTAAGAAAAAAAAATCATGTTTGAAAATAATAATTCTAGGTCAAGAGCGTTAGCTCTAAAAAGGCCCTTAACGAGAAAAAATTCGGGGAAAGCTGAATTTTGGTTTATGGCTTTATTTTGGTCCCCTTATGAACATACTAAGTTTTCCCCCTCGAGGGGACGCCATTTTGAAAAAAAGGGACCAAAATTCGGTTTTTGGCAAATATCATCGTTCTCATCGATGATACGACAATCTACAAAAAAGCTAAAGTCTAGCGCCGCGAAGTGCGACACTTTTAGCGTATATTTACGTATTTTTACCCCTACCGGTTTTACTTGTCATATTATTTATTGTTTCTGAGGGACAAAATATAACGCTATAGCTTCGAAACTATTGACTTTAGCGTATGACATCGAAACTTTTTTGTAGACAATTTAGAGCCCTACAAATTTTATAATAACTATTTTTGACGTATCATCGATGAGAACTTTTTTTTTATTCAAAATGGCGGCCAACGCCGACCTCCCTCGAGGGGGAAAACTTAGTATGTTCATCAGGGGACCAAAATAAAGCCATAAACCAAAATTCAGCTTTCCCCGAATTATTTCTCGTTCAAAGTATTTGGCGCTTGGCCTATTCTTTTATAAATTAAATAAATAATATTTAAATAATTAGAAGATTTTCCCCATAAATGCTTTCATATTGTTTTTATAAAAAAAAAAAGCAATACCATAACTTTTAATGCACTCAATGAGGCCTTTAAATTGACCCCTCATTTATTAGAATCAGACAAATTTGATGTTTTATAAATGGCAGGGAGGGGGGGGGGGGATTTTTTAAATTCAATTTTTGACTTATTTATGAGAAAAAGAAATGTGGAATAGTATTTAAAAATATATATATATATATATAAAGATTACTTTTTTTGTTTAATAGTCAAAATTTGGTCCAGTATCCTTGAGTACAACTTTAGAAAAATTGTACTTTTTGGATACAGGGTACATTTTGAACAAAAATTAATACTATAAATCTTCATTTAAGAACTGATTTTTTATAAATTTACACATATAGGCAACTCCATCCGTGCACATACTGTATAAGTATAATATATGTTTATTAAATTTGATTTACTTTTTGTGCTTTCAGATAAAAGAATACAAACTGTGGAAGACTTTTTTTAATGTAAAATATAGATTTAGACCTCTCGTATTAATATAACTAGTTGTATACCATAGATTATATTTTCACTTTTACACTCCTTTAGTTATTAATATTATTAAAACAAAAGTCATAGTCAAACGTAAAGTACTTTTGAAAAAGTAGTCTCCATTTTTTTTTTTTTTTTTTTTTTTAATAGTAAATAAATAAATAATACAAAAATATTCAGACGTATAGAAGCAGACAGTTATGATTACTAAAAATGTGTTTACATAAGACGTTTAGTGTAAAATATGCACTATTATTTTCACCATATAACAACTATATCATTATACTTAATGCATTTATATTAAGAATTCAAAAACCAAATCATTACTGAGAAAATCTCTGGATTCTCTAGGGCAGTGGTTGGCAACCTATTATACTAGGGTGCAATACCAGATCAGAAAATTGCTGTGGGCACATTCCAGAGGTTGATGGGCAAAAAAAGGCAACACTTTCAAAAACTTAATACCTTATTATAGATTTATCTTAGAGGGATAGTTTTCAATACTGAGTTAAAGAGAACAAACAAACAAAAAAAAAAAAAAAAACAGAGACTGAAAGATGGCTAAAAGTATTAAAATAATGCATTGTCATCGTGTTCTGAGCTATTCTAAAAGTTTCAAATGTCTAGCTACTCGGGAAGTTAGTTAAAAATCAATGGCAAGATTTGTACTGGACAAACAAGAAAGCAAGCTAATAAAAACGTAGTAAAATAACTGTAATATTAAATTTGATCTAAGTAAAATATATTTTTAAATAGACACCAGATCTACGTTTTATAAAAATGATATATAACTAATATCTAGATGGGTATTAGTGCGATAAGGAGACTAAAGATTATCAGTCACTATAGAACTTTTTAAACACTAAAAAGTCATGTGCATTTCCCAGAGGTAACACAGAGTATAAATAAGAGAGTGTTTGGCCTACAACTTAGATAGAGTTAATGAAGTGGATGAAAACTAGTGAAAAATAGAGAGACAATACTACAAATTTTTCACTATGTAAAATAATATTGCACCAAAAGAAAAAAAAAGTTGTTTATACTCTATTCGCTTAAAATACTAAATAAAACTCTGGAATATTTAACAAAAAACTTAAGTGAACAAAATAGCAAATAAGTTTGCTGACTTGAGGGTCCCTCTTCCTGATAAAATGTTGTGAGAGTTGTATGTAATACATTAATTAATACCACTTACTACTTTGAATTTAAGCTGCACTTTGTACTTAAATTTTAAAAACACAAAATTAAGGGTGCGGCTTCAATTTGAAGCATAATCACCTTTTTTCCCCAATTAAAGTGTTGTTTTGTTTTTTATTGAGCCTTATTCAGCAGCAAAGCAGCCACAAGATATGCCCTCAAAAGAAGTTAAAATTGGCTCAAAAACTAGATTTAGTGTGAACTCTAAGTGTGGCTTAAATTTAAAATAATTTGAGATTATTTATTTTATTTGTATTTGCAACTTATGCAGTATTGTTCTATTTGTTATTAACTCACTCACTATCTTTAAACAGAAACAGCTCTCATTCATATCAATATTTGAAGAAGAGTGTCTGTTTTGTTGAACAAATTCCGAGATTGATGAAATTTTGCACACTTTACCTTCAAAACAAGAAGAAAATCAGTCTACATGAGATTTCAAAACCCCCAATAGAAGGCTTGGTTTAGACCCTCCCTGTTTCCCTAATTTTGCAATACCACTGAACTCTAATACCACAAGGCTCCAGATGCCCTTGTAAGTTCTGTCTTGATGAACAACGTGGTTTTTTCACTCTTTGAAAGTTGTAAATTCTTGGTACCCCTAGTTTGGTCACTATAGCAAAAAACTAAAAGGACATTAAGCCACTAAATTAGAAATATTTCAGTTTCCTTAGGTCACTCATTTATTTAATCCTACAGCAGTGAATAATTGGCCTGTAACCATTCTTAGTGTAATATTTTTACGAGTGTCTTAATACTCCTATATCTTTAAGCATCATTGTCTTAAACAATTTTTTTTTTTTTTTTTTTTGAGGTATGGCCCTACTGATTATTTGCATCATATTTTATTTAAATCACTTTAGCGGTGTATACTCTAAGATTCTAACAGAACAAGGAGGGACATTTTTAAAAAGAACTCCAACTTTTGAACTCTTATAAGAATACCTTACACATAAAAATCCAATTTTAAAACCAATATCAAAAAGTATATACCTTAAAATCTCGGGTATAATACACACAATTTTTACCTCTTTTTTACTTCTAAAATAGGGGTGCATATTAAACGTGAGTGAAAACAATTACAGTGGAACCTCGATAATTCGGACCAGACACTGTCCGAGTTACTGATTTGTCAGAATTTTTGATTATGCTGTAAAACAACTTTTTCTCAGACGAGAGGACCTGATAAAGGTGCGCCTGAGCTTCTTCTTTGGGTAAACCATATGTACATTGTACATCGCATCTTCTAAAGGGTATCATTTGCCGTTCGTAACGTTTTCCGGTTTTTTGACCCCTTCAGAACCTAGCTTTGACACGTATCGCATTATGCTATCTCGTTTTCGTTTTAGATGACCCCACACCATACTTTTATGCAAGAGATATCCCACTTTTACCTTTCGGAATTTCTTTTATAGAATTTCTAGTTATTAAATTTTTCAGTAGGCAGTTCGGATTTTCGAGGTCCGAATTATCAAGGTTCTACTGTACCATCTGATTTTTCCAACTTGACTTTTTGCCATTATAGGTAGATAATTAAAAAATAACCATTACACGACTACTTGCTACACTACATGTCTAAATGTTAAAGAATATTAATGTAAATGTTTCTTTTAATAAAAGAAATTACTCTTAACAACTGATTTTGTCTTATTATTTCTAACTCTTAAGTAATCAAATGAAGTCGCTAAAATAATTATTTTATCTTTGTATTTCAGCCTTTGCCTGTTGAGTGGCCAGGTAGATATATGCCAGGTACTCGTAAGATCTGGTAATGTTCCTGTAATATGTATTATTGTTCCAATAAATATTTAATAACTTTGGATCTAACCAACATTTTTCAGAAACAAAGCCTCCAACATGCACCAAATGTTAGCTAGAGTTGGGACAACTGACTAGAAAAAACAACCGAATGAATAAGTCGATTCGGGAAAAAACAATCGACTGAAAACAGTTTCATAGCGGGAATAGAGTATACAAATAAAGAATATTAGACTATATTGAATTTATTTTAAAAAAAATATTTTCAGTAAATTTACAAAAAATAAGAATTATTCTTAACAATTATATTTAAAAAATAATTTATTTTAATAATTTTTTTTTTAAATAAGTATTATATAAATTTATACTCATTCTTAAAGCACAAATATAATATAATAATTAAGTCTCATTAACCCTGCCTTACTGACACTCTAATAGTCCATTATTTCTAACACTACGCCTCTCAGACGTAAATTAATATTAGACCAACTTATACACGTTCAAGATTTAAATGTTGATAAAATCATGAACTTGAAATATTTCTTTGTCTAATAAAATGGTTAAAAGGTGCTCTTTAGGGAGAAAATTATTACCAAACTGACCCTTTAACCTGAAAAGAGCAGGTCAAAATATACATTTTACATTTTTCCTCACTGCTGCACGCACCTGCACCTGCTGCATTTAAATCTGAAATTATGTAATATAATCTAATGAATTTTTATAAATATTGCAATATAATATTTAATAATTTAAATTTTAAGAACAAAGAAAAGCCAATTAAAGGCAACAAGCTCGATAAGGTTAGGCTCTATAGGGTCCCTGAGGCACAGTAGACTAAAAGAAGTGGTCAATTACTACTATATAAAAGCTCAGCAAAGACCCGACTTTGACGCGATCTGAAGGTTAATTTAGTAGAGATAGCATACCTAGAAGGACTAATGGCTGGCGTGCTATCAACTAAAGTCAGCATGTACGCCTCAGAGAGGTAGTGTTAGAAGTGCAGGGTTAAATAAAACGCTTGGATACTACCGTAATTGTAGGTAAAGGACGTACCGTATACATAGGATGCCGCTGAAACTTTAAGAAACAATTAAAAATAGTCTAGGAAGGTAAACTAAAGATATAGACTGAGACTGAACCCTCAAGTCGAATGTTTTTGTTTTTAATTTAAAAGTGATAGGGGAAGGGAACTAGGACGAAGGGCTCAGAGCTGAGGGGTGAGAAGGGGCATGACACTCATTATCCACCTCCGAATTACAACTCCAAACTACAGCCTGTTATGATATCGTTATCAGTAGAATGAAAACAAGATATCCACAACCGAATGAATGAATATTTTAAAACAACCGATTAGTCGACTGTTTTCAGGCGATTGGTTCCCAACGCTAATGTTAGCGCACATATAATAAATTTAATAAACAAATAACACAGCCTTATATTAAAAATTGAGGCCTTCCAAATTATATACATCTTAATAACAAACATGGCAAAAAGTGTTCGTGTAACACAGCAGTTGAGTAAAAGTTTACTCTCAAGTTCTTAGCAAATAGAAAGAATTTCTAAAATAATATGAACTTCATTAAAAGAGCATTACAGTATTCTCACAACTAGAATTAGAGCGTTGACAGCGCGGGAAAAACTAGCAAATGGGGTGACGAGCCAACGAGAGCTCGAGATTTTCCCGGACAAAAGGTCGGGCCAACTAGGCAAAGATAAATGTCTCTAGTGGAGGGGAGAAGCCCTCTTGATAACCGTATAAGAAGGCTTCGTAGTGGCTTTATTTTTTCCCCCAGTGAGGTTGGCCAATCTGTGTGTCACTCAATTTCCCGCGCTGTCAACGCACTAATTCTAGTTGTGAGAATACTGTAGTATGAGTTTCGAGCGCCCTAATTAGGAATCGAATCGGTCAATAATTGCGGACACTATGAGAGATACAAGTACAAAATAAATAACAAATAAAATAATTTATTCTTATTTACGGTAAAAGAGATAGAGATACGACAAAAAGTCATAGAACCTAAGTTGGTGCCATAAAAATTTAACTGCAATAGGTAGTTACAGTGCAGATTCTAGGCCGTAACTTCCATAGCAATGATTTAGTTATTAAATACATTTTAATCTTTAGTGTAGATTAAAATTTTAACTAAAGATTTAAACTAGAGTTTTAAATCTTTTTATAATTTAAAAGATTTAATAAATTTTTATCATTTATAAAGGGGTTAAAAATTAGAGACTAGTATTAGCATAACTAAAGTAAAATAAAAAAATATTTATTCTCAAATACAGTCAAAAATGCTAAATCTAAATACACAAAAAGCATGAAGGATGTAGGTGTGCTCAGGTGTTTGTGAACAATACAATAGTAATTATTACACCTCATACTATTCACAGTTCAAACGAACAATAAGCTTTCTTATATGGGATAAAAAAAGAAGAAATATAACCCATCTGCTTGTCATACAACACAAATATGTTTAAAAAATCTTAATATATACCAATTAATTTTATTAATTCTTGTTAATAATAGCTTTCATATAAAGTAAAAATATTTTAATATAACAAATAAGTTAATAATAAAAGATAATTTTAATTTCACAATGGAATGAAAACATTTTCTTTAAAGTACATATAAAATAAAACTCTCCTGAAAATACATTTTTAAACTTTTAAATAAAAAATAGGAACTATCCATGCATTACAAAAAAGTAAATTAAAATAAAAAGTACACTTTATAAATAATAAAATGAAAAATACATCTTTAAAACAAATCCACAATAATAATAATTGATAAAAAAAATATACATAATTTTTAAATTAAAATTTTACTTTTAAAAAGAATTAGTTATTTTGCACCTAGTTTGAGGTATAATAGTAAAATATAGCTAGTTAATATATTTTATAGTTTATGTTAAAGGTAGATTTATTAGTGTTTTAAATTTGCTTAAGGCACTTGCTCACTTAAAGTTACTACTTTAAATATAAAAATATACCAATTTAATTTTTTATTAATTAAAAAAAAAATGTATTTACTGTAAACAAATTGGGATAAAAATGTAATGTAATAAAATATGGTGTCTTTGTAGGAAGTTAATTATTTGTACGTCGTGCTAATTTGATAAAATTAATTAGAGTGGGAAGTGCACCAAAAAAAACCTTAAATTAAAAAGTTGTAACAATTAATCGCATTATAAATCCACAAGGATATACCTTTTTTTATAATTTAAAGATGTTATAAAAATTAGAAAGTTTGAACAGTTAAAGCTCTTTACAGACTACGGCAATTTTCAACAAGCTCTACATTTGCATTTTTTCTAAAAATATTTTTATGATTAATATAATTAAGTGTTGTATTTGATTAAAGAAATAGGTACATTGGTTACTTGTTATGAGGAGTTAGTTCATTAATTGTAACTGAAGTAACAGATAATTGTTGAGAATTAATTTTAAATGTTTTAACATCTAGTCTAGATGGATGACAATAAGATCATAACAGGAAGGATGGATAATCCATTTTACACATCAATTTGATAAGAATAAAAGACTAGATCGTAACTTGTCTCTCAGGGAATCAGATATATTTCAAGGTGAGGTCTTTAAGTTTTTTAGACACATTAATATTTTATGTTAATCCTCATGGAATCCAAAAAGTAATTCAGTGTTTACTCAATTAGTCTTCATTGTACATCACAATAACTTTAAAAATTACATAATGAATAAACATGTTCATGGCGGACTACTGTTCTGGGTGTAGTGCCAGTCAGGTCAATGGGTCACGTTTTAGGAACGTGCTCTTTCTTCCCTTAATTTTCTTATAGCCAGGCCCACGATTCAAACTCTAACCAGTCCCGAAACAGCCTTAACTGACGCTTATTTTCGTGATTTCCGCTAACTCCTAGCTTATTTCATTTTAAAGAAATATAAAGTTGATTTTTTGGCCAAGCTGGTAGTCCACCATGAACGTGTTAAATTGGAATATTTAAGTCCCAGTAACTATTAATGAACATAACGAAAGAAAGGCACTTTAACACTTTAAATGGAATTTAAACGAAAATTGATTTTTTAGCGTGAATTTTCAAAGCGTGATCAGGGGATAAATGAATTGCGTGAATAATAGAATCATACATTTTTTTATCACTTTCAACCTCTTGGTCAATCGAACTAGGCAACATATTCACACCCACTATTTTATTTGAAGGCGAAGTGGGCCCTGTTACAAGTCGGTGCGACAAAACCAATTCGGAATTAATATTTTCTAATTTGAAATTTGCCATAGAGAAATCGAAAAGGTATGAAGAAATAGCTTGGATAATATAAGGACCATATGTGGTACAATGCAAATCAACCAAACCGCAGACATCATCGGCAAAACCGATAATATTAGACCTGTTATTTTTAATGTATAATTGGTGGAGAGCTATTGAGAAAATAATTTCATGAATCTCATGTTCAGGAAGAATTTTTAAAAGACGAGTGTTAAGTTCAGACAAAAGTTGGGACGGATCGATTACATTGCCATCAAAGAGTGATGCTTTAAGAATTCTACGCACTAAAAACGCTAAATACTCAGTTGAATTTAACTGCTTACCGACGGAAGCACACAATTTGTTTTTAATTAACTCCATTACATTACTCAACCTCTTCTCAAAGTCTTCTTTCTTGCTGCAATTCAAATAGAGAGCTATGAATTTATTCCAATTCATATGACGAGAATCATTCTCTTCACTGTACGTCAGCCCAAACAAAAGATCGGCAAATTCATTAGAAATAAGGGAGATAGTGTTTTCGTTGATTAAAGAGAAAATTTCTGCTCTTGTGTCATTTGATACTTCTAGCCTTTTCAGAGTAGCCCAAACAATTTCTATATATTCGGCTTGATATTCCAAAGGAATATCCTGCAAAAGAAAGATCCTGCTTTCCAACTGTTTCAAATCTGTATCAGTTAAAATAGCAAACGACTGTTTGACAGTTTCCCACGAGAGTTGGTTCTTCTCCATTTTTATCATGTCTAATATACTGTTAAAAAGAATAATCCTCAAGGAAACATTCTTCTCATTTTTCAAACTAGAAAGTAAGAGGTCACTAACAGCAGTCTTAGAAGCGACCAGTCTGAACACTCTGATGATGTGCTTCCTATAAGATATCGGTGTGTCCAAATTATCTTTTATAAATTCTAATGCTCTGGTTTGTGATATTTTCAAAGATACACTTAAAACAGATCCTAATACAAGTTTCAAATAATCCCCGATAGAATATTTTTTGATGGCTGCCAAAGATCTGTAAGGAGGATTAACATTTTTAAGAGAAGACGCTATTGAGGACTGAATTCTGTACTTCTGGTAAGCTTCTGTACCTTCACTCTCGGCTATAGGTCCTGTAGGATAGTAATCTTCGATAAATGTTAAAAATAAATTTGGATTTAAAAGCGACAAAATAACAACACCGTTTTCTTTATATCTGATAGAGTTGTCTTCATCATTAGTATTGAATAATTTCAAGCAAGCTTCGGTAAATTTATTAGGCAAATCTCTGAACAGAAGAATACGGAGGAAAAATGACTTGTAGGAATAAACTTGAGACGTGTTCATAATTGTATGAACAATAACTCCGACATTATTCAATATATCGTCGATATTGTGTGTGAGTTTGTAAAGAAGCATTTCAGGAAATATTACTTTGGGGAAAATAGCATCGTAAATTTCAAACTTCAAGGCCGTATTCTTTTTTAATGTATCTACTATATCGCTTCTAGAATAACTCTTTTCCATGTTTTCTTTGACTACTTGCAACACCCATTCTTCCTGCTTTATACAGCTATCAGGATGTTTCACATTATATTCGTTTATAGCACAGAAAAGCCTTGTACCGAAATTGAATTTTTCACGGTCATTGGCAAACTGTTTTTTAAGAAGGTTGTCACTGAACCACTGTAAACATGCTCTCTCATGTGGAGTTCCTGCGGCTATATTGAATTCACAATAGTATCCAATATGCTTCATAATCATTTCCATTTCAGTGTCAATAGGAAGACCTGCTGCAAGTCGACACTGAACCCACTTTCCATAAACAGAAATCAATTCGTCAGTGTAATTGTTGATGTCATTATTAATAATCATTATATTAAAAAGTTCTATAATCGGGGTCCATTGTTCAATTGTTAACTTAGTGAGATCGAAACCGTCTCTAAGTTCGTCTAAAGATTTACCTTTTACTTGCATATTATCGTTACGATGCCTGGAAACTATATAACTGATAATTTGAGAAGCACCGTCACTAAACTTATACATCTTTGCGTTTCTCATCATACACTCGATTATATAAATCCTTGCATTTATATCTAATGATGTTGGGATTAGAGACTTCAGCTTGTTAAAGGCTTGATCAAAAGGAAAAAATACATATAAGTCTGCCTTTTTAGAATCCACCAAATCTTTATCGGTCAGTTTGCTTTCTGCCCATTTGATCCTGATATCCTGAGGGAAAAACTTTATCCAATTTTCATCTAAATCTGCCTCCAAAGGATCCTTCCCGTATTTCTTTTTAAAATTTTTCACAAGTATTTCTTCAGCAAGAGGTTTTTTTAAATCATCAAGTATTTTACTATGAGAATCTTGACAGTACCTTGACAAAGAGCAGTCGTTAAATTTAGTCAATGTTTTTGGAAGTAAACAGAAGTGTAGCTCTTCAATCTGAGCTCGAGTTAGATACGAAACAACAAGTTTTATATGAAAAATTTTGAAGTATAAATCAGGATTTCTCAATACAGATGCGTATCCTGACTTTAAAATTTTATGCGTTAAACTGCGCCCTAATTTATCTAAATAAACATAAGAACCATATTTGTTGAAGAACTCGATAAATAAAGCTGTTTTTTCAGAAGCTATCTTTAAGATGATTCTTGAGTAAGTTTCGGAAGAGTTCCTTTGTGTTTTTGCATTCTTTTTCTTTTCATAATAGGAGAAAATGAAGTCTACAGTGAAATCAGGGTATTTATGGTATAATTGCTCCAGAATACGTTCTGGTAACGTAACATCTCTTGAATACAGAAAATCGGTAATAAAAGATTCACTGCAAGCAGGTAATAACTCTACAGCAGTTCCAATACCAAATATTTCTTCTAATAATAAAACCAAACTTTCAGCTGCCTCTGTATTTTTAAGTATTTTAGAATATTTCCTGATAACTTTGCAACGAGCACTATAGGATAATTTAGAGAAAAAGTTAAGTACAAGATTCTTATCGGATAACAATCCATTATCATCTTCAAAAAACCAATTGCATTTTAAACTCTGGGAAATTACAAATAAATCTTCAGTCGAAAAGGCACTTATAAGATTGTCTTTTAGTTTGAATGCATCAATTAGTTTGACAGCTACTAACTTTTCAAATGCTGAATCAAAGTTAACAGTTTCCAAAAAGGCTTTGACGTCATTCTCTTTGCCACTTTCTTTCAAATTCACAATAGCTCGACAGACTGCTCTTATATTCTCACTGACATGAATGCTCTTGGTAGAATTTACAGCAGAAACAATTGTTTCCATGTTTGAGACTGTTGAAGTCCTCCAATGGTTTTGGTGACCTGAAATCAGTCATTTAAAATTAAATCACTGCAGAGATAATGGAAAGAGTTCAACATGATAAATATAAATAAAAGGAATAATGAAAAACTGGAAAGCCTCTCCAGAGAATACTGTTATTTTACAAAACTAGCTTTTGGCCTCTCGGCCATCATCACTACCTACAATTAAAATAAATATAGCTACATAAGCACCATATAAGGTACAATTTTGTACAAGAAAAATTCCAACAAAGTTTTAAAAAAAAATTAAATTAAATTAAATTTAACAATAAAATTAGAGGCAACAATAATAAGCATAATAATATGATTTAACAAAAATGACAAAATAAATAAAATTAAAATCAAAATTCTTTCTCCAAAATACGTTTAATTAGTTTCATCGAAGTAACAGGTGAAATGCTAGTAAAGAGCATTGCAACGTCAAATGACACTAAAATCGCTGGGGAGGTAAACAATGATCTTTAACTTCGTTGAAAAAGTCTTAGCTATTTTTAATAGCATCGTATGCCTTGAAGTGACAGAGGATGTAAAATTCGCTATTAACAAATCTCTCTTTTTTAAGACAAGATTCGCTATATTATATTATAGACAATTATTAATTATTTAAGTTAAAATCAAAATATATAAAGTTGTCGGTAAAAAAAGAAATGGTCCACAAGAACATTTAATTTTTTAAGATATGATACATTTAATTTTTTCTTCAACTTTCTTTCTGATTTTTCCTTTGACCATGACTATTTTTTTTTTTTTTTTCTTTCTTTCGAAAAAGTCTCATGTACAATGTATTTAGAAGAGAAGCTAAAACCTTCCTTTCTGTATCGCTTTAGAATTAAGAAGTTACACGTTCGTCGTGATATAGAGCTTAAAATAATTCAAATTTTACTAAAAGATGAATTAAAGCATTGATATACGACAAGAGATAATACAGATTATTATTTAATTTACATTTTGAACAAGTTAAATATTTCATTGAGCAATAATGAATTGAAAAATAATACGCTGATTGCAGTACAGAAACAGAGAGAGATAAAGCAAGGTCGTGTGCTTTAGAAGCATCAATATATAAGAGAGCAATGTAAACATGCCTACTGTAACCTATGCAAATAATCAGAATGAAAAACGTCTAATCTAGTCACTGATAGTCAACTTGTAAACAATGATAGCGGTCAACGTTTAAATTTTGAGTTTCACCCTAGATTAAAAACAATAACATCCTCTAATGCTTTGTTTACTAACAGCGAGTTAGCTCTTCTAGGAAAAGGCCTAAAATACTGAATTCCAAAGCAATCCACCAATGAAGACTTAATTGATCAGTAATCTCCGTAGACTACATAGATCTACCGCCTAATGAGCTGGGCTGGTAAACAAATTAATTAGAGAACGTTCCAATTTAAGTGCTAATGTCAAGAACAAATCTCTTTGTGCTGAAAACTCTGGTATTAAGTCCTTTAAGGAAAAATAGCTAACGAAAATTTAATCGTTATTAAGGCTGACAAAAGGAATTCCACTGTCATCGTGAATCGACCCGTTTATTCTCAAAAGGTCAATGAGTTTATAAAAAAACATAATTTCAGATTGCCAGTGATTCAACGGTCAAATAATATAGATACTATGGCTGAACTGAAGGAGATGATACGGTCGATAATCGCTTGGCGGCACAACTTTGTTTAATTTATACACTTGAGAGATTATATTCCTTTGTCAAACAGTATATTTGTTTGATTTTTACATTTGAGAAATTATATATTACTACGTTCACACATCGTTTTGAAAACAATTCGCTAGTTCAAAACACTGTATGAACGGAGATCGAAAGATCGTATCGGGTTGAATCCACTCCACCAAAAATACGTGATCGGAACAGGGGATCGAAATTCAAAACACTCGTATGAACAGAGTTGGAGGGGAACGAGATATCAGGTTATTTAACTCTTTTCCACTTTTTAAGTTCTTTGTTTTCGTGAGCTTCCGTTTCTTTTTTTAAACTCCACAAACGTTTTTAAACTTAAGTAAATACTATAAAGAACCTGTAAAAACTTTTAATAACTTGTAAATAAAATGTAAAAATATGCGGACATATTAGTTAACAAGAAAGAAGGTTTTACTCGTGACGTCACCGTTATGAAATATAGAAAACAAATATTTCGATCACCTGTATTTTTTGTGTGAACGCGAATCGTTTTAAAAACAAATTGGATCCGAAACGCTTTCTAAATGATGTGTGAACGTAGTATATGTATGATTTGTTCATAGGAGAATTAATATCCCTATCCCTTTGTAAAAAAAAATACGTTAAAATTGGGGCCCGCCATCTTTTCTATAAACTGCCTCATATTCTTCAGTTTTACCAATACTATAAATTTGAGACTATAGAGTTAAAATAATAATGATAGAGTTAATATCCCTATACTGAAAAAAATACCTTGTAGTAAGGCCCCACCCACTTTTCTGCAAAATGTCTCATATTCTTCAGTTTTACCATAAATAGAAATATATTGTTTGTTTTTGTAACATTAAGCTTCCATTTAAAACCAAATTCCCATTTTCAAAATCCTTATAAGAATTTCCTAACAAATTGTTATCATAATATTGATCAAATAAATAAATTATAATCAAACACAAACCTGAATTAATAGAACTGGGTCGACTTTCCACAACAATCTATGGAGACAAATATAGACGTTCTCCCTGTAGATGAATAAAATCTTGAAACAAATTATCGGCAACTAAAACAGTATTAAAGTAATGTAATTGAGAAGAAAATATAAGATAATCTACAGGTAGTAGTAAAAACACAGCACTTAAACTCATCAATGTTATACAACAGAAAAATGTATGTAAAAGAATTGTTATTTAATAAATTTTAGAAGTATATTTCACTCAAATGTCCTCAATTATATATAATCTAATGGGAAATTTAATTGTAAGAATATAATAATTACCCGCAAATGCCGATATTTCATGTAATCTATGATAAGGTAAATATTGCACAATATCAGCCTAAAATCAAAACGTAATAGTAAACTGGGATTCACTGAGAGCCTATATTGCAAGAAATGCTACAAGCAACTGATCCGGCTAGTGACAATGACTAATCTAACAAATATATGGTTTAAACTGACTACCATCGCCATCCTAGTTGTACATGCCACACCTTGACGTCATTTTTGTTTATAGTATGGTTCGTCAGACATTTTCAAACGAAAGAAAAAAAAAAGTAGTCAAGGTCAAAGGAAAAAAGTTCAATGAGAAAGAAAGTTTGAAAAATTAATTTGTATCATATCATTCACTCCTTACCTTTGAAATGTTTATATGTTAATTTAATTCGCAATACAGTACAATATAGTAAGATGAAGAATAATCAGATAAAGCATTCCTTATTAATCATTCATGAAAGTGAAATTAGAAACGATAACCGCTTTTATACTTTCCAGAAATGTCAAATACGGGTTTCTTTTCAATGTTTCCAACATATTTTTCATTTTTATCTAAAAACTAAAGAGAGACTTGTGATAGTTTACAAATAAAATGAGGCTGAAAAGCTGATTTTATAAAGATAAAGAGTTACAATATAACCCAAGAAATTTCCCAAAACATGAAAAGCGAAATTTTGAAAAGTTATCTTCCAATTTTGCCTTATGCCTTATACTTATGACTTATAATAGACCGAGAGCCAAGAAGAAAATTTTGTTCTCATATCAGCCCTTTAAGCCTTTAGCCCAGTACAAATAGACATAAAAAGGGCCTAAAGGGGGGAAAAATTAAATACTAAACTTTCTTTACGCCATCGTTTAGAAGGTGTTTAGAGAAGCATTTTCCATATTATCATATCGAGTGCCACCACTTGCTTCCCCCACCACCCCCTATTGATGACCCAAATTTGGCCTATTCACTGTAACGCCAATATCTCCTGAACAAAGAGTGATAACGACGTGGGGTGTTTTTTAAAGTCTTCAATACACTGTCCTCTTTAATTTGATACCCATATCAATATGCTTTTTGCAGTAAAAATGTACCAAAAATTAATAAAATATGGTAAAAAATCGACATTTCTTTTTTCTACTCTGAACAATTTTGATAATAACTTTTTTCCACGGGGTCGGCACTAAAAATGAGGTGAAATAAAACGTGTAGCTTATTTTATTACCTATAATTCGATGTATAATATGTCATAGCAACTCTAATGCAGGAGGGGTAAAAAAGCGGAAATAGCAGATGCGTGTAGTAAGAAAAGCTGCTAATAGAGTCAACTGTGAACTCTATTTAGTCCAGGAAAATAAGGAATAATCATCATCATCATCATCACTACAGCTCTCGAAGAGCCTGGGCCTGCAACACTTCGCTCCTCCAGAGTTCCCGCTGTTGTGCAACAGCCCTCCACCTCCTCACTCCTATCCTTCTCAGATCGTTCTCCACCTGATCTAGCCATCTCAGTCTTGGACGCCCTCTAAGTCTTTTTCCGCCAGGTTTACCATCATACAACTTTTTAGCCGCCCTATTCTCTGGCATTCTCTCAACGTGACCTAGCCATCGCAGCCTATTTTTCTTAATCTCAGCCACTAGGTCCGGTTTGCCGTAGAGAATATGTAGCTCATCATTGTGCCTAAGTCTCCATCTTCCATCCTCGTTCACAGGGCCAAAGATTCTTCTCAATAGTTTTCTCTCCCAACGCCGTAAGCAGCTTTCATCAGAGTTGGTAAGAGTCCAGGCCTCTGATCCATATATAGATTATTGATTTCCCAACTTCAAATAAGTTAAATGTAATTTAACTAACATTAGTAGATAATATCATGGTGTTTGTTTGATTTTCTTTTAACGGACTATGTTTAATAATTGAATTTCCCTGATACCCAAGTCAAATTTCTTTAACTTGATATTTCAATAAGGATTAGTTAAATAAAAAGTAATGTTGATAATATTACAATCCATGATGCATTCAGATGATTTATATCAAAATATTTTTTTCTATCTATATCAAAATATTTATATCAAAATATTTTTTGTATTCTTCACTTATTTACCTTGTTTTGCTAAGTTTAAAGGAGATCATAAATCAGAACCAATCGACCAAAAGATAAAAATATTCTCTCCAGAAAAAATTTAAATACTTGTGCAAAATCTCTTGCTTAAAATGTTACATTTTTAATTGCATGCCTTTCTGTTTATTAAAAAAATTAAGACTAAAAAGACATTGTTATCGCTAAAACATACTTAATGCCTCTTTTTAAATAAATAAAATATTTTCAGATAATTTAACTGATATTTTTGTAATTATTTAATTATTATTATTCTTTCTAACACAAACATTTTAATTTTTTTTAATTATTTTTGTTTGGTTGAATTTCGGCTTAGTTGACTACTTTATTAATATTTCTCGTTTGTAACTCATTTATTTATTTTTTATAAACTTTATATTATTATTTTATTTTTATTTTCACAAAATATTTTGTATTAGTTTTAGATTTTGTATAAAAAGAATAAAAATTAAACAAAAAATATATATTGTATACTTTGTATTTTCAGATAATTTGTAAATAAATGTAATAAGTTTGGCTTTGATTTCAGTTTTTTTAGTTAACTAATAATACTTTTTTTAATACCTTTCTTAAAAAATTATAAGGGTGCGATTTCTGCCATGATGAGATATAGTATTAACCATTTTAATAATAAAAAGAAAAATGGAAACTTCCACCTATTCCACCATTGCTTTTGTGGGTACTATAAACAGGATTTTTTATTATAAATTTTCAGACAAACAAACCAAAAATAGAAACATTTGCAACTGCTATTAAAACAAACAAGTAGTAGTGGGCACAATTGCTGTAAAATTTCCATTAATCGTCACAACATGGGATAAGAGCCTTGACGGGCTTAAACCCTTTAAGCCTATGGGCGTAACTTTAAGTTTTCAAGTTTATTTACAAAGGCCTATGGGCGTGAATTTACATTTTCAGGTTTTTCTTGTTTGGAGGCACGGTGCTGTCAGTTTACATTTATTTAAGTATATCTAGAGCTATCTCTTGGCTATATGGGATATTAGGATAGGAACGTCTATGAAGAGCCCAGTAGATAGAGCGATGATTGACATATAAGAAAGGATAGAAGAGCTGTCGTCATCTAGAGTTTTTAGACCCTCACATGAGTGTACCGTTGTTCAGTTGGTGGTTAAGAATAAAAAAAAATGTTTGTAACAGTGGAAAAAAAATCGTTGGGACAAGAAGTGTATTTCATATAATGGACAGTATTTTGAAGGATATTAACCCTTAAATACTTAAGGTAACTGGATGGCTGGTATTACTAAACCTTCGTTGATTCGACTAACATATGCAGAAAATACATTTTTTGGGTTGAAACTACATTTTTATAAAGAGAAAACTATTAAGAACTCATTATTATATTTTTTAGTGAGATATACAAACATTTTATGACAATTTACTTGGTAGGAGCTTCAGAAGAATCTGAAATTGAGTGAACATTAATGCACCGATTCGACTACCATTAGCATTCCAGAGTAAATGTTTTTCAAGTGTTACTTTGAATAATAAAAAAAATTATCTTGTTCTCTAGGGTACCCCCTTGTATACTTCATATATTCTTCCATCTTCTGCCCCCCCCCCCCCCCCCCCCAAAAAAAAATCCACATTATCAGGGTTTTTTATTTTTTTTTTTAGGATTTTTAGGGTTCAGATTTCCGGGGATCTACTTTATATTTCTTTGTTTTTATAATTCTAGTAGAAATAGTTTGAACAAAAAATGTTCAGTTCAATATTAGGTGTAATAGTAGTAATCTAGTACTTCCTACTAGAACGGGTAGGATGAACCACTTGTTTGATCCTTGCAATTAGGCCACCTAAGGCCTAATTCACACACGAGTGGTGTATGGCACGTGTGGGACTGGCGAGGATTGGTCATGGCCCTCTGCTATGCCATACCAGTGTACATTAGGCCATAAGTTAACATAGAGGTGGCACAAACCAGAGCTACGCCAGTGCCATACGCCACTCGTGTGTGAATTGGGCCTAATATTAGGAGTTCTAATACTTTAACTTATTAGCACTAAAACACAGCTAACAACTCTAGAAATAATAAAATACTCAAGTTGTGGTTAAGTAAAAAGGCGATGATTATTTTGCACATAAAAACTACAAAAAAGCAGCTAGGACAATTTTGTTGAAAAAGTAGCTAATAATTACAAAACAAAAAGCCAGTACCTTAAATACATGAAATGTCTACACGTTTTCAAATAAATACCTACTAATTTAATAGAAATAAAAGACAACAAAAATAAATGAAATAAAGCGGGATTTGGGAGAAAAACAGCAAACCACAACAGACCTGTTTTTCTCAATATCACTTAACTTTCAATGGCTGCTTTTTACCTTAGCATGACTGGGTAAGGGGTAAGCTACAAAAGTAATAAAATGCTCTCAGCAGTTACTTAAGAAACCTTTATTTTTAAGCGCATTTTCCGGCCATAGGTAAGTTATTGTCATTACTTCAACAAAAAATATTCTCCAATATTTGTCAGTGACAATTGTTAATACAACTTGATATTTTATTTTTACAATTAATCTTTTTATTAAGATCATTATTACAATATTGTATTAACATCTTTTGATCTAACAGAATTTATCAGCTTAAGTGCTGCACATTTTGGATAATTGAATGTCGACAGGATTATTTGAATAGGTCGACAATTTTTTGATACAGGCAGTACAGAGCTATGCAGGTACTATAATATTTAGTGAGAAAATAACAATTAAGACACTCAGATGAGAAGAACGTAATAGCTTTAATAAGACCTCAAATAGTTTGATACTCTAGTTATCACATTATTAATTACCATATTTTTATATGGAAGTTACACAGTGTGGGTAACATGTTAGGTAGCTTACAGTTTGCCCATTATTAGATGTGACTTTTGACAGCGCAGGAAAATCTGAAAAATTAGGGTGGGGAGCCAATGAGAGGTCAGGATTTTGAATTCTAGAAGGTCAGGCCAACTAGGTAAACAAAAATGTCACTGGCCCCACCCCTCCCACAGCCTAGTGGCTTTATTTTTTTCCTCATTTAGTTCGACCAATCTGAGTGTCAAAAGTCACAAAACTAATAACGCGCATACTGTAATTATAGACAATTATTTCTCAGTGAGTCATTATCTTTGGCAAATTGGGCATCTACTGGAGTCAACATTATCTTGAGCACCTTTAAAACAATAATAATGCATATTTGCATCACATAAGTGACACGACTTGCTGTAAACAACATCTTTAGTACAGAGAGCACACACTTTGGCATTAGCATTACTCGATAGGTAGAATCTAAGCGATGTCAACACGAGAGGTCCTAACAGATAAAAACCATCTTTTTTCTCCACCAATATGTTTTTTGAAACAAATGATTTTAAAATATCAATGGCTTTATCTGGCCTTATCATCTCAGATTGTTCAAGCGCCATGATAATATTGATAGCATCGTTAGAACTTATAGGACTACCGTTATTATTCATTATCTCGTCGACTATGGCAAACATACAATCCTCTTCTTCTTTAGATAAAACAGGGAATTCGGCGAGGCATTCTCGTTCGACAGTTGACAAACACACGAAGAACTTGACACCTGTAAGTTCACATCTGATGAGTTCTATTGTAAGATTAAAAATATTCAGTTTCGATCGAATTCCTTCTAATATTTGCTTCATGTCTAACAGTGGTTCATTAGGATTTACCTGGTGGACGAAGTCCTTAAGATTTTTCTCAGATACAGCTCGGTTTTTCATGAGATACTGCACAATTAAAGCTGGAACATTCATGTTTATATTGTTTAACGATTTTTCAGATAAGTATAAAAACACTTGTGTCAAAGTCAGGCACTTAAGTCTACTGTTATTAAGAAATACAGATAATACACAAACAAATAATTTGAATCTTGAATGGCGGTAATATCTATTATCTTCCACAAAAATTGAATGAAAAACTCGGAAAACTAACATCATTTAAAAAAACCCAGATTCATTTACAAATCTTTAGGAAGGCAGACACAAAAATTCCGCCAATTTGAAAGATCTATTTATAGAGTCAACAAAACACTGATTTGGGCGTATGTTTTGGGAGGTTTTCACAAATATCTAGAAAAAGATATTGGGTTCATAAAAAAGTAATTCTATGCTCGATTAAGGATCACAACCATATATACTCCCTAGTCTATGATCACAACACTCGTTTACAAAAAAGTGACGAATGTTGGCACATTTTTTTGGACTCTTCGAACTGATTTCACCATAACTTTCTTTGCTCTAAACACCTTTAGTTGGAGGGCTTTTTGAAATTTTGTTAATTTAGCCTTATAGCAGCAGGCGCTCTAGCCAAAAACAAAAGACACCTTTATTTACCATCAGCTCTACAAGCTCAACAAAATTTTGAAATTTTCATGAAGTTTGTTATTTCCATGCAAGTTGACAAAAATGAAAATGTGGTTAAACATGGCTCATTTTGTAAGTAGGCCAGTACAAATAAGCAAAAAAGGGGGGAAAAATTAAATACTAAACTTTCTTTACACCATCATTTAGAAGGGGTTTAGGGAAGCATTTTCCATATTATCATATCGAGTGCCACCGCTTGCTTCCCCCACCACCCCCTATTGAAGACCCAAATTTGGCCTATTCACTGTAACGCCAATATCTCCGGAACAAAGAGTGATAACGATGTGCGGTGTTTTTTAAAGTCTTCTATACACTGTCCTCTTTAATTTGATACCCATATCAATATGCTTTTCGCAGTCAAAGTGTACCAAAAGTTATACAATATGGTAAAAAATCGACATTTCTTTTTTCTACTCTGAACAATTTTGATAATAACTTTTTTCCACGGGGTCGGCACTAAAAATGTGGTTAAATAAAACGTGTAGATTATTTTATTACCTTTAATTCGATGTATAATATGTCATAGCAACTCTAATGCAAGAGGGGGAATTTTTTTAACCTTTTCTCGCAAAACAGTTTATTTTTTTGAAGAGAAATGTTTTTGACAAAAATATTTTCCCATAATTCTGCATAAAAAAGGTCCTATGCATGTTTAAAGTGAGACAAACCGAGATATTGTAGTTGGAAAAAGATAAAAAATTGTAAACCGCATTTCTGCGAACCAACATATCTTAAAAACTTCTCTTCCGATTTTAATGAAATTTGAATCGTAGGTCACCATTAGGCAATTGATGGTCCCAAATAAGTTTCAACCTTATTTACACCTATATCTTCAAAAGTACTAAAATTTTAAATTTATTGTGACCTTTAACCGCATGTAGTACTAACTGTGAAACATGCTATAATTTGATAAAAAAAAAAACCTGTCACTGACACTGACCACACCACAACCACAACTACAACCTCAACCACAACCATAACCACAATCCCAACCATCACCACAACCAAAACCACAACCATAACAAATACCACAACCACAAAAAATACCACAACCACAACCACAAAAAATACCACAACCACAACCACAACAAATACCACAACCACAACAAATACAAATACCACAACCAAAACAAATACCACAACCACAACAAATCCCACAACCACAACCATCAACACAACTAAACCACAACCACAACCACAATCACAACAAATACCACAACCACAACAAATCCCACAACCACAACAAATCCCACAACCACAACCATCAACACAACTACACCACAACCACAACCACAATCACAACAAATACCACAACCACAACAAATACCACAACCACAACCACAACAACTACCACAACAATTACCACAACCACAACTACAAAAAAATACCACAACCACAACAAATATTACAACCACAACTATTAACACAACCACACCACAACCACAATCACAACAAATACCACAACCACAACCACAACCACAACCACAACCACAACAAATTCCACAACCACAACAAATACAAATACCACAACCACTACCATCAACACAACCACACCACAACTACAACCACAACAAATACCAATACCACAACCACAACAACTACCACACCACAACCACAACATCTACCACACCACAACCACAACATATACCACACCACAACCACAACAAATACCACATCCACAACAAATACCACAACCACAATTTATACAATTACCACAACCATAACCTCAACCATAACCACAACCACAACAAATACCACATCCACAACAAATACCACAACAACAAAAATACAAATACCACAACCATAACCACAACCACAACCACAATCACAAAAAATACCACAACCACAACAAATACACCAACCACAACCACAACCATAACCACAACAAATACCACAACCACAACCACAACAAATACCACAACCACAACAAATACAAATACCACAACCACAACCACAACCACAACCATAACCACAACCACAACCACAACCACAACAAATACCACAACCACAACAAATACCAATACCACAACCACAACCACAACAAATACAAATACCACAACCATAACCACAACCACAACCACAATCACAACAAATACCACAACCACAACAAATACACCAACCACAACCACAACCATAACCACAACAAATACCACAACCACAACCACAACAAATACCACAACAACAACCACAACCACAACCATAACCACAACCACAACCACAACCACAACAAATACCACAACCACAACAAATACAAATACCACAACCACAACAAATACCACAACCACAACCACAACAAATACCACAAGCACATTAAATACCACAACCATAACAAATACACAACCACAACCACAGCCACAACCACAGCCACAACCACAACTACAACAAATACCACACCACAACCACAACCACTACAAATACAAATACCACAACCACAACAAATACAAATACCACAACCACAACAAATACAAATACCACAACCACAACAAATACAAATACAAATACCACAACCACAACCACAACCACAACAAATACCAATACCACAACTACAACAAATACCACACCACAACCACAACAAGTACCAAAACCACAACAAATACCACAACCACAACAAACACCACAACCACAACAAATACCCCAACCACAACCACAACAAATACCACAACCACAACAAATACAAATACCACAACCACAACCACAACCACAACCATAACAAATACCAATACCACAACTACAACAAATACCACACCACAACCACAACCACAACAAATACCACACCCTCAACAAATACCTCAACCACAACCATCAACACAACCACAAATAATACCACAACCACATCAAATATCACAACCACAACCACAGCCACAACCCCAACAAATACCACAACCACAACCACAGCCACAACTACAACCACAACCAAAAATAATACCACAACTACAACAAATACCACAATCACAACAAATACCACAACCACAACAAATACCACAACCACAACAAATGCACAACCACAACCACAATCACAACAAATACCACAACCACAACCACAACCACAACCACAAATAATACCACAACCACAACAAATACTACAACCACAACAAATACACCACCACAACCACAGCCACAACCACTACCACAACCACAAATAATACCACAAGCACATTAAATACCACAACCACAACAAATACACAACCACAACCACAGCCACAACCACAACCACAACCACAAATAATACCACAACCACAGTAAATACCACAACCACAACCACAGCCACAACCACAAATAATACCACAACCACAACAAATACCACAACCACAACCACAGCCACAACCACAAATAATACCACAACCACAACCACAGCCACAACCACAACCACAAATAATGCCACAACCACAACAAATACCACAACCACAGCCACAACCACAACAAATACCATAACAAATACCACAACCACAACCACAGCCACAACCACAACCACAGCTACAACCACAACAAATACCACAACCACAACCACAACCACAGCCACTACCACAGCCACAACCACAAATAATACCACAACCACAACTATAAACACAAACACAACCACAAATAATACCACAACCACAACCACAACAAATACCACAACCACAACCATCACACAACTATCACCACAACAAATACCACAACCACAACCACAACAAATACAAATACCACACCACAACCACAACCACAACAAATACCACAACCACAACAAATTCCACCACCAAAAAAAAACTACAACCACAACCACAACCACAACCACAACAAATACCACAACCACAACAAATACAAATACCACACCACAACAAATACAAATACCACACTACAACCACAACCACAACAAATACCACAACCACAACAAATACAAATACCACACCACAACCACAATAAATACAAATACCACAACCACAACCACATAAATACAAATACCACACCACACCCACAACCACAACAAATACCACAACCACAACCATCACACAACTATCACCACAACTACAACCACAACCACAACCACAACAAATACTAATACCACACCACAACAAATACAAATACCACACCATAACCACAACCACAACATATACCACAACCACAACAAATACAAATACCACAACCACAACAAATACAAATACCACAACCACAACAAATACAAATACCACAACCACAACAAATACAAATGTAACGGGGATTTGGTGAGTGGAATAATGAAACTGGTTAATATGTTTGATAGTTATTTATTTGTATATTAATGTGTGTGAGTGATTGTTGTAAGATGCCACAACAAATACCACAACCACAACAAATACAAATACCACAACCACAACCATAACAAATACCAATACCACAACTACAACAATTACCACACCACAACCACAACCACAACAAATACCACACCCACAACAAATACCTCAACCACAACCATCAACACAACCACAAATAATACCACAACCACATCAAATATCACAACCACAACCACAGCCACAACCCCAACAAATACCACAACCACAACCACAGCCACAACTACAACCACAACCAAAAATAATACCACAACTACAACAAATACCACAATCACAACAAATACCACAACCACAACAAATACCACAACCACAACAAATGCACAACCACAACCACAATCACAACAAATACCACAACCACAACCACAACCACAACCACAAATAATACCACAACCACAACAAATACTACAACCACAACAAATACACCACCACAACCACAGCCACAACCACTACCACAACCACAAATAATACCACAAGCACATTAAATACCACAACCACAACAAATACACAACCACAACCACAGCCACAACCACAACCACAACCACAAATAATACCACAACCACAGTAAATACCACAACCACAACCACAGCCACAACCACAAATAATACCACAACCACAACAAATACCACAACCACAACCACAGCCACAACCACAAATAATACCACAACCACAACCACAGCCACAACCACAACCACAAATAATGCCACAACCACAACAAATACCACAACCACAGCCACAACCACAACAAATACCATAACAAATACCACAACCACAACCACAGCCACAACCACAACCACAGCTACAACCACAACAAATACCACAACCACAACCACAACCACAGCCACTACCACAGCCACAACCACAAATAATACCACAACCACAACTATAAACACAAACACAACCACAAATAATACCACAACCACAACCACAACATATACCACAACCACAACCACAACAAATACAAATACCACACCACAACCACATCCACAACAAATACCACAACCACAACAAATTCCACCACCAAAAAAAAACTACAACCACAACCACTACCACAACCACAACAAATACCACAACCACAACAAATACAAATACCACACCACAACAAATACAAATACCACACTACAACCACAACCACAACAAATACCACAACCACAACAAATACAAATACCACACCACAACCACAATAAATACAACTACCACAACCACAACCACATAAATACAAATACCACACCACACCCACAACCACAACAAATACCACAACCACAACCATCACACAACTATCACCACAACTACAACCACAACCACAACCACAACAAATACTAATACCACACCACAACAAATACAAATACCACACCATAACCACAACCACAACATATACCACAACCACAACAAATACAAATACCACAACCACAACAAATACAAATACCACAACCACAACAAATACAAATGTAACGGGGATTTGGTGAGTGGAATAATGAAACTGGTTAATATGTTTGATAGTTATTTATTTGTATATTAATGTGTGTGAGTGATTGTTGTAAGATGTGTACACCTCCAGAGCTAAGATCGGACTCCCCGTGTGACTATGTGCTAGGGCTTAGTCTGTTAGATTCTTCGTGGGGGGAAAGCACCACTAGACAGAAATTCGAGCCTTTGCTAGCCTAAGGTCTACACTGCTTTCCTAGAATATTCTGGACTTGGCTTCCCCGTTACACACCTCCCTTCTTTGGAGAGTGAGCACCTGCGAACAGGTTACTCCCCGAAGAAGGAAGTAGCCAAGGCAGTGTAGTGTTTGTATTGATTTGGTTTGTGACTTTGAGCTGGAGGTGTATACTTGATACAATGTGTCGCGGAAAGGAGGAGAGACCTTATGAGTTGATGAATTCAAGTGGTCCTGGGATGATGGGTGCTGGTAGCGTGGTGATGGTGACCTGGTTGTTGTTGAGGGATGGTCCTGGCAGTTGGTGACCAGGTTGTTGTTGCAGGATGGTCCTGGCAGTTGGTGGCCAGGCCATTGTTGATTCAGTGATAGTCCTGGCAGTTGGTGACCAGACCATTGTTGATGGGTCCTGAGAGTATAGTATGTTGTGTGTTGTCCTTCAGTCCCGTAAAGAGGTGTTTTGGTGGACTCCTGGTGAACTGTGGTGAGTTGGAGTAATCCACGTGTTGAGTTTAGGTTTAGGAGTGTCTTGGAGATTACGTTCGTGTTAATAGGGTCTCTCTCCGTTCACCTACATTTGTCGGAGTGTGTACCTAGTTGTGTGTTTGATTACAATATTTTTACACATATCATAATATTATGCTATAACATTAAAATTGATTAATTAAAATTACATTAGTTTTCTTATTATTAGTATTATATTTTAGTTATTTATTATTTTAATGAATGATTTCTTACAATCGTAATGTCTATTATTAGGTTATATACATTTATTTATTATAATATTTAATAAAATTATTTCTTCTAATTATATAGATTAAACTTATTCTTATATTATTAATTTGAATGTATTATTATTTTACTAGCTTGTTTGAGGATTGTGGAAAGGCTATTCTTGAGCATGCTGATATCACGTCTCACTCTCTCGTTTCTATTGTATTTTTGTGTAGTGTGATATATGTGAACTGTTTGGACCAGCCTGTGCATTAGTAAAACCAATGCAAGCAGAATTCAGTTTCTCCGATGGTTTAAGGGTAAAGTGAAAGTGGGTTATCAAGGATAAGGTTATAGGTAAGATTAGTGGGAGTTTTCTATGCTTGGGTGTCAGACAATGGTGTTGAATATTGTTGTTGGTGGTTTGTTGTCGAATCAGGGAGGTTTGTGCACTCCCTGAATTCCAAGTGAGGGGTTAAACCCCGGCTGTATGTCTCATTCGCGAGATGATACAGTAGTGATGATCCATGTGAGGGGTTAAACCCCGACTGTATGTCTCATTCGCGAGATGATACAGTAGTGATGATTATGATGAGACTGATCACCCTTCATTTTTGTCCCTGGGGATGAAAAATGAAATAATACTTCCCATTGGAGTTTAAGGAAGGACTTGATGGAAGGAGAAGTTCTGCTGTTGGCCCATAAAAGCACTAAGTTGTTACAGTTTGGTGTTAGTGTTTCATGTTATGGTGAATTAAAAGAAAGAGAGAGGGATACGTTTGTTTACCTTCTTTTGTTTTGAAGATCAGCTGATTGTGATTTTGATGAGCTCAGTCTTTCTTTATCTTTTTTTTTTCTGTCCGTTCCACATTCCTTAAAGCTTTGGCTTACAATTTAAATGATTACGTTATTATCTATACAGTTTTATTTTTATTATTTTTTTTTTTTAACTAAAACGAATCAAAATCTGAATCTGAATAAGAATGGGAATCGGAATCAAAATACGAATCTGAATCGGAATTGGAATCTTATTCTATATAGGAATCAGAATCTGAATCGGAATCAAAATGTGAATCTGAATCTGAATCGGAGACGATGACGACGACGACGACGACATGATGACAAAGCCTGCCGACGACATGATGCCGACACGATGATGACGACGACATTATGCCGACACTCTAACGACATTATGACGACACTATGACGACATTATGACGACATGACTATATGAACGACGACATAATGACAACATGATGACGACATGACGACATTATGACGACACTATGACGACACTATGACACAATGATGAAACGATGATGACGATGACGACAGGACGACGACATTATGACAACGACATTAGGACGACATTATGACGACATTATGCCGACACTATAACGACATTATGAAGACAATATGACGAAATTATGACGACATGACTATATGAACAACGACATAATGACAACATGATGACGACATGACGACATTATGACGACACTTTGACGATACTATAACGACACTATGACAACACTATGACGACACTATGACGACACTATGACAACACTATGGCGAACCTATGACGACACAATGACGACACTATGACGACATTATGAACATTATGACGACACTATGAATACACTATGAATACACTATGACGACATTATGACGACATGACTACATGAACGACGACATTATGACGACGCCATGATGACGTCGACGACAAGACGACATTATGCAGACATTATGACGCCATCATGACGACATTAAGACGACATGACTATATGAACGACGACATTAGGACGACATTATGCCGAACTATAACGACATTATGAAGACACTATGACGACATTATGACGACACTATGACGACACTATGACGACACTATGACGACACTATGACGACACTATGACGCCACTATAACGACATTATGACGACATTATGAAGACATTATGACGACATTATGAAGACATTATGACGACATTATGAAGACATTATGACGACATTATGAAGACATTATGCCGACATTATGAAGACATTATGACGACATTATGAAGACATTATGACGACATTATGAAGACATTATGACGACATTATGAAGACATTATGACGACATTATGAAGGCATTATGACGACATTATGACGACACTATGACGACATTGTGACGACACTATGACGACACTATTACGACATTATGACGATACTATAACGACATTATGACGACATTATGACATGACTATATGAACGACGACATTATGACGACATTATGACGACACTATGATGACGTCGTCGACAAGACGACATTATGCCGAAATTATGACGCCATTATGAAGACAATATGACGACATTATGACGACACTATGACGACATTATGACGACATTATGACGACATTATGACGACATAATGACGACACAATGACGACACTATAACGACATTATGACGACATTATGACATGACTATATGAACGACGACATTATGACGACATTATGACGACACTATGATGACGTCGACGACAAGACGACATTATGCCGACATTATGACGCCATTATGACGACAATATGACGACATTATGACAACGACATTAGGACGACATTATGACGACATTATGCCGACACTATAACGACATTATGAAGACACTATGACGACTTTATGACGACATGACTATATGAACAACGACATAATGACAACATGAAGACGACATGACGACATTATGACGACACTTTGACAATACTATAACGACACTATGACAACACTATGACGACACTATGACGACACTATGACAACACTATGGCGAACCTATGACGACACAATGACGACACTATGACGACATTATGAACATTATGACGACACTATGAATACACTATGAATACACTATGACGACATTATGACGACATGACTACATGAACGACGACATTATGACGACGCCATGATGACGTCGACGACAAGACGACATTATGCCGACATTATGACGCCATCATGACGACATTATGACGACATGACTATATGAACGACGACATTAGGACGACATTATGCCGAACTATAACGACATTATGAAGACACTATGACGACATTATGACGACACTATGACGACACTATAACGACATTATGACGACATTATAAAGACATTATGACGACATTATGACGACATATGACGACACTATGACGACACTATGACGACACTATAACGACATTATGACGACACTATAACGACATTATGACATGACTATATGAACGACGACATTATGACGACACTATGATGACGTCGACGACAAGACGACATTATGCCGACATTATGACGCCATTATGACGACAATATGACGACATTATGACGACACTATGACGACATTATGACGACACTATGACGAGACTATGACGACACTATTACGACACTATGACGACACTATGACGAAACTATGACGACACTATGACGACACTATGACGACATTATGATGACATTATGACGACACTATGACGACAGTATAACGACACTATGACGAAACTATAACGACATTATAACGACTTTATGACGACATGACTATATGACCGACGCCATGATGACATGACTATATGACCGACGCCATGATGACGTCGACGACAAGACGACATTATGACGCCAATATGACGCCAATATGACGACATTATGACGACATGTTGACGACATGTTGATCATAGCAATATTACAAATATTACAACCACAACCACAACCACAACCACAACAATAACCACAACCACAACCACACCACAACCACAACCACAACAAAAACAAATACCACAACCACAAAAATACACCACCACAACCACAACCATCACACAACTATCACCACAACTATAACAAATACCACAACAACAACCATAACCACAACCACAACGACAACCATAACCACAACCATAACCACAACCATAACCACAACAAATACAAATACCACAACCACAACAAATACAAATACCACAACAACAAAAATTCACCACCACAACCACAACCATCACCACAACCATCACCTCAACCACAACCACAACCACAACCACAACCACAACCACAACCACAACCAAAACCACCACCACAACCACAACCACAACCAAAACCACAACCACAACCACAACCACAACCACAACCACAACCACAACCACAACCACAACCACAACCACAACCACAACCACAACCAAAACCACAACCAAAACCACAACCACAGCCACAGCCACAGCCCGGGCCACAACCACACGACACTATGACGACACTATGACGGCACTATTACGACACTATGACGACACTATGACGAAACTATGACGACACTATGACGACACTATGACGACATTATGATGACATTATGACGACACTATGACGACAGTATAACGACACTATGACGAAACTATAACGACATTATGACGACTTTATGACGACATGACTATATGAACGACGCCATGATGACGTCGAAGACAAGACGACATTATGACGCCAATATGACGCCAATATGACGACATTATGACGACATTATGACGACATTATGACGACATGTTGATCATAGCAATATTACAAATACCACAACCACAACAAATACAAATGCCACAACAACAAAAATTCACCACCACAACCACAACCATCACCACAACCATCACCTCAACCACAACCACAACCACATCACAACCACAACCACAACCACAACCACAACCACAACCACAACCACAACCAAAACCTCAACCAAAACCTCAACCACAGCCACAGCCACAGCCCGGGCCACAACCACACGACACTATGACGACACTATGACGACACTATTACGACACTATGACGACACTATGACGAAACTATGACGACACTATGACGACACTATGACGACATTATGATGACATTATGACGACACTATGACGACAGTATAACGACACTATGACGAAACTATAACGACATTATGACGACTTTATGACGACATGACTATATGAACGACGCCATGATGACGTCGACGACAAGACGACATTATGACGCCAATATGACGCCAATATGACGACATTATGACGACATTATGACGACATGTTGATCATAGCAATATTACAAATACCACAACCACAACAAATACAAATACCACAACAACAAAAATTCACCACCACAACCACAACCATCACCTCAACCACAACCACAACCACATCACAACCACAACCACAACCACAACCACAACCACAACCACAACCACAACCACAACTATCACCTCAACCACAACCACAACCACATCACAACCACAACCACAACCACAACCACAACCACAACCACAACCACAACCACAACCACAACCACAACCACAACCACAACCACAACCACAACCACAACCACAACCACAACCACAACCACAACCACAACCACAACCACAACCACAACCACAACCACAACCACAACCACAACCACAACCACAACCACAACCACAACCACAACCACAACCACAACCACAACCACAACCACAACCACAACCACAACCACAACCACAACCACAACCACAACCACAACCACAACCACAACCACAACCACAACCACAACCACAACCACAACCACAACCACAACCACAACCACAACCACAACCACAACCACACTATGACGACACTATGACGACACTATGACGACACTATGACGACACTATGACGACACTATGACGACACTATGACGACACTATGACGACACTATGACGACACTATGACGACACTATGACGACACTATGACGACACTATGACGACACTATGACGACACTATGACGACACTATGACGACACTATGACGGCATGACTATATGAACGACGACACTATGACGGCATGACTATACGAACGACGACACTATGACGACACTATAACGACACTATGACGAGACTATGACGACACTATGACGGCATGACTATATGAACGACGACACTATGACGACAATATGACGGCGTGACTATATGAACGACGACACTATGACGACACTATGACGACACTATGACGGTATGACTATATGAACGACGACACTATGACGACAATATGACGGCGTGACTATATGAACGACGACATTATGACGACACTATGACGGCATGACTATATGAACGACGACATTATGACGACACTATGACTTCACTATGACGACACTATGCCGACACTATGACGACACTATGACGGCATGACTATATGAACGACGACATTATGACGACGCCATGATGACGTCGACGACATAAAGACGACATTATAAAGACATGACGCCAACACTATGACGCTATGATCAACATGTCGTCAGAATGTCGTCATATTGGCGTCATATTGGCGTCATAATGTCGTTTTGTCGTCGACGTCATCATGGCGTCGTTCATATAGTCATGTCATAAAGTCGTCATAATGTCGTTATAGTTTCGTCATAGTGTCGTTATACTGTCGTCATAGTGTCGTCATAATGTCATCATAATGTCGTCATAGTGTCGTCATAGTGTCGTCATAGTGTCATAATAGTGTCGTCATAATGTCGTCATAATGTCGTCATAGTGTCGTCATAGTGTCGTCATAATGTCGTCATATTGTCGTCATAATGGCGTCATAATGTCGGCATAATGTCGTCTTGTCGTCGTCATAATGGCGTCATAATGTCGTCATAATGTCGTCGTTCATATAGTCATGTCGTCATAATGTCGTCATAATGTCGTTATAGTGTCGTCATAGTGTCGTCATAATGTCGTCATAATTAGCGTTGGGAACCATTCGATTGAAAAAAGTCGACTAAACGGTTGTTTTAAAATATTCATTCATTCGGTTGTGGATATCTAGTTTTCATTCGAATGATATCAGTCTATAGTTTGGAGTTGTATTAGTTGTAATTCGGACGTGTATATGTGGACGTGTGTATAACGAGATAACGAGTGTCATGCACCTTCTCACCCCTCCTCCGCTCTGAGCCCTTCACCGTCGTTCCTTTCCCCTACCTAAAACCAAAAAACATCCGAATGAAACATTCGAATGAAAAAGTCGACTGGATTCAGTCTCAGTCTATATTTTTTCATTCGAATGAAAACGATGTTGTAGCAGGCTGTAGTTTGGGACGAGATAACGAGTGTCAAGCGCCTTCTCACTCTCACCCCCCCTCAGCTCTGAGGCCTTTACGGCCTCCACCGTACTACTCCTATATAAAAAAAAACCATTCGATTGAAACATTCAACTTGCGGGTTCAGTCTCGGTCTATATATCCTATACCCGCTATGAGACTGTTTTCAGTCGATTGAATTCAATCGACTGTTTTTTCCCGAATCGACTTATTCATTCGGTTGTTTTTTCTAGTCGGTTGTCCCAACGCTAGTCATAATGTCGTCATAATGTCGTCATAGCGGCGTCATAGTGTCATTATGTAGTTGTTTCTGTTTTGTTGTGGTTTGTTGTTGTTTTTTGTTGTTTTTGTTTTTGTTGTTTTTTGTTGTTTTTGTTTGTTTTGTTTTGTTGTTATTATGTCGTTGTTCATATAGTCATGTCGTCATAATGTCGTCATAGTGTCTTCATAATGTCGTTATATTGTCGGCATAATGTCGTCATAATGTCGTCCTAATGTCGTCTTCATATAGTCATGTTGTCATAATGTCGTCATAATGTCGTTATAGTGGCGTCATAGTGTCGTCATAGTGTCGTCATAGTGTCGTAATAGTGTCGTCATAATGTCGTCATAGTGTCTTCATAATGTCATTATAGTGTCGGCATAATGTCGTCCTAATGTCGTCGTTTATATAGTCATGTCGTCATAATGTCGTCATGTCGTCATCATAATGTCATTATGTCGTTGTTCATAGAGTCATATCGTCATAATGTCGTCATAGTGTCTTCATAATTTCGTCATAATGTCTTCATAATGTCGTCATAATGTCTTCCTAATGTCGTCATAATGTCGTTATAGTGGCGTCATAGTGTCGTCATAGTGTCGTCATAGTGTCGTTATAATGTCGTCATAGTGTCTTCATAATGTCGTTATAGTGTCGGCATAATGTCGTCCTAATGTCGTCGTTCATATAGTCATGTCGTCATAATGTCGTCATAATGTCGTCATAATGGCGTCATAATGTCGTTATAGTGGCGTCATAGTGTCGTCATAGTGTCGTCATAGTGTCGTCATAGTGTCGTTATAATGTAGTCATAGTGTCTTCATAATGTCGTTATAGTGTCGGCATAATGTCGTCCTAATGTCGTCGTTCATATAGTCATGTCGTCATAATGGCGTCATAATGGCGTCATAATGTCGTCTTGTCATCGACGTCATCATGGCGTCGTCATAATGTCGTCGTTCATGTAGTCATGTCGTCATAATGTTGTCATATTGTCGTCATAGTGTCGTCATAGTGTTGTCATAGTGTCGTTATAGTATCGTCAAAGTGTCGTCATAATGTCGTCATGTCGTCATCATGTTGTCATTATGTCGTTGTTCATATAGTCATGTCGGCATAATGTCGTCATAATGTCGTCCTAATGTCGTCTTCATATAGTCAGTTCATATAGTCATGTCGTCATAATGTCGTCATAGTGTCTTCATAATGTCGTCATAGTGTCTTCATAATGTCGTTATAGTGTCGGCATAATGTCGTCCTAATGTCGTCGTTCATATAGTCATGTCGTCATAATGTCGTCATGTCGTCATCATGTTGTCATTATGTCGTTGTTCCTAATGTCGTCGTTCATATAGTCATGTTGTCATAATGTCGTCATAATGTCGTCATAATGTCTTCATAATGTCGTCATAATGTCTTCATAATGTCGTCATAATGTCGTTATAGTGGCGTCATAGTGTCGTCATAGTGTCGTCATAGTGTCGTCATAGTGTCTTCATAATGTCGTTATAGTATCGGCATAATGTCGTCCTAATGTCGTCGTTCATATAGTCATGTCGTCATAATGGCGTCATAATGTCGGCATTATGTCGTCTTGTCGTCGACGTCATCATAGTGTCGTCATAACGTCGTCATAATGTCTTCGTTCATATAGTCATGTCGTCATAATGTCGTCATAATGTCGTCATAGCGGCGTCATAGTGTCGGCATAATGTCGTCATAATGTCGTCATGTCGTCATCATGTTGTCATTATGTCGTTGTTCATATAGTCATGTCGTCATAATGTCGTCATAGTGTCTTCATAATGTCGTTATAGTGTCGGCATAATGTCGTCATAATGTCGTCCTAATGTCGTCTTCATATAGTCATGTTGTCATAATGTTGTCATAATGTCGTCATAATGTTGTCATAATGTCGTCATAATGTCTTCATAATGTCGTCATAATGTCGTTATAGTGGCGTCATAGTGTCGTCATAGTGTCGTCATAGTGTCGTCATAATGTCGTCATAGTGTCGGCATAATGTCGTCCTAATGTCGTCGTTCATATAGTCATGTCGTCATAATGTCGTCATGTCATCATCATGTTGTCATTATGCCGTTGTTCCTAATGTCGTCGTTCATATAGTCATGTTGACATAATGTCGTCATAGCGTATTCATAGTGTATTCATAGTGTCGTTATAATGTCGTCATAATATTCATAATGTCGTCATCATATAGTCATGTCATAATGTCGTCATAATGTCTTCATAATGTCGTCATAATGTCGTTATAGTGGCGTCATAGTGTCGTCATAGTGTCGTCATAGTGTCGTCATAATGTCGTCATAGTGTCTTCATAATGTCGTTATAGTGTCGGCATAATGTCGTCCTAATGTCGTCGTTCATATAGTCATGTCGTCATAATGTCGTCATGTCGTCATAATGTCGTCATGTCGTCATCATGTTGTCATTATGTCGTTGTTCATAGAGTCATGTCGTCATAATGTCGTCATAGTGTCTTCATAATGTCGTTATAGTGTCGGCATAATGTCGTCATAATGTCTTCATAATGTCTTCATAATGTCGTCATAATGTCGTTATAGTGGCGTCATAGTGTCGTCATAGTGTCGTCATAATGTCGTCATAGTGTCTTCATAATGTCGTTATAGTGTCGGCATAATGTCGTCCTAATGTCGTCGTTCATATAGTCATGTCGTCATAATGTCGTCATAATGGCGTCATAATGTCGGCATAATGTCGTCTTGTCGTCGACGTCATCATGGCGTCGTCATAATGTCGTCGTTCATGTAGTCATGTCGTCATAATGTCGTCATAGTGTATTCATAGTGTATTCATAGTGTCGTTATAATGTCGTCATAATGTTCATAATGTCGTCATAGTGTCGTCATTGTGTCGTCATAGGTTCGCCATAGTGTTGTCATAGTGTCGTCATAGTGTTGTCATAGTGTCGTTATAGTATCGTCAAAGTGTCGTCATAATGTCGTCATGTCGTCATCATGTTGTCATAATGTCGTTGTTCATATAGTCATGTCGTCATAATGTCGGCATAATGTCGTCTTGTCGTCGACGTCATCATAGTGTCGTCATAATGTCGTCATAATGTCGTCGTTCATATAGTCATGTCGACATAATGTCGTCATAATGTCGTTATAGTGTCGTCATAGTCTCGTCATAATGTCGTCATAATGTCGTTATTATGTCGTCATATTGTCGTCATAGCGGCGTCACAGTGTCGTCATAGTATCGTCATAATGTCGTCAAAATGTCGTCATGTCGTCATCATGTTGTCATTATGTCGTTGTTTATATAGTCATGTCGTCATAATGTCGTCATAGTGTCATTATAAAGTCGTTATAGTGTCGGCATAATGTCGTCATAATGTCGTCCTAATGTCGTCATCATATAGTCGTCATAATGTCGTCATAATGTCTTCATAATGTCGTCATAATGTCGTTATAGTGGCGTATAGTGTCGTCATAGTGTCGTCATAATGTCGTCATAGTGTCTTCATAATGTCGTTATAGTGTCGGCATAATGTCGTCCTAATGTCGTCGTTCATATAGTCATGTCGTCATAATGTCGTCATGTCGTCATCATGTTGTCATTATGTCGTTGTTCATAGAGTCATGTCGTCATAATGTCGTCATAGTGTCTTCATAATGTCGTTATAGTGTCGGCATAATGTCGTCATAATGTCGTCCTAATGTCGTCGTTCATATAGTCATGGTGTCATAATGTCGTCATAATGTCGTCATAATGTCTTCATAATAACGTCATAATGTCGTTATAGTGGCGTCATAGTGTCGTCATAGTGTCGTCATAATGTCGTCATAGTGTCTTCATAATGTCGTTATAGTGTCGGCATAATGTCGTCCTAATGTCGTCGTTCATATAGTCATGTCGTCATAATGTCGTCATAATGGCGTCATAATGTCGGCATAATGTCGTCTTGTCGTCGACGTCATCATGGCGTCGTCATAATGTCGTCGTTCATGTAGTCATGTCGTCATAATGTCGTCATAGTGTATTCATAGTGTATTCATAGTGTCGTTATAATGTCGTCATAATGTTCATAATGTCGTCATAGTGTCGTCATTGTGTCGTCATAGGTTCGCCATAGTGTTGTCATAGTGTCGTCATAGTGTCGTCATAGTGTTGTCATAGTGTCGTTATAGTATCGTCAAAGTGTCGTCATAATGTCGTCATGTCGTCATCATGTTGTCATAATGTCGTTGTTCATATAGTCATGTCGTCATAATGTCGTCATAGTGTCTTCATAATGTCGTTATAGTGTCGGCATAATGTCGTCATAATGTCGTCCTAATGTCGTTGTCATAATGTCGTCGTCGTGTCGTCATCGTCATCATCGTTTCATCATTGTGTCATAGTGTCGTCATAGTGTCGTCATAATGTCGTCATGTCGTCATCATGTTGTCATTATGTCGTTGTTCATATAGTCATGTCGTCATAATGTCTTCATAATGTCGTTATAGTGTCGGCATAATGTCGTCCTAATGTCGTCGTTCATATAGTCATGTCGTCATAATGTCGTCATGTCGTCATCATGTTGTCATTATGTCGTTGTTCCTAATGTCGTCGTTCATATAGTCATGTTGTCATAATGTCGTCATAATGTCGTCATAATGTCTTCATAATGTCGTCATAATGTCTTCATAATGTCGTCATAATGTCGTTATAGTGGCGTCATAGTGTCGTCATAGTGTCGTCATAGTGTCGTCATAGTGTCGTCATAGTGTCGTCATAGTGTCTTCATAATGTCGTTATAGTATCGGCATAATGTCGTCCTAATGTCGTCGTTCATATAGTCATGTCGTCATAATGGCGTCATAATGTCGGCATTATGTCGTCTTGTCGTCGACGTCATCATAGTGTCGTCATACAACTATCACCACTATCACACAACTATCACCACAACTATAACAAATACCACAACAACAACCATAACCACAACCACAACGACAACCATAACCACAACCATAACCACAACCATAACCACAACAAATACAAATACCACAACCACAACAAATACAAATACCACAACAACAAAAATTCACCACCACAACCACAACCATCACCACAACCATCACCTCAACCACAACCACAACCACAACCACAACCACAACCACAACCACAACCACAACCACAACCAAAACCACAACCACAACCACAACCACAACCAAAACCACAACCACAACCACAACCACAACCACAACCACAACCACAACCACAACCACAACCACAACCACAACCACAACCAAAACCACAACCAAAACCACAACCAAAACCACAACCACAGCCACAGCCACAGCCCGGGCCACAACCACACGACACTATGACGACACTATGACGGCACTATTACGACACTATGACGACACTATGACGAAACTATGACGACACTATGACGACACTATGACGACATTATGATGACATTATGACGACACTATGACGACAGTATAACGACACTATGACGAAACTATAACGACATTATGACGACTTTATGACGACATGACTATATGAACGACGCCATGATGACGTCGAAGACAAGACGACATTATGACGCCAATATGACGCCAATATGACGACATTATGACGACATTATGACGACATTATGACGACATGTTGATCATAGCAATATTACAAATACCACAACCACAACAAATACAAATGCCACAACAACAAAAATTCACCACCACAACCACAACCATCACCACAACCATCACCTCAACCACAACCACAACCACATCACAACCACAACCACAACCACAACCACAACCACAACCACAACCACAACCACAACCACAACCAAAACCTCAACCAAAACCTCAACCACAGCCACAGCCACAGCCCGGGCCACAACCACACGACACTATGACGACACTATGACGACACTATTACGACACTATGACGACACTATGACGAAACTATGACGACACTATGACGACACTATGACGACATTATGATGACATTATGACGACACTATGACGACAGTATAACGACACTATGACGAAACTATAACGACATTATGACGACTTTATGACGACATGACTATATGAACGACGCCATGATGACGTCGACGACAAGACGACATTATGACGCCAATATGACGCCAATATGACGACATTATGACGACATTATGACGACATGTTGATCATAGCAATATTACAAATACCACAACCACAACAAATACAAATACCACAACAACAAAAATTCACCACCACAACCACAACCATCACCTCAACCACAACCACAACCACATCACAACCACAACCACAACCACAACCACAACCACAACCACAACCACAACCACAACTATCACCTCAACCACAACCACAACCACATCACAACCACAACCACAACCACAACCACAACCACAACCACAACCACAACCACAACCACAACCACAACCACAACCACAACCACAACCACAACCACAACCACAACCACAACCACAACCACAACCACAACCACAACCACAACCACAACCACAACCACAACCACAACCACAACCACAACCACAACCACAACCACAACCACAACCACAACCACAACCACAACCACAACCACAACCACAACCACAACCACAACCACAACCACAACCACAACCACAACCACAACCACAACCACAACCACAACCACACTATGACGACACTATGACGACACTATGACGACACTATGACGACACTATGACGACACTATGACGACACTATGACGACACTATGACGACACTATGACGACACTATGACGGCATGACTATATGAACGACGACACTATGACGGCATGACTATACGAACGACGACACTATGACGACACTATAACGACACTATGACGAGACTATGACGACACTATGACGGCATGACTATATGAACGACGACACTATGACGACAATATGACGGCGTGACTATATGAACGACGACACTATGACGACACTATGACGACACTATGACGGTATGACTATATGAACGACGACACTATGACGACAATATGACGGCGTGACTATATGAACGACGACATTATGACGACACTATGACGGCATGACTATATGAACGACGACATTATGACGACACTATGACTTCACTATGACGACACTATGCCGACACTATGACGACACTATGACGGCATGACTATATGAACGACGACATTATGACGACGCCATGATGACGTCGACGACATAAAGACGACATTATAAAGACATGACGCCAACACTATGACGCTATGATCAACATGTCGTCAGAATGTCGTCATATTGGCGTCATATTGGCGTCATAATGTCGTTTTGTCGTCGACGTCATCATGGCGTCGTTCATATAGTCATGTCGTCATAAAGTCGTCATAATGTCGTTATAGTTTCGTCATAGTGTCGTTATACTGTCGTCATAGTGTCGTCATAATGTCATCATAATGTCGTCATAGTGTCGTCATAGTGTCGTCATAGTGTCATAATAGTGTCGTCATAATGTCGTCATAATGTCGTCATAGTGTCGTCATAGTGTCGTCATAATGTCGTCATATTGTCGTCATAATGGCGTCATAATGTCGGCATAATGTCGTCTTGTCGTCGTCATAATGGCGTCATAATGTCGTCATAATGTCGTCGTTCATATAGTCATGTCGTCATAATGTCGTCATAATGTCGTTATAGTGTCGTCATAATGTCGGCATAATGTCGTCTTGTCGTCGTCATAATGGCGTCATAATGTCGTCATAATGTCGTCGTTCATATAGTCATGTCGTCATAATGTCGTCATAATGTCGTTATAGTGTCGTCATAGTGTCGTCATAATGTCGTCATAATGTCGTCATAATGTCGTCATAGCGGCGTCATAGTGTCATTATGTAGTTGTTTCTGTTTTGTTGTGGTTTGTTGTTGTTTTTTGTTGTTTTTGTTTTTGTTGTTTTTTGTTGTTTTTGTTTGTTTTGTTTTGTTGTTATTATGTCGTTGTTCATATAGTCATGTCGTCATAATGTCGTCATAGTGTCTTCATAATGTCGTTATATTGTCGGCATAATGTCGTCATAATGTCGTCCTAATGTCGTCTTCATATAGTCATGTTGTCATAATGTCGTCATAATGTCGTTATAGTGGCGTCATAGTGTCGTCATAGTGTCGTCATAGTGTCGTAATAGTGTCGTCATAATGTCGTCATAGTGTCTTCATAATGTCATTATAGTGTCGGCATAATGTCGTCCTAATGTCGTCGTTTATATAGTCATGTCGTCATAATGTCGTCATGTCGTCATCATAATGTCATTATGTCGTTGTTCATAGAGTCATATCGTCATAATGTCGTCATAGTGTCTTCATAATTTCGTCATAATGTCTTCATAATGTCGTCATAATGTCTTCCTAATGTCGTCATAATGTCGTTATAGTGGCGTCATAGTGTCGTCATAGTGTCGTCATAGTGTCGTTATAATGTCGTCATAGTGTCTTCATAATGTCGTTATAGTGTCGGCATAATGTCGTCCTAATGTCGTCGTTCATATAGTCATGTCGTCATAATGTCGTCATAATGGCGTCATAATGTCGTTATAGTGGCGTCATAGTGTCGTCATAGTGTCGTCATAGTGTCGTCATAGTGTCGTTATAATGTAGTCATAGTGTCTTCATAATGTCGTTATAGTGTCGGCATAATGTCGTCCTAATGTCGTCGTTCATATAGTCATGTCGTCATAATGGCGTCATAATGGCGTCATAATGTCGTCTTGTCATCGACGTCATCATGGCGTCGTCATAATGTCGTCGTTCATGTAGTCATGTCGTCATAATGTTGTCATATTGTCGTCATAGTGTCGTCATAGTGTTGTCATAGTGTCGTTATAGTATCGTCAAAGTGTCGTCATAATGTCGTCATGTCGTCATCATGTTGTCATTATGTCGTTGTTCATATAGTCATGTCGGCATAATGTCGTCATAATGTCGTCCTAATGTCGTCTTCATATAGTCAGTTCATATAGTCATGTCGTCATAATGTCGTCATAGTGTCTTCATAATGTCGTCATAGTGTCTTCATAATGTCGTTATAGTGTCGGCATAATGTCGTCCTAATGTCGTCGTTCATATAGTCATGTCGTCATAATGTCGTCATGTCGTCATCATGTTGTCATTATGTCGTTGTTCCTAATGTCGTCGTTCATATAGTCATGTTGTCATAATGTCGTCATAATGTCGTCATAATGTCTTCATAATGTCGTCATAATGTCTTCATAATGTCGTCATAATGTCGTTATAGTGGCGTCATAGTGTCGTCATAGTGTCGTCATAGTGTCGTCATAGTGTCGTCATAGTGTCGTCATAGTGTCTTCATAATGTCGTTATAGTATCGGCATAATGTCGTCCTAATGTCGTCGTTCATATAGTCATGTCGTCATAATGGCGTCATAATGTCGGCATTATGTCGTCTTGTCGTCGACGTCATCATAGTGTCGTCATACAACTATCACCACTATCACACAACTATCACCACAACTATAACAAATACCACAACAACAACCATAACCACAACCACAACGACAACCATAACCACAACCATAACCACAACCATAACCACAACAAATACAAATACCACAACCACAACAAATACAAATACCACAACAACAAAAATTCACCACCACAACCACAACCATCACCACAACCATCACCTCAACCACAACCACAACCACAACCACAACCACAACCACAACCACAACCACAACCACAACCAAAACCACAACCACAACCACAACCACAACCAAAACCACAACCACAACCACAACCACAACCACAACCACAACCACAACCACAACCACAACCACAACCACAACCACAACCACAACCAAAACCACAACCAAAACCACAACCACAGCCACAGCCACAGCCCGGGCCACAACCACACGACACTATGACGACACTATGACGGCACTATTACGACACTATGACGACACTATGACGAAACTATGACGACACTATGACGACACTATGACGACATTATGATGACATTATGACGACACTATGACGACAGTATAACGACACTATGACGAAACTATAACGACATTATGACGACTTTATGACGACATGACTATATGAACGACGCCATGATGACGTCGAAGACAAGACGACATTATGACGCCAATATGACGCCAATATGACGACATTATGACGACATTATGACGACATTATGACGACATGTTGATCATAGCAATATTACAAATACCACAACCACAACAAATACAAATGCCACAACAACAAATATTCACCACCACAACCACAACCATCACCACAACCATCACCTCAACCACAACCACAACCACATCACAACCACAACCACAACCACAACCACAACCACAACCACAACCACAACCACAACCACAACCAAAACCTCAACCAAAACCTCAACCACAGCCACAGCCACAGCCCGGGCCACAACCACACGACACTATGACGACACTATGACGACACTATTACGACACTATGACGACACTATGACGAAACTATGACGACACTATGACGACACTATGACGACATTATGATGACATTATGACGACACTATGACGACAGTATAACGACACTATGACGAAACTATAACGACATTATGACGACTTTATGACGACATGACTATATGAACGACGCCATGATGACGTCGACGACAAGACGACATTATGACGCCAATATGACGCCAATATGACGACATTATGACGACATTATGACGACATGTTGATCATAGCAATATTACAAATACCACAACCACAACAAATACAAATACCACAACAACAAAAATTCACCACCACAACCACAACCATCACCTCAACCACAACCACAACCACATCACAACCACAACCACAACCACAACCACAACCACAACCACAACCACAACCACAACTATCACCTCAACCACAACCACAACCACATCACAACCACAACCACAACCACAACCACAACCACAACCACAACCACAACCACAACCACAACCACAACCACAACCACAACCACAACCACAACCACAACCACAACCACAACCACAACCACAACCACAACCACAACCACAACCACAACCACAACCACAACCACAACCACAACCACAACCACAACCACAACCACAACCACAACCACAACCACAACCACAACCACAACCACAACCACAACCACAACCACAACCACAACCACAACCACAACCACAACCACAACCACAACCACAACCACAACCACAACCACAACCACAACCACAACCACAACCACACTATGACGACACTATGACGACACTATGACGACACTATGACGACACTATGACGACACTATGACGACACTATGACGACACTATGACGACACTATGACGACACTATGACGGCATGACTATATGAACGACGACACTATGACGGCATGACTATACGAACGACGACACTATGACGACACTATAACGACACTATGACGAGACTATGACGACACTATGACGGCATGACTATATGAACGACGACACTATGACGACAATATGACGGCGTGACTATATGAACGACGACACTATGACGACACTATGACGACACTATGACGGTATGACTATATGAACGACGACACTATGACGACAATATGACGGCGTGACTATATGAACGACGACATTATGACGACACTATGACGGCATGACTATATGAACGACGACATTATGACGACACTATGACTTCACTATGACGACACTATGCCGACACTATGACGACACTATGACGGCATGACTATATGAACGACGACATTATGACGACGCCATGATGACGTCGACGACATAAAGACGACATTATAAAGACATGACGCCAACACTATGACGCTATGATCAACATGTCGTCAGAATGTCGTCATATTGGCGTCATATTGGCGTCATAATGTCGTTTTGTCGTCGACGTCATCATGGCGTCGTTCATATAGTCATGTCGTCATAAAGTCGTCATAATGTCGTTATAGTTTCGTCATAGTGTCGTTATACTGTCGTCATAGTGTCGTCATAATGTCATCATAATGTCGTCATAGTGTCGTCATAGTGTCGTCATAGTGTCATAATAGTGTCGTCATAATGTCGTCATAATGTCGTCATAGTGTCGTCATAATGTCGTCATATTGTCGTCATAATGGCGTCATAATGTCGGCATAATGTCGTCTTGTCGTCGTCATAATGGCGTCATAATGTCGTCATAATGTCGTCGTTCATATAGTCATGTCGTCATAATGTCGTCATAATGTCGTTATAGTGTCGTCATAATGTCGGCATAATGTCGTCTTGTCGTCGTCATAATGGCGTCATAATGTCGTCATAATGTCGTCGTTCATATAGTCATGTCGTCATAATGTCGTCATAATGTCGTTATAGTGTCGTCATAGTGTCGTCATAATGTCGTCATAATGTCGTCATAATGTCGTCATAGCGGCGTCATAGTGTCATTATGTAGTTGTTTCTGTTTTGTTGTGGTTTGTTGTTGTTTTTTGTTGTTTTTGTTTTTGTTGTTTTTTGTTGTTTTTGTTTGTTTTGTTTTGTTGTTATTATGTCGTTGTTCATATAGTCATGTCGTCATAATGTCGTCATAGTGTCTTCATAATGTCGTTATATTGTCGGCATAATGTCGTCATAATGTCGTCCTAATGTCGTCTTCATATAGTCATGTTGTCATAATGTCGTCATAATGTCGTTATAGTGGCGTCATAGTGTCGTCATAGTGTCGTCATAGTGTCGTAATAGTGTCGTCATAATGTCGTCATAGTGTCTTCATAATGTCATTATAGTGTCGGCATAATGTCGTCCTAATGTCGTCGTTTATATAGTCATGTCGTCATAATGTCGTCATGTCGTCATCATAATGTCATTATGTCGTTGTTCATAGAGTCATATCGTCATAATGTCGTCATAGTGTCTTCATAATTTCGTCATAATGTCTTCATAATGTCGTCATAATGTCTTCCTAATGTCGTCATAATGTCGTTATAGTGGCGTCATAGTGTCGTCATAGTGTCGTCATAGTGTCGTTATAATGTCGTCATAGTGTCTTCATAATGTCGTTATAGTGTCGGCATAATGTCGTCCTAATGTCGTCGTTCATATAGTCATGTCGTCATAATGTCGTCATAATGGCGTCATAATGTCGTTATAGTGGCGTCATAGTGTCGTCATAGTGTCGTCATAGTGTCGTCATAGTGTCGTTATAATGTAGTCATAGTGTCTTCATAATGTCGTTATAGTGTCGGCATAATGTCGTCCTAATGTCGTCGTTCATATAGTCATGTCGTCATAATGGCGTCATAATGGCGTCATAATGTCGTCTTGTCATCGACGTCATCATGGCGTCGTCATAATGTCGTCGTTCATGTAGTCATGTCGTCATAATGTTGTCATATTGTCGTCATAGTGTCGTCATAGTGTTGTCATAGTGTCGTTATAGTATCGTCAAAGTGTCGTCATAATGTCGTCATGTCGTCATCATGTTGTCATTATGTCGTTGTTCATATAGTCATGTCGGCATAATGTCGTCATAATGTCGTCCTAATGTCGTCTTCATATAGTCAGTTCATATAGTCATGTCGTCATAATGTCGTCATAGTGTCTTCATAATGTCGTCATAGTGTCTTCATAATGTCGTTATAGTGTCGGCATAATGTCGTCCTAATGTCGTCGTTCATATAGTCATGTCGTCATAATGTCGTCATGTCGTCATCATGTTGTCATTATGTCGTTGTTCCTAATGTCGTCGTTCATATAGTCATGTTGTCATAATGTCGTCATAATGTCGTCATAATGTCTTCATAATGTCGTCATAATGTCTTCATAATGTCGTCATAATGTCGTTATAGTGGCGTCATAGTGTCGTCATAGTGTCGTCATAGTGTCGTCATAGTGTCTTCATAATGTCGTTATAGTATCGGCATAATGTCGTCCTAATGTCGTCGTTCATATAGTCATGTCGTCATAATGGCGTCATAATGTCGGCATTATGTCGTCTTGTCGTCGACGTCATCATAGTGTCGTCATAACGTCGTCATAATGTCTTCGTTCATATAGTCATGTCGTCATAATGTCGTCATAATGTCCCATAGCGGCGTCATAGTGTCGGCATAATGTCGTCATAATGTCGTCATGTCGTCATCATGTTGTCATTATGTCGTTGTTCATATAGTCATGTCGTCATAATGTCGTCATAGTGTCTTCATAATGTCGTTATAGTGTCGGCATAATGTCGTCATAATGTCGTCCTAATGTCGTCTTCATATAGTCATGTTGTCATAATGTTGTCATAATGTCGTCATAATGTTGTCATAATGTCGTCATAATGTCTTCATAATGTCGTCATAATGTCGTTATAGTGGCGTCATAGTGTCGTCATAGTGTCGTCATAGTGTCGTCATAATGTCGTCATAGTGTCGGCATAATGTCGTCCTAATGTCGTCGTTCATATAGTCATGTCGTCATAATGTCGTCATGTCATCATCATGTTGTCATTATGCCGTTGTTCCTAATGTCGTCGTTCATATAGTCATGTTGTCATAATGTCGTCATAGCGTATTCATAGTGTATTCATAGTGTCGTTATAATGTCGTCATAATATTCATAATGTCGTCATCATATAGTCATGTCATAATGTCGTCATAATGTCTTCATAATGTCGTCATAATGTCGTTATAGTGGCGTCATAGTGTCGTCATAGTGTCGTCATAGTGTCGTCATAATGTCGTCATAGTGTCTTCATAATGTCGTTATAGTGTCGGCATAATGTCGTCCTAATGTCGTCGTTCATATAGTCATGTCGTCATAATGTCGTCATGTCGTCATAATGTCGTCATGTCGTCATCATGTTGTCATTATGTCGTTGTTCATAGAGTCATGTCGTCATAATGTCGTCATAGTGTCTTCATAATGTCGTTATAGTGTCGGCATAATGTCGTCATAATGTCGTCATAATGTCTTCATAATGTCTTCATAATGTCGTCATAATGTCGTTATAGTGGCGTCATAGTGTCGTCATAGTGTCGTCATAATGTCGTCATAGTGTCTTCATAATGTCGTTATAGTGTCGGCATAATGTCGTCCTAATGTCGTCGTTCATATAGTCATGTCGTCATAATGTCGTCATAATGGCGTCATAATGTCGGCATAATGTCGTCTTGTCGTCGACGTCATCATGGCGTCGTCATAATGTCGTCGTTCATGTAGTCATGTCGTCATAATGTCGTCATAGTGTATTCATAGTGTATTCATAGTGTCGTTATAATGTCGTCATAATGTTCATAATGTCGTCATAGTGTCGTCATTGTGTCGTCATAGGTTCGCCATAGTGTTGTCATAGTGTCGTCATAGTGTTGTCATAGTGTCGTTATAGTATCGTCAAAGTGTCGTCATAATGTCGTCATGTCGTCATCATGTTGTCATAATGTCGTTGTTCATATAGTCATGTCGTCATAATGTCGGCATAATGTCGTCTTGTCGTCGACGTCATCATAGTGTCGTCATAATGTCGTCATAATGTCGTCGTTCATATAGTCATGTCGACATAATGTCGTCATAATGTCGTTATAGTGTCGTCATAGTCTCGTCATAATGTCGTCATAATGTCGTTATTATGTCGTCATATTGTCGTCATAGCGGCGTCACAGTGTCGTCATAGTATCGTCATAATGTCGTCAAAATGTCGTCATGTCGTCATCATGTTGTCATTATGTCGTTGTTTATATAGTCATGTCGTCATAATGTCGTCATAGTGTCATTATAAAGTCGTTATAGTGTCGGCATAATGTCGTCATAATGTCGTCCTAATGTCGTCATCATATAGTCGTCATAATGTCGTCATAATGTCGTCATAATGTCTTCATAATGTCGTCATAATGTCGTTATAGTGGCGTATAGTGTCGTCATAGTGTCGTCATAATGTCGTCATAGTGTCTTCATAATGTCGTTATAGTGTCGGCATAATGTCGTCCTAATGTCGTCGTTCATATAGTCATGTCGTCATAATGTCGTCATGTCGTCATCATGTTGTCATTATGTCGTTGTTCATAGAGTCATGTCGTCATAATGTCGTCATAGTGTCTTCATAATGTCGTTATAGTGTCGGCATAATGTCGTCATAATGTCGTCCTAATGTCGTCGTTCATATAGTCATGGTGTCATAATGTCGTCATAATGTCGTCATAATGTCTTCATAATGTCGTCATAATGTCGTTATAGTGGCGTCATAGTGTCGTCATAGTGTCGTCATAATGTCGTCATAGTGTCTTCATAATGTCGTTATAGTGTCGGCATAATGTCGTCCTAATGTCGTCATAATGTCGTCATAGTGTCTTCATAATGTCGTTATAGTGTCGGCATAATGTCGTCCTAATGTCGTCTTGTCGTCGACGTCATCATGGCGTCGTCATAATGTCGTCGTTCATGTAGTCATGTCGTCATAATGTCGTCATAGTGTATTCATAGTGTCGTTATAATGTCGTCATAATGTTCATAATGTCGTCATAGTGTCGTCATTGTGTCGTCATAGGTTCGCCATAGTGTTGTCATAGTGTCGTCATAGTGTCGTCATAGTGTTGTCATAGTGTCGTTATAGTATCGTCAAAGTGTCGTCATAATGTCGTCATGTCGTCATCATGTTGTCATAATGTCGTTGTTCATATAGTCATGTCGTCATAATGTCGTCATAGTGTCTTCATAATGTCGTTATAGTGTCGGCATAATGTCGTCATAATGTCGTCCTAATGTCGTTGTCATAATGTCGTCGTCGTGTCGTCATCGTCATCATCGTTTCATCATTGTGTCATAGTGTCGTCATGTCGTCATCATGTTGTCATTATGTCGTTGTTCATATAGTCATGTCGTCATAATGTCTTCATAATGTCGTTATAGTGTCGGCATAATGTCGTCCTAATGTCGTCGTTCATATAGTCATGTCGTCATAATGTCGTCATGTCGTCATCATGTTGTCATTATGTCGTTGTTCCTAATGTCGTCGTTCATATAGTCATGTTGTCATAATGTCGTCATAATGTCGTCATAATGTCTTCATAATGTCGTCATAATGTCTTCATAATGTCGTCATAATGTCGTTATAGTGGCGTCATAGTGTCGTCATAGTGTCGTCATAGTGTCGTCATAGTGTCGTCATAGTGTCGTCATAGTGTCTTCATAATGTCGTTATAGTATCGGCATAATGTCGTCCTAATGTCGTCGTTCATATAGTCATGTCGTCATAATGGCGTCATAATGTCGGCATTATGTCGTCTTGTCGTCGACGTCATCATAGTGTCGTCATAACGTCGTCATAATGTCTTCGTTCATATAGTCATGTCGTCATAATGTCGTCATAGCGGCGTCATAGTGTCGGCATAATGTCGTCATAATGTCGTCATGTCGTCATCATGTTGTCATTATGTCGTTGTTCATATAGTCATGTCGTCATAATGTCGTCATAGTGTCTTCATAATGTCGTTATAGTGTCGGCATAATGTCGTCATAATGTCGTCCTAATGTCGTCTTCATATAGTCATGTTGTCATAATGTTGTCATAATGTCGTCATAATGATGTCATAATGTCGTCATAATGTCTTCATAATGTCGTCATAATGTCGTTATAGTGGCGTCATAGTGTCGTCATAGTGTCGTCATAGTGTCGTCATAATGTCGTCATAGTGTCGGCATAATGTCGTCCTAATGTCGTCGTTCATATAGTCATGTCGTCATAATGTCGTCATGTCATCATCATGTTGTCATTATGCCGTTGTTCCTAATGTCGTCGTTCATATAGTCATGTTGTCATAATGTCGTCATAGCGTATTCATAGTGTATTCATAGTGTCGTTATAATGTCGTCATAATATTCATAATGTCGTCATCATATAGTCATGTCATAATGTCGTCATAATGTCTTCATAATGTCGTCATAATGTCGTTATAGTGGCGTCATAGTGTCGTCATAGTGTCGTCATAATGTCGTCATAGTGTCTTCATAATGTCGTTATAGTGTCGGCATAATGTCGTCCTAATGTCGTCGTTCATATAGTCATGTCGTCATAATGTCGTCATGTCGTCATCATGTTGTCATTATGTCGTTGTTCATAGAGTCATGTCGTCATAATGTCGTCATAGTGTCTTCATAATGTCGTTATAGTGTCGGCATAATGTCGTCATAATGTCGTCATAATGTCTTCATAATGTCTTCATAATGTCGTCATAATGTCGTTATAGTGGCGTCATAGTGTCGTCATAGTGTCGTCATAATGTCGTCATAGTGTCTTCATAATGTCGTTATAGTGTCGGCATAATGTCGTTCTAATGTCGTCGTTCATATAGTCATGTCGTCATAATGTCGTCATAATGGCGTCATAATGTCGGCATAATGTCGTCTTGTCGTCGACGTCATCATGGCGTCGTCATAATGTCGTCGTTCATGTAGTCATGTCGTCATAATGTCGTCATAGTGTATTCATAGTGTATTCATAGTGTCGTTATAATGTCGTCAAAATGTTCATAATGTCGTCATAGTGTCGTCATTGTGTCGTCATAGGTTCGCCATAGTGTTGTCATAGTGTTGTCATAGTGTCGTTATAGTATCGTCAAAGTGTCGTCATAATGTCGTCATGTCGTCATCATGTTTTCATAATGTCGTTGTTCATATAGTCATGTCGTCATAATGTCGTCATAATGTCGGCATAATGTCGTCTTGTCGTCGACGTCATCATAGTGTCGTCATAATGTCGTCATAATGTCGTCGTTCATATAGTCATGTCGTCATAATGTCGTCATAATGTCGGCATAATGTCGTCTTGTCGTCGACGTCATCATAGTGTCGTCATAATGTCGTCATAATGTCGTCGTTCATATAGTCATGTCGACATAATGTCGTCATAATGTCGTTATAGTGTCGTCATAGTCTCGTCATAATGTCGTCATAATGTCGTTATTATGTCGTCATATTGTCGTCATAGCGGCGTCACAGTGTCGTCATAGTATCGTCATAATGTCGTCAAAATGTCGTCATGTCGTCATCATGTTGTCATTATGTCGTTGTTTATATAGTCATGTCGTCATAATGTCGTCATAGTGTCTTTATAAAGTCGTTATAGTGTCGGCATAATGTCGTCATAATGTCGTCCTAATGTCGTCATCATATAGTCGTCATAATGTCGTCATAATGTCGTCATAATGTCTTCATAATGTCGTCATAATGTCGTTATAGTGGCGTATAGTGTCGTCATAGTGTCGTCATAGTGTCGTCATAATGTCGTCATAGTGTCTTCATAATGTCGTTATAGTGTCGGCATAATGTCGTCCTAATGTCGTCGTTCATATAGTCATGTCGTCATAATGTCGTCATGTCGTCATCATGTTGTCATTATGTCGTTGTTCATAGAGTCATGTCGTCATAATGTCGTCATAGTGTCTTCATAATGTCGTTATAGTGTCGGCATAATGTCGTCATAATGTCGTCCTAATGTCGTCGTTCATATAGTCATGGTGTCATAATGTCGTCATAATGTCGTCATAATGTCGTCATAATGTCGTCATAATGTCTTCATAATGTCGTCTTCATATAGTCATGTTGTCATAATGTTGTCATAATGTCGTCATAATGATGTCATAATGTCGTCATAATGTCTTCATAATGTCGTCATAATGTCGTTATAGTGTCGGCATAATGTCGTCATAATGTCGTCATAGTGTCTTCATAATGTCGTTATAGTGTCGGCATAATGTCGTCATAATGTCGTCCTAATGTCGTCGTTCATATAGTCATGGTGTCATAATGTCGTCATAATGTCGTCATAATGTCTTCATAATGTCGTCTTCATATAGTCATGTTGTCATAATGTTGTCATAATGTCGTCATAATGATGTCATAATGTCGTCATAATGTCTTCATAATGTCGTCATAATGTCGTTATAGTGTCGGCATAATGTCGTCATAATGTCGTCCTAATGTCGTCATCATATAGTCGTCATAATGTCGTCATAATGTCGTCATAATGTCTTCATAATGCCGTCATAATGTCGTTATAGTGGCGTATAGTGTCGTCATAGTGTCGTCATAGTGTCGTCATAATGTCGTCATAGTGTCTTCATAATGTCGTTATAGTGTCGGCATAATGTCGTCCTAATGTCGTCGTTCATATAGTCATGTCGTCATAATGTCGTCATGTCGTCATCATGTTGTCATTATGTCGTTGTTCATAGAGTCATGTCGTCATAGTGTCTTCATAATGTCGTTATAGTGTCGGCATAATGTCGTCATAATGTCGTCCTAATGTCGTCGTTCATATAGTCATGGTGTCATAATGTCGTCATAGTGTCGTCATAATGTCGTCATAGTGTCGGCATAATGTCGTCCTAATGTCGTCGTTCATATAGTCATGTCGTCATAATGTCGTCATGTCATCATCATGTTGTCATTATGCCGTTGTTCCTAATGTCGTCGTTCATATAGTCATGTTGTCATAATGTCGTCATAGCGTATTCATAGTGTATTCATAGTGTCGTTATAATGTCGTCATAATATTCATAATGTCGTCATCATATAGTCATGTCATAATGTCGTCATAATGTCTTCATAATGTCGTCATAATGTCGTTATAGTGGCGTCATAGTGTCGTCATAGTGTCGTCATAGTGTCGTCATAATGTCGTCATAGTGTCTTCATAATGTCGTTATAGTGTCGGCATAATGTCGTCCTAATGTCGTCGTTCATATAGTCATGTCGTCATAATGTCGTCATGTCGTCATCATTTTGTCATTATGTCGTTGTTCATAGAGTCATGTCGTCATAATGTCGTCATAATGTCTTCATAATGTCTTCATAATGTCGTCATAATGTCGTCATAATGTCGTTATAGTGGCGTCATAGTGTCGTCATAGTGTCGTCATAATGTCGTCATAGTGTCTTCATAATGTCGGCATAATGTCGTCCTAATGTCGTCGTTCATATAGTCATGTCGTCATAATGTCGTCATAATGGCGTCATAATGTCGGCATAATGTCGTCTTGTCGTCGACGTCATCATGGCGTCGTCATAATGTCGTCGTTCATGTAGTCATGTCGTCATAATGTCGTCATAGTGTATTCATAGTGTATTCATAGTGTCGTTATAATGTCGTCATAATGTTCATAATGTCGTCATAGTGTCGTCATTGTGTCGTCATAGGTTCGCCATAGTGTTGTCATAGTGTCGTCATAGTGTTGTCATAGTGTCGTTATAGTATCGTCAAAGTGTCGTCATAATGTCGTCATGTCGTCATCATGTTTTCATAATGTCGTTGTTCATATAGTCATAATGTCGGCATAATGTCGTCTTGTCGTCGACGTCATCATAGTGTCGTCATAATGTCGTCATAATGTCGTCGTTCATATAGTCATGTCGACATAATGTCGTCATAATGTCGTTATAGTGTCGTCATAGTCTCGTCATAATGTCGTCATAATGTCGTTATTATGTCGTCATATTGTCGTCATAGCGGCGTCACAGTGTCGTCATAGTATCGTCATAATGTCGTCAAAATGTCGTCATGTCGTCATCATGTTGTCATTATGTCGTTGTTTACATAGTCATGTCGTCATAATGTCGTCATAGTGTCTTTATAAAGTCGTTATAGTGTCGGCATAATGTCGTCATAATGTCGTCCTAATGTCGTCATCATATAGTCGTCATAATGTCGTCATAATGTCGTCATAATGTCTTCATAATGTCGTCATAATGTCGTTATAGTGGCGTATAGTGTCGTCATAGTGTCGTCATAATGTCGTCATAGTGTCTTCATAATGTCGTTATAGTGTCGGCATAATGTCGTCCTAATGTCGTCGTTCATATAGTCATGTCGTCATAATGTCGTCATGTCGTCATCATGTTGTCATTATGTCGTTGTTCATAGAGTCATGTCGTCATAATGTCGTCATAGTGTCTTCATAATGTCGTTATAGTGTCGGCATAATGTCGTCATAATGTCGTCCTAATGTCGTCGTTCATATAGTCATGTTGTCATAATGTTGTCATAATGTCGTCATAATGATGTCATAATGTCGTCATAATGTCTTCATAATGTCGTCATAATGTCATGGTGTCATAATGTCGTCATAATGTCGTCATAATGTCGTCATAATGTCTTCATAATGTCGTCATAATGTCGTTATAGTGGCGTCATAGTGTCGTCATAGTGTCGTCATAGTGTCGTCATAGTGTCGTCATAATGTCGTCATAGTGTCTTCATAATGTCGTTATAGTGGCGTCATAGTGTCGTCATAGTGTCGTCATAGTGTCGTCATAGTGTCGTCATAATGTCGTCATAGTGTCTTCATAATGTCGTTATAGTGTCGGCATAATGTCGTCCTAATGTCGTCGTTCATATAGTCATATCGTCATAATGTCGTCATAATGGCGTCATAATGTCGGCATAATGTCGTCTTGTCGTCGACGTCATCATGGCGTCGTCATAATGTCGTCGTTCATGTAGTCATGTCGTCATAATGTCGTCATAGTGTATTCATAGTGTATTCATAGTGTCGTTATAATGTCGTCATAATGTTCATAATGTCGTCATAGTGTCGTCATTGTGTCGTCATAGGTTCGCCATAGTGTTGTCATAGTGTCGTCATAGTGTCGTCATAGTGTTGTCATAGTGTCGTTATAGTATCGTCAAAGTGTCGTCATAATGTCGTCATGTCGTCATCATGTTGTCATAATGTCGTTGTTCATATAGTCATGTCGTCATAATGTCGTCATAGTGTCTTCATAATGTCGTTATAGTGTCGGCATAATGTCGTCATAATGTCGTCCTAATGTCGTTGTCATAATGTCGTCGTCGTGTCGTCATCGTCATCATCGTTTCATCATTGTGTCATAGTGTCGTCATAGTGTCGTCATAATGTCGTCATGTCGTCATCATGTTGTCATTATGTCGTTGTTCATATAGTCATGTCGTCATAATGTCTTCATAATGTCGTTATAGTGTCGGCATAATGTCGTCCTAATGTCGTCGTTCATATAGTCATGTCGTCATAATGTCGTCATGTCGTCATCATGTTGTCATTATGTCGTTGTTCCTAATGTCGTCGTTCATATAGTCATGTTGTCATAATGTCGTCATAATGTCGTCATAATGTCTTCATAATGTCGTCATAATGTCTTCATAATGTCGTCATAATGTCGTTATAGTGGCGTCATAGTGTCGTCATAGTGTCGTCATAGTGTCGTCATAGTGTCGTCATAGTGTCGTCATAGTGTCTTCATAATGTCGTTATAGTATCGGCATAATGTCGTCGTTCATATAGTCATGTCGTCATAATGGCGTCATATTGTCGGCATTATGTCGTCTTGTCGTCGACGTCATCATAGTGTCGTCATAACGTCGTCATAATGTCTTCGTTCATATAGTCATGTCGTCATAATGTCGTCATAATGTCGTCATAGCGGCGTCATAGTGTCGGCATAATGTCGTCATAATGTCGTCATGTCGTCATCATGTTGTCATTATGTCGTTGTTCATATAGTCATGTCGTCATAATGTCGTCATAGTGTCTTCATAATGTCGTTATAGTGTCGGCATAATGTCGTCATAATGTCGTCTTCATATAGTCATGTTGTCATAATGTTGTCATAATGTCGTCATAATGTTGTCATAATGTCGTCATAATGTTGTCATAATGTCGTCATAATGTCGTTATAGTGGCGTCATAGTGTCGTCATAGTGTCGTCATAGTGTCGTCATAGTGTCGTCATAGTGTCGTCATAATGTCGTCATAGTGTCGGCATAATGTCGTCCTAATGTCGTCGTTCATATAGTCATGTCGTCATAATGTCGTCATGTCATCATCATGTTGTCATTATGCCGTTGTTCCTAATGTCGTCGTTCATATAGTCATGTTGTCATAATATCGTCATAGCGTATTCATAGTGTATTCATAGTGTCGTTATAATGTCGTCATAATATTCATAATGTCGTCATCATATAGTCATGTCATAATGTCGTCATAATGTCTTCATAATGTCGTCATAATGTCGTTATAGTGTCGTCATAGTGTCGTCATAGTGTCGTCATAATGTCGTCATAGTGTCTTCATAATGTCGTTATAGTGTCGGCATAATGTCGTCCTAATGTCGTCGTTCATATAGTCATGTCGTCATAATGTCGTCATGTCGTCATCATGTTGTCATTATGTCGTTGTTCATAGAGTCATGTCGTCATAATGTCGTCATAGTGTCTTCATAATGTCGTTATAGTGTCGGCATAATGTCGTCATAATGTCGTCATAATGTCTTCATAATGTCTTCATAATGTCGTCATAATGTCGTTATAGTGGCGTCATAGTGTCGTCATAGTGTCGTCATAATGTCGTCATAGTGTCTTCATAATGTCGTTATAGTGTCGGCATAATGTCGTCCTAATGTCGTCGTTCATATAGTCATGTCGTCATAATGTCGTCATAATGGCGTCATAATGTCGGCATAATGTCGTCTTGTCGTCGACGTCATCATGGAGCCGTCATAATGTCGTCGTTCATGTAGTCATGTCGTCATAATGTCGTCATAGTGTATTCATAGTGTATTCATAGTGTCGTTATAATGTCGTCATAATGTTCATAATGTCGTCATAGTGTCGTCATTGTGTCGTCATAGGTTCGCCATAGTGTTGTCATAGTGTCGTCATAGTGTTGTCATAGTGTCGTTATAGTATCGTCAAAGTGTCGTCATAATGTCGTCATGTCGTCATCATGTTGTCATAATGTCGTTGTTCATATAGTCATGTCGTCATAATGTCGTCATAATGTCGGCATAATGTCGTCTTGTCGTCGACGTCATCATAGTGTCGTCATAATGTCGTCATAATGTCGTCGTTCATATAGTCATGTCGACATAATGTCGTCATAATGTCGTTATAGTGTCGTCATAGTCTCGTCATAATGTCGTCATAATGTCGTTATTATGTCGTCATATTGTCGTCATAGCGGCGTCACAGTGTCGTCATAGTATCGTCATAATGTCGTCAAAATGTCGTCATGTCGTCATCATGTTGTCATTATGTCGTTGTTTATATAGTCATGTCGTCATAATGTCGTCATAGTGTCTTTATAAAGTCGTTATAGTGTCGGCATAATGTCGTCATAATGTCGTCCTAATGTCGTCATCATATAGTCGTCATAATGTCGTCATAATGTCTTCATAATGTCGTCATAATGTCGTTATAGTGGCGTATAGTGTCGTCATAGTGTCGTCATAGTGTCGTCATAGTGTCTTCATAATGTCGTCATAGTGTCTTCATAATGTCGTTATAGTGTCGGCATAATGTCGTCCTAATGTCGTCGTTCATATAGTCATGTCGTCATGTCGTCATCATGTTGTCATTATGTCGTTGTTCATAGAGTCATGTCGTCATAATGTCGTCATAGTGTCTTCATAATGTCGTTATAGTGTCGGCATAATGTCGTCATAATGTCGTCCTAATGTCGTCGTTCATATAGTCATGGTGTCATAATGTCGTCATAATGTCGTCATAATGTCGTCATAATGTCGTCATAATGTCTTCATAATGTCGTCATAATGTCGTTATAGTGGCGTCATAGTGTCGTCATAGTGTCGTCATAGTGTCGTCATAGTGTCGTCATAATGTCGTCATAGTGTCTTCATAATGTCGTTATAGTGTCGGCATAATGTCGTCCTAATGTCGTCGTTCATATAGTCATGTCGTCATAATGTCGTCATAATGGCGTCATAATGTCGGCATAATGTCGTCTTGTCGTCGACGTCATCATGGCGTCGTCATAATGTCGTCGTTCATGTAGTCATGTCGTCATAATGTCGTCATAGTGTATTCATAGTGTATTCATAGTGTCGTTATAATGTCGTCATAATGTTCATAATGTCGTCATAGTGTCGTCATTGTGTCGTCATAGGTTCGCCATAGTGTTGTCATAGTGTCGTCATAGTGTCGTCATAGTGTTGTCATAGTGTCGTTATAGTATCGTCAAAGTGTCGTCATAATATCGTCATGTCGTCATCATGTTGTCATAATGTCGTTGTTCATATAGTCATGTCGTCATAATGTCGTCATAGTGTCTTCATAATGTCGTTATAGTGTCGGCATAATGTCGTTCTAATGTCGTCGTTCATATAGTCATGTCGTCATAATGTCGTCATAATGGCGTCATAATGTCGGCATAATGTCGTCTTGTCGTCGACGTCATCATGGCGTCGTCATAATGTCGTCGTTCATGTAGTCATGTCGTCATAATGTCGTCATAGTGTATTCATAGTGTATTCATAGTGTCGTTATAATGTCGTCAAAATGTTCATAATGTCGTCATAGTGTCGTCATTGTGTCGTCATAGGTTCGCCATAGTGTTGTCATAGTGTTGTCATAGTGTCGTTATAGTATCGTCAAAGTGTCGTCATAATGTCGTCATGTCGTCATCATGTTTTCATAATGTCGTTGTTCATATAGTCATGTCGTCATAATGTCGTCATAATGTCGGCATAATGTCGTCTTGTCGTCGACGTCATCATAGTGTCGTCATAATGTCGTCATAATGTCGTCGTTCATATAGTCATGTCGTCATAATGTCGTCATAATGTCGGCATAATGTCGTCTTGTCGTCGACGTCATCATAGTGTCGTCATAATGTCGTCATAATGTCGTCGTTCATATAGTCATGTCGACATAATGTCGTCATAATGTCGTTATAGTGTCGTCATAGTCTCGTCATAATGTCGTCATAATGTCGTTATTATGTCGTCATATTGTCGTCATAGCGGCGTCACAGTGTCGTCATAGTATCGTCATAATGTCGTCAAAATGTCGTCATGTCGTCATCATGTTGTCATTATGTCGTTGTTTATATAGTCATGTCGTCATAATGTCGTCATAGTGTCTTTATAAAGTCGTTATAGTGTCGGCATAATGTCGTCATAATGTCGTCCTAATGTCGTCATCATATAGTCGTCATAATGTCGTCATAATGTCGTCATAATGTCTTCATAATGTCGTCATAATGTCGTTATAGTGGCGTATAGTGTCGTCATAGTGTCGTCATAGTGTCGTCATAATGTCGTCATAGTGTCTTCATAATGTCGTTATAGTGTCGGCATAATGTCGTCCTAATGTCGTCGTTCATATAGTCATGTCGTCATAATGTCGTCATGTCGTCATCATGTTGTCATTATGTCGTTGTTCATAGAGTCATGTCGTCATAATGTCGTCATAGTGTCTTCATAATGTCGTTATAGTGTCGGCATAATGTCGTCATAATGTCGTCCTAATGTCGTCGTTCATATAGTCATGGTGTCATAATGTCGTCATAATGTCGTCATAATGTCGTCATAATGTCGTCATAATGTCTTCATAATGTCGTCTTCATATAGTCATGTTGTCATAATGTTGTCATAATGTCGTCATAATGATGTCATAATGTCGTCATAATGTCTTCATAATGTCGTCATAATGTCGTTATAGTGTCGGCATAATGTCGTCATAATGTCGTCATAGTGTCTTCATAATGTCGTTATAGTGTCGGCATAATGTCGTCATAATGTCGTCCTAATGTCGTCGTTCATATAGTCATGGTGTCATAATGTCGTCATAATGTCGTCATAATGTCTTCATAATGTCGTCTTCATATAGTCATGTTGTCATAATGTTGTCATAATGTCGTCATAATGATGTCATAATGTCGTCATAATGTCTTCATAATGTCGTCATAATGTCGTTATAGTGTCGGCATAATGTCGTCATAATGTCGTCCTAATGTCGTCATCATATAGTCGTCATAATGTCGTCATAATGTCGTCATAATGTCTTCATAATGCCGTCATAATGTCGTTATAGTGGCGTATAGTGTCGTCATAGTGTCGTCATAGTGTCGTCATAATGTCGTCATAGTGTCTTCATAATGTCGTTATAGTGTCGGCATAATGTCGTCCTAATGTCGTCGTTCATATAGTCATGTCGTCATAATGTCGTCATGTCGTCATCATGTTGTCATTATGTCGTTGTTCATAGAGTCATGTCGTCATAGTGTCTTCATAATGTCGTTATAGTGTCGGCATAATGTCGTCATAATGTCGTCCTAATGTCGTCGTTCATATAGTCATGGTGTCATAATGTCGTCATAGTGTCGTCATAATGTCGTCATAGTGTCGGCATAATGTCGTCCTAATGTCGTCGTTCATATAGTCATGTCGTCATAATGTCGTCATGTCATCATCATGTTGTCATTATGCCGTTGTTCCTAATGTCGTCGTTCATATAGTCATGTTGTCATAATGTCGTCATAGCGTATTCATAGTGTATTCATAGTGTCGTTATAATGTCGTCATAATATTCATAATGTCGTCATCATATAGTCATGTCATAATGTCGTCATAATGTCTTCATAATGTCGTCATAATGTCGTTATAGTGGCGTCATAGTGTCGTCATAGTGTCGTCATAGTGTCGTCATAATGTCGTCATAGTGTCTTCATAATGTCGTTATAGTGTCGGCATAATGTCGTCCTAATGTCGTCGTTCATATAGTCATGTCGTCATAATGTCGTCATGTCGTCATCATTTTGTCATTATGTCGTTGTTCATAGAGTCATGTCGTCATAATGTCGTCATAATGTCTTCATAATGTCTTCATAATGTCGTCATAATGTCGTCATAATGTCGTTATAGTGGCGTCATAGTGTCGTCATAGTGTCGTCATAATGTCGTCATAGTGTCTTCATAATGTCGGCATAATGTCGTCCTAATGTCGTCGTTCATATAGTCATGTCGTCATAATGTCGTCATAATGGCGTCATAATGTCGGCATAATGTCGTCTTGTCGTCGACGTCATCATGGCGTCGTCATAATGTCGTCGTTCATGTAGTCATGTCGTCATAATGTCGTCATAGTGTATTCATAGTGTATTCATAGTGTCGTTATAATGTCGTCATAATGTTCATAATGTCGTCATAGTGTCGTCATTGTGTCGTCATAGGTTCGCCATAGTGTTGTCATAGTGTCGTCATAGTGTTGTCATAGTGTCGTTATAGTATCGTCAAAGTGTCGTCATAATGTCGTCATGTCGTCATCATGTTTTCATAATGTCGTTGTTCATATAGTCATAATGTCGGCATAATGTCGTCTTGTCGTCGACGTCATCATAGTGTCGTCATAATGTCGTCATAATGTCGTCGTTCATATAGTCATGTCGACATAATGTCGTCATAATGTCGTTATAGTGTCGTCATAGTCTCGTCATAATGTCGTCATAATGTCGTTATTATGTCGTCATATTGTCGTCATAGCGGCGTCACAGTGTCGTCATAGTATCGTCATAATGTCGTCAAAATGTCGTCATGTCGTCATCATGTTGTCATTATGTCGTTGTTTACATAGTCATGTCGTCATAATGTCGTCATAGTGTCTTTATAAAGTCGTTATAGTGTCGGCATAATGTCGTCATAATGTCGTCCTAATGTCGTCATCATATAGTCGTCATAATGTCGTCATAATGTCGTCATAATGTCTTCATAATGTCGTCATAATGTCGTTATAGTGGCGTATAGTGTCGTCATAGTGTCGTCATAATGTCGTCATAGTGTCTTCATAATGTCGTTATAGTGTCGGCATAATGTCGTCCTAATGTCGTCGTTCATATAGTCATGTCGTCATAATGTCGTCATGTCGTCATCATGTTGTCATTATGTCGTTGTTCATAGAGTCATGTCGTCATAATGTCGTCATAGTGTCTTCATAATGTCGTTATAGTGTCGGCATAATGTCGTCATAATGTCGTCCTAATGTCGTCGTTCATATAGTCATGTTGTCATAATGTTGTCATAATGTCGTCATAATGATGTCATAATGTCGTCATAATGTCTTCATAATGTCGTCATAATGTCATGGTGTCATAATGTCGTCATAATGTCGTCATAATGTCGTCATAATGTCTTCATAATGTCGTCATAATGTCGTTATAGTGGCGTCATAGTGTCGTCATAGTGTCGTCATAGTGTCGTCATAGTGTCGTCATAATGTCGTCATAGTGTCTTCATAATGTCGTTATAGTGGCGTCATAGTGTCGTCATAGTGTCGTCATAGTGTCGTCATAGTGTCGTCATAATGTCGTCATAGTGTCTTCATAATGTCGTTATAGTGTCGGCATAATGTCGTCCTAATGTCGTCGTTCATATAGTCATATCGTCATAATGTCGTCATAATGGCGTCATAATGTCGGCATAATGTCGTCTTGTCGTCGACGTCATCATGGCGTCGTCATAATGTCGTCGTTCATGTAGTCATGTCGTCATAATGTCGTCATAGTGTATTCATAGTGTATTCATAGTGTCGTTATAATGTCGTCATAATGTTCATAATGTCGTCATAGTGTCGTCATTGTGTCGTCATAGGTTCGCCATAGTGTTGTCATAGTGTCGTCATAGTGTCGTCATAGTGTTGTCATAGTGTCGTTATAGTATCGTCAAAGTGTCGTCATAATGTCGTCATGTCGTCATCATGTTGTCATAATGTCGTTGTTCATATAGTCATGTCGTCATAATGTCGTCATAGTGTCTTCATAATGTCGTTATAGTGTCGGCATAATGTCGTCATAATGTCGTCCTAATGTCGTTGTCATAATGTCGTCGTCGTGTCGTCATCGTCATCATCGTTTCATCATTGTGTCATAGTGTCGTCATAGTGTCGTCATAATGTCGTCATGTCGTCATCATGTTGTCATTATGTCGTTGTTCATATAGTCATGTCGTCATAATGTCTTCATAATGTCGTTATAGTGTCGGCATAATGTCGTCCTAATGTCGTCGTTCATATAGTCATGTCGTCATAATGTCGTCATGTCGTCATCATGTTGTCATTATGTCGTTGTTCCTAATGTCGTCGTTCATATAGTCATGTTGTCATAATGTCGTCATAATGTCGTCATAATGTCTTCATAATGTCGTCATAATGTCTTCATAATGTCGTCATAATGTCGTTATAGTGGCGTCATAGTGTCGTCATAGTGTCGTCATAGTGTCGTCATAGTGTCGTCATAGTGTCGTCATAGTGTCTTCATAATGTCGTTATAGTATCGGCATAATGTCGTCGTTCATATAGTCATGTCGTCATAATGGCGTCATATTGTCGGCATTATGTCGTCTTGTCGTCGACGTCATCATAGTGTCGTCATAACGTCGTCATAATGTCTTCGTTCATATAGTCATGTCGTCATAATGTCGTCATAATGTCGTCATAGCGGCGTCATAGTGTCGGCATAATGTCGTCATAATGTCGTCATGTCGTCATCATGTTGTCATTATGTCGTTGTTCATATAGTCATGTCGTCATAATGTCGTCATAGTGTCTTCATAATGTCGTTATAGTGTCGGCATAATGTCGTCATAATGTCGTCTTCATATAGTCATGTTGTCATAATGTTGTCATAATGTCGTCATAATGTTGTCATAATGTCGTCATAATGTTGTCATAATGTCGTCATAATGTCGTTATAGTGGCGTCATAGTGTCGTCATAGTGTCGTCATAGTGTCGTCATAGTGTCGTCATAGTGTCGTCATAATGTCGTCATAGTGTCGGCATAATGTCGTCCTAATGTCGTCGTTCATATAGTCATGTCGTCATAATGTCGTCATGTCATCATCATGTTGTCATTATGCCGTTGTTCCTAATGTCGTCGTTCATATAGTCATGTTGTCATAATATCGTCATAGCGTATTCATAGTGTATTCATAGTGTCGTTATAATGTCGTCATAATATTCATAATGTCGTCATCATATAGTCATGTCATAATGTCGTCATAATGTCTTCATAATGTCGTCATAATGTCGTTATAGTGTCGTCATAGTGTCGTCATAGTGTCGTCATAATGTCGTCATAGTGTCTTCATAATGTCGTTATAGTGTCGGCATAATGTCGTCCTAATGTCGTCGTTCATATAGTCATGTCGTCATAATGTCGTCATGTCGTCATCATGTTGTCATTATGTCGTTGTTCATAGAGTCATGTCGTCATAATGTCGTCATAGTGTCTTCATAATGTCGTTATAGTGTCGGCATAATGTCGTCATAATGTCGTCATAATGTCTTCATAATGTCTTCATAATGTCGTCATAATGTCGTTATAGTGGCGTCATAGTGTCGTCATAGTGTCGTCATAATGTCGTCATAGTGTCTTCATAATGTCGTTATAGTGTCGGCATAATGTCGTCCTAATGTCGTCGTTCATATAGTCATGTCGTCATAATGTCGTCATAATGGCGTCATAATGTCGGCATAATGTCGTCTTGTCGTCGACGTCATCATGGAGCCGTCATAATGTCGTCGTTCATGTAGTCATGTCGTCATAATGTCGTCATAGTGTATTCATAGTGTATTCATAGTGTCGTTATAATGTCGTCATAATGTTCATAATGTCGTCATAGTGTCGTCATTGTGTCGTCATAGGTTCGCCATAGTGTTGTCATAGTGTCGTCATAGTGTTGTCATAGTGTCGTTATAGTATCGTCAAAGTGTCGTCATAATGTCGTCATGTCGTCATCATGTTGTCATAATGTCGTTGTTCATATAGTCATGTCGTCATAATGTCGTCATAATGTCGGCATAATGTCGTCTTGTCGTCGACGTCATCATAGTGTCGTCATAATGTCGTCATAATGTCGTCGTTCATATAGTCATGTCGACATAATGTCGTCATAATGTCGTTATAGTGTCGTCATAGTCTCGTCATAATGTCGTCATAATGTCGTTATTATGTCGTCATATTGTCGTCATAGCGGCGTCACAGTGTCGTCATAGTATCGTCATAATGTCGTCAAAATGTCGTCATGTCGTCATCATGTTGTCATTATGTCGTTGTTTATATAGTCATGTCGTCATAATGTCGTCATAGTGTCTTTATAAAGTCGTTATAGTGTCGGCATAATGTCGTCATAATGTCGTCCTAATGTCGTCATCATATAGTCGTCATAATGTCGTCATAATGTCTTCATAATGTCGTCATAATGTCGTTATAGTGGCGTATAGTGTCGTCATAGTGTCGTCATAGTGTCGTCATAGTGTCTTCATAATGTCGTCATAGTGTCTTCATAATGTCGTTATAGTGTCGGCATAATGTCGTCCTAATGTCGTCGTTCATATAGTCATGTCGTCATGTCGTCATCATGTTGTCATTATGTCGTTGTTCATAGAGTCATGTCGTCATAATGTCGTCATAGTGTCTTCATAATGTCGTTATAGTGTCGGCATAATGTCGTCATAATGTCGTCCTAATGTCGTCGTTCATATAGTCATGGTGTCATAATGTCGTCATAATGTCGTCATAATGTCGTCATAATGTCGTCATAATGTCTTCATAATGTCGTCATAATGTCGTTATAGTGGCGTCATAGTGTCGTCATAGTGTCGTCATAGTGTCGTCATAGTGTCGTCATAATGTCGTCATAGTGTCTTCATAATGTCGTTATAGTGTCGGCATAATGTCGTCCTAATGTCGTCGTTCATATAGTCATGTCGTCATAATGTCGTCATAATGGCGTCATAATGTCGGCATAATGTCGTCTTGTCGTCGACGTCATCATGGCGTCGTCATAATGTCGTCGTTCATGTAGTCATGTCGTCATAATGTCGTCATAGTGTATTCATAGTGTATTCATAGTGTCGTTATAATGTCGTCATAATGTTCATAATGTCGTCATAGTGTCGTCATTGTGTCGTCATAGGTTCGCCATAGTGTTGTCATAGTGTCGTCATAGTGTCGTCATAGTGTTGTCATAGTGTCGTTATAGTATCGTCAAAGTGTCGTCATAATATCGTCATGTCGTCATCATGTTGTCATAATGTCGTTGTTCATATAGTCATGTCGTCATAATGTCGTCATAGTGTCTTCATAATGTCGTTATAGTGTCGGCATAATGTCGTCATAATGTCGTCCTAATGTCGTTGTCATAATGTCGTCGTCGTGTCGTCATCGTCATCATCGTTTCATCATTGTGTCATAGTGTCGTCATAGTGTCGTCATAATGTCGTCATGTCGTCATCATGTTGTCATTATGTCGTTGTTCATATAGTCATGTCGTCATAATGTCGTCATAGTGTCGTCATAATGTCGTTAGAGTGTCGGCATAATGTCGTCGTCATCATCGTGTCGGCATCATGTCGTCGGCAGGCTTTGTCATCATGTCGTCGTCGTCGTCGTCATCGTCTCCGATTCAGATTCACATTTTGATTCCGATTCAGATTCTGATTCCTATATAGAATAAGATTCCAATTCTGATTCAGATTCGTATTTTGATTCCGATTCCCATTCTTATTCAGATTCAGATTTAGATTCAGATGGATACTACGGGATACTGATACTTATACGGATACTACGGGAGACATACAGATACTGATACGGGATACTGATACGGATACTGATATGAATACTGATACGGATACTGATACGGATTCTGGATAAGGGATACTGATAATGGATACTGATACGGAAACTGGATACTGATTCGAGATACTGATACTGATACGGGATACTAACACTGATACGGATACTGATACTGTTACGACATACTGATTGGTTGTGGTTGTAGTTTTTTTTGTGGTAGTGGTATTTGTTGTATTTGTGGTTGTGGTATTTGTATTTGTTGTGGTTGTGGTTATGATGTGGTATTTGTATTTGTTGTGGTTGTGGTTGTGGTGTGGTATTTCTATTTGTTGTGGTTGTGGTATTGGTTGTGGTTGTGGTTGTGGTATTTGTTGTGATTGTGGTATTTGTTGTGGTTGTGGTTGTGGTGTGGTATTTGTATTTGTTGTTGTTGTGGTTGTGGTTGTGGTTGTGGTATTTGTTGTGGATGTGGTTGTGGTGTGGTATTTGTATTTGTTGTGGTTGTGGTTGTGGTGTGGTATTTCTATTTGTTGTGGTTGTGGTATTGGTTGTGGTTGTGGTTGTGGTATTTGTTGTGATTGTGGTATTTGTTGTGGTTGTGGTTGTGGTGTGGTATTTGTATTTGTTGTTGTTGTGGTATTTGTTGTGGTTGTGGTTGAGGTTGTGGTATTTGTTGTGGTTGTGGTTGTGGTTGTTGTATTTGTTGTGGTTGTGGTTGTAATTGTGATTGTTGTATTTGTTGTGGTTGTGGTGTGGTATTTGTATTTGTTGTAGTGTGGTATTTGTATTTGTTGTGGTTGTGGTTGTGGTATTTGTTGTGGTTGTGGTTGTGGTATTTGTATTTGTTGTGGTTGTGGTATTTGTTGTGGTTGTGGTTGTGGTGTGGTATTTGTATTTGTTGTGGTGTATTATTTGTATTTGTTGTGGTTGTGGTTGTGGTTGTAGTTGTGGTAATAGTTGTGTGATGGTTGTGGTTGTGGTATTAGTACTTGTTGTGGTTGTGGTATTTGTTGTGGTTGTGGGTGTGGTGTGGTATTTGTATTTATGTGGTTGTGGTTGTGGTATTTGTATTTATTGTGGTTGTGGTGTGGTATTTGTATTTGTTGTGGTTGTGGTATTTGTTGTGGTTGTGGTTGTGGTTGTGGTTGTAGTTTTTTTGGTGGTGGTATTTGTTGTGGTTGTGGTTGTGGTATTGGTTGTGGTTGTGGTTGTGGTATTTGTTGTGGTTGTGGTTGTGTTGTGGTATTTGTATTTGTTGTGGTTGTGGTTGTGGTATTTGTTGTGGTTGTGGTTGTGGTATTTGTTGTGGTTGTGGTTGTGGTTGTTGTATATGTTGTGGTGGTGGTTGTAATTGTGACTGATGTATTTGTTGTGGTTGTGGTGTGGTATTTGTATTTGTTGTAGTGTGGTATTTGTATTTGTTGTGGTTGTGGTTGTGGTATTTGTTGTGGTTGTGGTTGTGTTATTTGTATTTGTTGTGGTTGTGGTATTTGTATTTGTTGTGGTTGTGGTATTTGTTGTGGTTGTGGTTGTGGTGTGGTATTTGTATTTGTTGTGGTGTATTATTTGTATTTGTTGTGGTTGTGGTTGTGGTTGTAGTTGTGGTAATAGTTGTGTGATGGTTGTGGTTGTGGTATTAGTACTTGTTGTGGTTGTGGTATTTGTTGTGGTTGTGGGTGTGGTGTGGTATTTGTATTTATGTGGTTGTGGTTGTGGTATTTGTATTTATTGTGGTTGTGGTGTGGTATTTGTATTTGTTGTGGTTGTGGTATTTGTTGTGGTTGTAGTTAAAGTGTGGTATTTGTATTTGTTGTGGTTGTGGTTGTGGTGTGGTATTTGTATTTGCTGTGGTTGTGGTTGTGGTATTTGTTGTGGCTGTGGTTGTAGTTGTGGTGATAGTTGTGTGATGTTTGTGGTTGTGGTATTTGTTGTGGTTGTGGTTGTGGTTGTGGTATTATTTATGGTTGTGTTTGTGTTTATAGTTGTGGTTGTGGTATTATTTGTGGTTGTGGCTGTGGTAGTGGCTGTGGTTGTGGTTGTGGAATTTGTTGTGGTTGTGGCTGTGGTTGTGGTTGTTGTATTTGTTGTGGTATTTGTTGTGGTTGTGGCTGTGGTTGTGGTATTTGTTTTGGTTGTGGCATTATTTGTGGTTGTGGTTGTGGCTGTGGTTGTGGTTGTGGTATTATTTGTGGTTGTGGCTGTGGTTGTGGTTGTGGTATTTGTTGTGGTTGTGGTATTATTTGTGGTTGTAGCTGTGGTTGTGGTTGTGGTATTTGCTGTGGTTGTGGTATTATTTGTAGTTGTGGTTGGGTTGTGGCTGTGGTTGTGGCTGTGGTTGTGGTTGTGGCTGTGGTTGTGGCTGTGGTTGTGGTTGTGTATTTGTTGTGGTTGTGGTATTTAATGTGCTTGTGGTATTATTTGTGGTTGTGGTTGTGGTTGTGGCTGTGGTTGTGGTGGTGTATTTGTTGTGGTTGTAGTATTTGTCGGGGTTGTGGTATTATTTGTGGTTGTGGTTGTGGTATTTGTTGTGATTGTGGTTGTGGTTGTGTATTTGTTGTGGTTGTGGTATTTGTTGTGATTGTGGTATTTGTTGTAGTTGTGGTATTATTAGTGGTTGTGGTATTTGTTGTGGTTGTGGCTGTGGTTGTGGTTGTGATATTTGATGTGGTTGTGGTATTATTTGTGGTTGTGTTGATGGTTGTGGTTGAGGTATTTGTTGTGGGTGTGGTATTTGTTGTGGTTGTGGTTGTGGTGTGGTATTTGTTGTAGTTGTGGTATTGGTATTTGTTGTGGTTGTGGTTGTGGTTGTGGTATTTGTATTTGTTGTGGTTGTGGTTGTGGTTGTGGTATTTGTTGTGGTTGTGGTGTTTGTTGTGGTTGTGGTGTTTGTTGTGGTTGTGGTGTTTGTTGTGGTTGTGGTATTTGTTGTGGTTGTGGTATTAGTGTTGGTTATGGTTGTGGTTGTGGTTGTGTTTATGGTTGAGGTTGTGGTTGTGGTATTTGTTGTGATTGTGGTATTTGTTGTTGTTGTGGTAAATGTATTTGTTGTGGTTGTGGTGTGGTATTTGTTGTAGTTGTGGTATTGGTATTTGTTGTGGTTGTGGTTGTGGTTTTGGTGTGGTTGTGGTATTTGTATTTGTATTTGTTGTGGTTGTGGTATTTGTATTTGTTGTGGTTGTGGTATTTGTATTTGTTGTGGTTGTAGTATTTGTATTTGTTGTGGTTGTCGTATTTGTATTTGTTGTGGTTGTGGTATTTGTATTTGTAGTGGTTGTGGTTGTGGTGTGGTATTTGTATTTGTAGTTGTGGTTGTGGCTGTGGTTGTGGCTGTGGTTGTGGTTGTGTATTTGTTGTGGTTGTGGTATTTAATGTGCTTGTGGTATTTGTTGTGGTTGTGGTTGTGGTATTTGTTGTGGTTGTGGTATTTGTATTTGTTGTGGTTGTGGTATTTGTTGTGATTTTGGTTGTGGTATTTGTTGTGGTTATGGTTGTGGTTGTTGGTGTATTTGTTGTTGTTGTGGTATTTGTTGTGATTGTGGTTGTGGTTGTGGTTGTGGTTGTGGTTGTGGTTGTGGTATTTGTTGTGGATGTGGTATTTGTTGTGGTTGTGGTTATGGTTGTGGTTGTGGTTGGTGTATTTGTTGTGGTTGTAGTATTTGTTGTGATTGTGGTTATGGTTGTGGTATTTGTATTTGTTGTGGTTGTGGTATTTGTTGTGGATGTGGTATATGTTGTGGTTGTGGTGTGGTAGTTGTTGTGGTTGTGGTGTGGTAGTTGTTGTGGTTGTGGTGTGGTAGTTGTTGTGGTTGTGGTGTGGTAGTTGTTGTGGTTGTGGTGTGGTAGTTGTTGTGGTTGTGGTATTGGTATTTGTTGTGGTTGTGGTATTTGTTGTGGTTGTGGTATTTGTTGTGGTTGTGGTTGTGGTTGTGGTTATGGTTGTGGTTGTGGTTGTGGTTGTGGTTGTGGTTGTGGTATTTGTATTTGTTGTGGTTGTGGTATTTGTTGTGGTTGTGGTATTTATTGTGGTTATGGTTGTGGTTATGGTTGTGGTTGTGGTTGGTGTATTTGTTGTGGTTGTGGTATTTGTTGTGATTGTGGTTGTGGTTGTGGTTATGGCTGTGGTATTTGTATTTGTTGTGGTTGTGGTATTTGTTGTGGATGTGGTATTTGTTGTGGTTGTGGTTGTGGTTATGGTTGTGGTTGTGGTTGGTGTATTTGTTGTGGTTGTGGTATTTGTTGTGATTGTGGTTGTGGTGTGGTTGTGTTGATGGTTGTGGTTTTGGTATTTGTATTTGTTGTGGTTGTGGAATTTGTTGTGGTTGTGGTTGTGGTTGTGGTTGTGGTTGTGGTTGTGGTTGTGGTCGTGGTATTTGTATTTGTTGTGGTTGTGGTTGTGGTTGTGGTTGTGGTGTGGTTGTGTTAATAGTTGTGGTTGTAATATTTGTTGTGGTTGTGGTATTGTTTTGTAGTTGTGGTTGTGGTATTTGTTGTGGTAGTTGTTGTGGTTGTGGTTGTGGTGTGGTTATGTTGATGGTTGTGGTTGTGGTATTTGTTGTGGTTGTGGTATTTGTTGTGATTGTGGTTGTGGTTGTGGTGTAGTTGTGTTGATGGTTGTGGTTGTGGGATTTGTTGTGGTTGTGGTATTGGTTGTGATTGTGGTTGTGGTTGTGGTGTAGTTGTGTTGATGGTTGTGGTTGTGGGATTTGTTGTGGTTGTGGTATTTGTTGTGGTTGTGGTATTTGTATTTGTTGTGGTTGTGGTATTTGTTGTGGTTGTGGTTGTGGTATTTTTTGTGGTTGTGGTATTTGTTATGGTTGTGGTTTTGGTTGTGGTGATTGTTGTGATTGTGGTGATGATTGTGGTTGTGGTTGTGGTTATGGTTGTGGTTGTGGTTATGGTTGTGGTTGAGGTTGTAGTTGTGGTTGTGGTGTGGTCAGTGTCAGTGTCAGGTTTTTTTTTATCAAATTATAGCATGTTTCACAGTTAGTACTACATGCGGTTAAAGGTCACAATAAATTTAAAATTTTAGTACTTTTGAAGATATAGGTGTAAATAAGGTTGAAACTTATTTGGGACCATCAATTGCCTAATGGTGACCTACGATTTAAATTTCATTAAAATCGGAAGAGTAGTTTTTAAGATATGTTGGTTCGCAGAAATGCGGTTTACAATTTTTTATCTTTTTCCAACTACAATATCTCGGTTTGTCTCACTTTAAACATGCATAGGACCTTTTTTATGCAGAATTATGGGAAAAATTTTTGTCAAAAACATTTCTCTTCAAAAAAATAAACTGTTTTGCGAGAAAAGGTTAAACAAATTCCCCCTCTTGCATTAGAGTTGCTATGACATATTATACATCGAATTAAAGGTAATAAAATAATCTACACGTTTTATTTAACCACATTTTTAGTGCCGACCCCGTGGAAAAAAGTTATTATCAAAATTGTTCAGAGTAGAAAAAAGAAATGTCGATTTTTTACCATATTGTATAACTTTTGGTACACTTTGACTGCGATTTTGTTGGTATTTGTTGTGATTGTGGTATTTGTTGTAGTTGTGGTATTATTTTTGGTTGTGGTTGTAGTTGTGGCTGTGGTTGTGGTTGTGGTATTTGTTGGGGTTGTGGCTGTGGTTGTGGTTGTGATATTTGATGTGGTTGTGGTATTATTTGTGGTTGTGTTGATGGTTGTGGTTGAGGTATTTGTTGTGGGTGTGGTATTTGTTGTGGTTGTGGTTGTGGTGTGGTATTTGTTGTGGTTGTGGTGTGGTATTTGTTGTAGTTGTGGTATTGGTATTTGTTATGGTTGTGGTTGTGGTTGTGGTTGTGGTATTTGTATTTGTTGTGGTTGTGGTATTTGTTGTGGTTGTGGTTGGGGTATTTGTTGTGGTTGTGGTGTTTGTTGTGGTTGTGGTATTTGTTGTGGTTTTGGTATTAGTTGTGGTTATGGTTCTGGTTGTGGTTGTGTTTATGGTTGAGGTTGTGGTTGTAGTATTTGTTGTGGTTGTGGTATTTGTTGTGGTTGTGGTAAATGTATTTGTTGTGGTTGTGGTACTTGTTGTGGTTGTGGTGTGGTATTTGTTGTAGTTGTGGTATTGGTATTTGTTGTGGTTGTGGTTGTGGTTGTGGTATTTGTATTTGTATTTGTTGTGGTTGTGGTATTTGTATTTGTTGTGGTTGTGGTATTTGTATTTGTTGTGGTTGTGGTATTTGTATTTGTAGTGGTTGTGGTTGTGGTGTGGTATTTGTTGTAGTTGTGGTTGTGGCTGTGGTTGTGGCTGTGGTTGTGGTTGTGTATTTGTTATGGTTGTGGTATTTAATGTGCTTGTGGTATTTGTTGTGGTTGTGGTTGTGGTATTTTTTGTGGTTGTGGTATTTGTATTTGTTGTGGTTGTGGTATTTGTTGTGGTTGTGGTTGTGGTTGTGGTTATGGTTGTGGTTGTGGTTGTTGTTGTGGTATTTGTTGTGGTTGTGGTTGTGGTATTTGTTGTGGTTATGGTTGTGGTTGTGGTTGGTGTATTTGTTGTGGTTGTGGTATTTGTTGTGGTTGTGGTTATGGTTGTGGTATTTGTATTTGTTGTGGTTGTGGTATTTGTTGTGGATGTGGTATATGTTGTGGTTGTGGCGTGGTAATTGTTGTGGTTGTGGTGTGGTAGTTGGTGTGGTTGTGGTATTGGTATTTGTTGTGGTTGTGGTATTTGTTGTGGTTGTGGTTGTGGTTGTGGTTATGGTTGTGGTTGTGGTTGTGGTTGTGGTATTTGTATTTGTTGTGGTTGTGGTATTTGTTGTGGTTGTGGTATTTGTATTTGTTGTGGTTGTGGTATTTGTTGTGGTTGTGGTTGTGGTATTTGTTGTGGTTATGGTTGTGGTTGTGGTTGGTGTATTTGTTGTGGTTGTGGTATTTTTTGTGATTGTGGTTGTGGTTGTGGTTATGGTTGTGGTATTTGTATTTTTGTTGTTGTGGTATTTGTTGTGGATGTGGTATTTGTTGTGGTTGTGGTTATGGTTGTGGTTATGGTTGTGGTAATTGTATTAATTGTGGTTGTGGTATTTGTTGTGGATGTGGTATTTGTTGTGGTTGTGGTGTGGTATATGTTGTGGTTGTGGTGTGGTAGATGTTGTGGTTGTGGTGTGGTAGTTGTTGTGGTTGTGGTATTGGTATTTGTTGTGGTTGTAGTTGTGGTGTGGTTGTGTTGATGGTAGTGGTTGTGGTATTTGTATTTGTTGTGGTTGTGGAATTTGTTGTGGTTGTGGTTGTGGTTGTGGTTGTGGTTGTGGTATTTGTTGTGATTGTGGTTGTGGTGTGGTTGTGTTAATAGTTGTGGTTGTAATATTTGTTGTGGTTGTGGTATTTTTTTGTAGTTGTGGTTGTGGTATTTGTTGTGGTAGTTGTTGTGGTTGTGGTTGTGGTATTTGTTGTGGTTGTGGTATTTGTTGTGATTGTGGTTGTGGTTGTGGTGTAGTTGTGTTGATGGTTGTGGTTGTGGGATTTGTTGTGGTTGTGGTATTTGTTGTGATTGTGGTTGTGGTTGTGGTTTAGTTGTGTTGATGGTTGTGGTTGTGGGATTTGTTGTGGTTGTGGTATTTGTTTTGGTTGTGGTATTTGTATTTGTTGTGGTTGTGGTATTTGTTGTGGTTGTGGTTGTGGTATTTTTTGTGGTTGTGGTATTTGTTATGGTTGTGGTTTTGGTTGTGGTGATGGTTGGGATTGTGGTGATGATTGTGGTTGTGGTTGTGGTTATGGTTGTGGTTGAGGTTGTAGTTGTGGTTGTGGTGTGGTCAGTGTCAGTGTCAGGTTTTTTTTTTATCAAATTATAGCATGTTTCACAGTTAGTACTACATGCGGTTAAAGGTCACAATAAATTTAAAATTTTAGTACTTTTGAAGATATAGGTGTAAATAAGGTTGAAACTTATTAACGATTCAAATTTCATTAAAATCGGAAGAGAAGTTTTTAAGATATGTTGGTTCGCAGAAATGCGGTTTACAATTTTTTATCTTTTTCCAACTACAATATCTCGGTTTGTCTCACTTTAAACATGCATAGGACCTTTTTTATGCAGAATTATGGGAAAATATTTTTGTCAAAAACATTTCTCTTCAAAAAAATAAACTGTTTTGCGAGAAAAGGTTAAAAAAATTCCCCCTCTTGCATTAGAGTTGCTATGACATATTATACATCGAATTAAAGGTAATAAAATAATCTACACGTTTTATTTAACCACATTTTTAGTGCCGACCCCGTGGAAAAAAGTTATTATCAAAATTGTTCAGAGTAGAAAAAAGAAATGTCGATTTTTTACCATATTGTATAACTTTTGGTACACTTTGACTGCGAAAAGCATATTGATATGGGTATCAAATTAAAGAGGACAGTGTATAGAAGACTTTAAAAAACACCGCACATCGTTATCATTTTTTGTTCCGGAGATATTGGCGTTACAGTGAATAGGCCAAATTTGGGTCTTCAATAGGGGGTGGTTGGGGAAGCAAGCGGTGGCACTCGATATGATAATATGGAAAATGCTTCCCTAAACCCCTTCTAAACGATGGTGTAACTTTTTTGCTTATTTGTACTGGCCTACTTACAAAATGAGCCATGTTTAACCACATTTTCATTTTTGTCAACTTGCATGGAAATAACAAACTTCATGAAAATTTCAAAATTTTGTTGAGCTTGTAGAGCTGATGGTAAATAAAGGTGTCTTTTGTTTTTGGCTAGAGCGCCTGCTGCTATAAGGCTAAATTAACAAAATTTCAAAAAGCCCTCCAACTAAAGGTGTTTTAGGGCCAAGAGCAAAGAAAGTTATGGTGAAATCAGTTCGAAGAGTCCAAAAAAATGTGCCAACATTCGCCACTTTTTTGTAAACGAGTGCTGTGATCATAGACTAGGGAGTATATATGGTTGTGATCCTTAATCGAGCATAGATTTACTTTTTTATGAACCCAATATCTTTTTCTAGATATTTGTGAAAACCTCCCAAAACATACGCCCAAATCAGTGTTTTGTTGACTCTATAAATAGATCTTTCAAATTGGCGGAATTTTTGTGTCTGCCTTCCTAAAGATTTGTAAATGAATCTGGGTTTTTTTAAATGATGTTAGTTTTCCGAGTTTTTCATTCAATTTTTGTGGAAGATAATAGATATTACCGCCATTCAAGATTCAAATTATTTGTTTGTGTATTATCTGTATTTCTTAATAACAGTAGACTTAAGTGCCTGACTTTGACACAAGTGTTTTTATACTTATCTGAAAAATCGTTAAACAATATAAACATGAATGTTCCAGCTTTAATTGTGCAGTATCTCATGAAAAACCGAGCTGTATCTGAGAAAAATCTTAAGGACTTCGTCCACCAGGTAAATCCTAATGAACCACTGTTAGACATGAAGCAAATATTAGAAGGAATTCGATCGAAACTGAATATTTTTAATCTTACAATAGAACTCATCAGATGTGAACTTACAGGTGTCAAGTTCTTCGTGTGTTTGTCAACTGTCGAACGAGAATGCCTCGCCGAATTCCCTGTTTTATCTAAAGAAGAAGAGGATTGTATGTTTGCCATAGTCGACGAGATAATGAATAATAACGGTAGTCCTATAAGTTCTAACGATGCTATCAATATTATCATGGCGCTTGAACAATCTGAGATGATAAGGCCAGATAAAGCCATTGATATTTTAAAATCATTTGTTTCAAAAAACATATTGGTGGAGAAAAAAGATGGTTTTTATCTGTTAGGACCTCTCGTGTTGACATCGCTTAGATTCTACCTATCGAGTAATGCTAATGCCAAAGTGTGTGCTCTCTGTACTAAAGATGTTGTTTACAGCAAGTCGTGTCACTTATGTGATGCAAATATGCATTATTATTGTTTTAAAGGTGCTCAAGATAATGTTGACTCCAGTAGATGCCCAATTTGCCAAAGATAATGACTCACTGAGAAATAATTGTCTATAATTACAGTATGCGCGTTATTAGTTTTGTGACTTTTGACACTCAGATTGGTCGAACTAAATGAGGAAAAAAATAAAGCCACTAGGCTGTGGGAGGGGTGGGGCCAGTGACATTTTTGTTTACCTAGTTGGCCTGACCTTCTAGAATTCAAAATCCTGACCTCTCATTGGCTCCCCACCCTAATTTTTCAGATTTTCCTGCGCTGTCAAAAGTCACATCTAATAATGGGCAAACTGTAAGCTACCTAACATGTTACCCACACTGTGTAACTTCCATATAAAAATATGGTAATTAATAATGTGATAACTAGAGTATCAAACTATTTGAGGTCTTATTAAAGCTATTACGTTCTTCTCATCTGAGTGTCTTAATTGTTATTTTCTCACTAAATATTATAGTACCTGCATAGCTCTGTACTGCCTGTTATCAAAAAATTGTCGACCTATTCAAATAATCCTGTCGACATTCAATTATCCAAAATGTGCAGCACTTAAGCTGATAAATTCTGTTAGATCAAAAGATGTTAATACAATATTGTAATAATGATCTTAATAAAAAGATTAATTGTAAAAATAAAATATCAAGTTGTATTAACAATTGTCACTGACAAATATTGGAGAATATTTTTTGTTGAAGTAATGACAATAACTTACCTATGGCCGGAAAATGCGCTTAAAAATAAAGGTTTCTTAAGTAACTGCTGAGAGCATTTTATTACTTTTGTAGCTTACCCCTTACCCAGTCATGCTAAGGTAAAAAGCAGCCATTGAAAGTTAAGTGATATTGAGAAAAACAGGTCTGTTGTGGTTTGCTGTTTTTCTCCCAAATCCCGCTTTATTTCATTTATTTTTGTTGTCTTTTATTTCTATTAAATTAGTAGGTATTTATTTGAAAACGTGTAGACATTTCATGTATTTAAGGTACTGGCTTTTTGTTTTGTAATTATTAGCTACTTTTTCAACAAAATTGTCCTAGCTGCTTTTTTGTAGTTTTTATGTGCAAAATAATCATCGCCTTTTTACTTAACCACAACTTGAGTATTTTATTATTTCTAGAGTTGTTAGCTGTGTTTTAGTGCTAATAAGTTAAAGTATTAGAACTCCCAATATTAGGCCCAATTCACACACGAGTGGCGTATGGCACTGGCGTGGCTCTGGTTTGTGCCACCTCTATGTTAACTTATGGCCTAATGTACACTGGTATGGCATAGCAGAGGGCCATGACCAATCCTCGCCAGTCCCACACGTGCCATACACCACTCGTGTGTGAATTAGGCCTTAGGTGGCCTAATTGCAAGGATCAAACAAGTGGTTCATCCTACCCGTTCTAGTAGGAAGTACTAGATTACTACTATTACACCTAATATTGAACTGAACATTTTTTGTTCAAACTATTTCTACTAGAATTAAAAAAAACAAAGAAATATAAAGTAGATCCCCGGAAATCTGAACCCTAAAAATCCTAAAAAAAAAATAAAAAAAACCCTGATAATGTGGATTTTTTTTTGGGGGGGGGGGGGGGGGGGGCAGAAGATGGAAGAATATATGAAGTATACAAGGGGGTACCCTAGAGAACAAGATAATTTTTTTTATTATTCAAAGTAACACTTGAAAAACATTAACTCTGGAATGCTAATGGTAGTCGAATCGGTGCATTAATGTTCACTCAATTTCAGATTCTTCTGAAGTTCCTACCAAGTAAATTGTCATAAAATGTTTGTATATCTCACTAAAAAATATAATAATGAGTTCTTAATAGTTTTCTCTTTATAAAAATGTAGTTTCAACCCAAAAAATGTATTTTCTGCATATGTTAGTCGAATCAACGAAGGTTTAGTAATACCAGCCATCCAGTTACCTTAAGTATTTAAGGGTTAATATCCTTCAAAATACTGTCCATTATATGAAATACACTTCTTGTCCCAACGATTTTTTTTCCACTGTTACAAACATTTTTTTTTATTCTTAACCACCAACTGAACAACGGTACACTCATGTGAGGGTCTAAAAACCCTAGATGACGACAGCTCTTCTATCCTTTCTTATATGTCAATCATCGCTCTATCTACTGGGCTCTTCATAGACGTTCCTATCCTAATATCCCATAGAGCCAAGAGATAGCTCTAGATATACTTAAATAAATGTAAACTGACAGCACCGTGCCTCCAAACAAGAAAAACCTGAAAATGTAAATTCACGCCCATAGGCTTAAAGGGTTTAAGCCCGTCAAGGCTCTTATCCCATGTTGTGACGATTAATGGAAATTTTACAGCAATTGTGCCCACTACTACTTGTTTGTTTTAATAGCAGTTGCAAATGTTTCTATTTTTGGTTTGTTTGTCTGAAAATTTATAATAAAAAATCCTGTTTATAGTACCCACAAAAGCAATGGTGGAATAGGTGGAAGTTTCCATTTTTCTTTTTATTATTAAAATGGTTAATACTATATCCCATCATGGCAGAAATCGCACCCTTATAATTTTTTAAGAAAGGTATTAAAAAAAGTTTTATTAGTTAACTAAAAAAACTAAAATCAAAGCCAAACTTATTACATTTATTTACAAATTATCTGAAAATACAAAGTATACAATATATATTTTTTGTTTAATTTTTATTCTTTTTATACAAAATCTAAAACTAATACAAAATATTATGTGAAAATAAAAATAAAATAATAATATAAAGTTTATAAAAAATAAATAAATGAGTTACAAACGAGAAATATTAATAAAGTAGTCAACTAAGCCGAAATTCAACCAAACAAAAATAATTAAAAAAATTAAAATGTTTGTGTTAGAAAGAATAATAATAATTAAATAATTACAAAAATATCAGTTAAATTATCTGAAAATATTTTATTTATTTAAAAAGAGGCATTAAGTATGTTTTAGCGATAACAATGTCTTTTTAGTCTTAATTTTTTTAATAAACAGAAAGGCATGCAATTAAAAATGTAACATTTTAAGCAAGAGATTTTGCACAAGTATTTAAATTTTTTCTGGAGAGAATATTTTTATCTTTTGGTCGATTGGTTTTGATTTATGATCTCCTTTAAACTTAGCAAAACAAGGTAAATAAGTGAAGAATTACAGAAAAAAATATTTTGATATAAATCATCTGAATGCATCATGGATTGTAATATTATCAACATTACTTTTTATTAAACTAATCCTTATTGAAATATCAAGTTAAAGAAATTTGACTTGGGTATCAGGGAAATTCAATTATTAAACATAGTCCGTTAAAAGAAAATCAAACAAACACCATGGTATTATCTACTAAGGTTAGTTAAATTACATACTTTGTCAAAGTTACGTATTATGCATATTTGGACAACTGGAACAAGATAGTCTTCATACATAGTACACCAAGACAGGGTCTTATGCTTACACAGACCACCAATATAGGCTTCCATGCATATAGTATTATAGTCTATAATATTAGTAGTTAGTAATACGTAGTTGAGTTATATTATAGCATATAATATTGTAATATGTAGTATTAATGTTATAGTTAATAGTATCAATACTAAGATGAAGTAATATACATAATCCACCAACACTAGCGCACCTTCATACATAATATACAAAGATACACAAATATTCCTGATGGGCAAAGTTATTTGCAAACTTTAACTTATTTGAAGTTGGGAAATCAATAATCTAATCTTCAGACAATAATTGAGGAGCTTAGTATCAAAGACGGACAAGAGCACATTTCAAAATTTTACAGGAGAGCAGAAAAACTGTAGCTCAAATCCTGCAGGTGCTAGAGCTATGATTTTTTTTCTGTACATTATTAATAGACTCAAAACTAGTTAGAAGTTCTGAAAATGTGAATGTCTCTGATATTTTAGCTGCAAAATGGAGTTAAAAAGTAGAGTTGTCCGCTTTTGAAACAAAAACCAGGTTTTGTCTGTTTTTGAAGCAAAACGACGTGGAAAATAATTGTTAGAATAAGAAATTTTTTTTTTTTTTTCAGAGTTTTTGGGGGGGTAGGGCCCCAAATTTAGAGCTAAAATTAATTTATCCATTTCCCCTCGGGGTATCATTTTTCTACACAAATATGGTAGGAGTAGGTATTCAGATGTTAAAGCCCGCAGAGCATCATAGGAACGAGTAAGTAAAATGCAGCCTCCTGATTAGCTGTTTAGATTATGTCCACTTTTGAAGCAAAACGCGTGTTTACTTGTCCGTTTTTGAAAAAAAACTAAAAATATTATTGCATTTTTACCCCTTTTCTGGTCGTTTTGCAATGGATAGCAGAATCTGATGCAGCGGCCAAAAATTTATAAGAAACCATAGATAAATGAAATTCGGAAAAAATGTCGAATGTCCGTCTTTGATACTAGGCTCCTCAATTATATATTATCTTCGTGAACCACAGGCATTTAATAACTTGGGAAAACAATTTACTATTATTTATTTTTAGCATCAAGGATGTATATTATTTACTTTCAGGAAAGACCAAAATAAATTATTTTTTTAATATAAGGTTGTTATAATCATTAAATAATTTAAATTATTTGTGCTGATATTACACAAAAGCTAAAAAAATGTTTAAAAATAATTATGTATAAGATATAATCTTGTTCCGAAAAAATAACTCTAAGCAAATTGTATCAGAACAAAGAATATTAATTAAAATAAAAACGTATAATGTAAACTTAAAAAATATTTATTTATAGTTCACAATTATGTGTTACATACTGAAAAAATAAAAAAATATATTCATCTACAGAAAGTTAGATCTTATATTATTACATTTTTGCTATTACTTGCTTTAATAAATTTAAATTTACACGCTCAAAAAATGTTGTCTTCACAATTCCTCTCCTTATACTAAAAAGAGTATAAATTATATTTATTTACATTTTAATTTTTGATAATTTTGTTTAATTATAAATAAGACAATATTATAAATTTTTTATTAATTAATTTTTTTTTATTATTTTTTTGACAGGAATCCAAACCATGCATTTTGCCACAATTACTTTGAAATAATAAATTATGGCATATTTTATTAAACTTAAATGACATTTTTATAATATTTTTGTTTAAATAATTTAATTTTTTTTTATTATAACTTTTGGATTAATATCCCAAAAAATTAAATATTATTATTTTATTATAACTTTTAGATTAATATCCCAAAAAAATTAAATATTATTAAGTGTTATAAACACTTTAACTCTCAAATTTAACCTTTTGTTTTCTTTATAATTTAAATATTTAATTAAAATTAATAATAAAAAATAAATTAATGGAAATAAAATCTCTTTTGTATTTGTGAGATCATTACTTACTTTCATTCTTGACAATTGTTTTTATTTTTTCAAATAAACCCCTTATAAAATGATTTTATGAAATTGACATGAGAGTCAAATTATTGATGCAGCTCATGGGTTTAGTGTTTTAAGACATTACTGAGTTTGTACTTTTAAATTAAAAATATGGTTGAAGTAGAAGTAGTAGCATGCTTTTAGTCTGTTTAGATCTAACCACATCTTCTTCAAAGCCTGTACAGGACCATGTGTAAAAACTGAAGGAAGTATATTTTTAAATATGATTGGTAATCATAAAATGGGGATTAATTTTGTTATAAATTTTACCATCTGTCTACAAAGACATAATCCAAAAATATTGCTTCCAATAATAGATCCATTTAGAATATTAGGCTCATTGACTTGAAAAGTCATAATCAAAGATCTCGCTCCATACTTAATTTAAAAAAAATATATATACTTTTTAAGTTAAAAATTTAAGAACTTAAAATAGTTACATCATTTTAAAAAGTTACACATAACGTTTGATTTCATTAAAAAACCTCTGTAACATTATATAATAGAAAAAGTAATTTAAGAGAGAGAGAGAGAAAAAAAAATACAATCAGAAGTTTATTTATAAACATTTATTTATTTATATCTAACAATTATTATGATTTCATCAATGACTTAATTGTTCAATACTTGCTTAATGAAATTTTAATTCATTCACAATTTGAACGTAGCATTATTCTCACAAGCTAAAGAACCATTATAGATTTATTGATGAAACCAAATGCTAAATATCTAACACGTATAATAATAATTAAAATAAGCTAATATTAGTATGTTACTCTTAAAGGATAATGTTAATTTTTTTTTAAATTAATATTTTCATTTATATTTATGAGTGTAAAACTTCTTACTCGATGTATTTTGTTTGAGTAAAGATTGACTATAGAGTTTGACGTAACAACCAGAGGTAACGAAACCAATGGTAACAAAAATCTTCAAATAATACAAGTAAAAGGAGTAGGGTGAAAGGATTTTACTGGATAATAACTAGAAATTTCTTCATTAGTAGTCTTGACAGAGATTTTGTGGTGTTTAGATAATATCATGGTATTATTAGTGAAGAAATAAAACACATAAAAAGATTAATCAGTATATTGTCTAGACAGAAAATATACAGTATATTGTCAATGCAGACAATATACAGTATTATATTGTCCAGACAGACAATATACTGACTTTAAAAACATGCAGATGTGCTCTTTTATTCTATCATTTTTTTTTTTTTTTTTTTAAATACTTAAAGAAATCAATTAAATTGCTTTTAAATAAATATTAATGGTCAGATTAATTATTTAATCTTTTTTTTTTAGTTAAAATCAAGTAGCAAGAAGTTCATTACACATTTTAATTAAAACATTTTATTTTTTTATAATTATTTTTCTTTGTATTTATATTACTTTTGTTTTTTTCTGTAAAATTACACTAACATTGAACACATTCCAATAGTTTGTAAATATTTGGACAATTAATATATTTACTGAGTTAGTTCAAAAGAGTGGAATGGTTTACTAAGAGAAAAGTTAGAACAACTTTACTTAGAAGAAATAAGAATTACGGAAAACCAAGGAAACAGACTTTATACTTGCTTAAAATTTTAGAAAGTTTCTGCATTTAAAGACAGAAATATAATTAAAAAACTTAAAAGCGATCACAACTAGCAGAACTTTACCCAAAGTAGCTAAGGTTCTTCACATAGCCTACACAATTTTAATTTGAAAAAAAAAAACCCTTTTCAAATGTCGATGCATAAATTTTCCTTTTTTAAAAATTCATCCATCTGAAGTCACTAGATTCTTCCAGCCATAAGTTATTTTTATTTAAAAATTGAAATGGAGTGTTAGAACAATACTTACAACAGTAAAGGACGTAAGTGTTAAAACAAACTCATTTAGTGTTATAATAGAAAAACACATGGACACAGTGTTAAAATAGTTGAACATACGAAAAGTGTTTTTCTGTAATGTAACTGTGCAGGGCCTGTGACACTAGAATAGTAATAAAATCATTTTAAAATTATAAATGCTTTTCTTTTAAATCCTGTTACAGATCATACTAATCACTCACTTCCTACCTAGTATTAGTAAGGTTCTAGTACTACAGGTACTAGAGAGGTAGGCAAACCTAGCAATTAGACCATATTTTAGGCCCGTTTTACTGCCCCCCCCCCCCCCCCCCCCATGGTAGAGAGTTCCAACTACTTCACATATCATATCTCTCTACATTGTTTGTACCACCAAAGCAAGTATGGTGTAACCAATAGCGAGCCATATAAATCAGTGCATCACGGCGAGGAATTGAACCCACAACACAGTGCTGCCCTTGATTCATTGATGGCCGAGCAGACGTGGTAAGTAACACACAGCCACACTGGCTCTCCACTTCCTACCTAATTCAAGTTATAAAATTAATATTCTTCTTTTAGAATACCAGCACACTCTGTTGAACCAATGGTAAGGTGAATAATATACAAAGAGGATTAGGGTTCACATATTTTAAAATGCATCTACGTTCTAACAATTATATAGCATTACAAAAAGTATTCCAAAATACCAATCACAAGTTATAGTTCATAACTAGAATAAATATTTTTAATTTATTTTAAATATATATATATATTTTATTATTATTTATATAATTTTAATTTACATCACTGATAAAGTTGGTTTCAAATATTTACCTGTTCAGTTAGAGAAACGGTCCACCAAAACATTCTTATTTTTTAAAAATTTAATACACGGTGGTTTTTAACACAGGTAAACATAAAATGAGATCTTACATTTTAAAGGTGCAGGAATGGTAAAACAGGATTTTAAAATAAAATAACTAATATAGGAATTAGTTGTGCAATTCCTTAACACTATGTTACTTTTACAACATGATTATTTATGTTCTAATAAGGTAGAGACAAAGTAATATTAAAAAATATAAAAAATATTACTGATAATATTGATGATAATCAGCAGGGATTTTGTACAAAATGCATTTTGAAGGATTATAAATGTACACAATAAATTATGAACATTTTTATATATAGGCTATCTAGCTCTATACATCCAACAGTCAGTCTAGTCACCTGTAATTTATCTTCCCTTCAAATTTCCTAAGGGAGAAATTCTAAACAAATTTAAATTCATCACACTTCCCGCATCTATAATGCACTTGGTAATCACAAATTTTGTCCCTAAACTAATCAATTTTAACATCAATATAACTAATAATTTTTTCAAAAGAGACTAATTGCTGAAAATTAGTAATAAGTATCTATTTTTTTCTTCAAAAAAATATTTGTTTAAGATATTTAAAACTAAACAGTCTTAACAAGGGTTATTTAATTATTTATTTTGGAAGGATGTTCATGGGATGGTCAAATTATGTTATTGTTTATTTTTATTTTTATTATTATTACCACTAATATTTTAATTATACCTGCACATTCATTATATTATTAAAAGTAATTTTACCCAGTATCAATAGATACATATATTTTCTTTTCTCTTCATTTTAGAGTGGATTTATCAAGGATAAATCAGCTGAAAATTTAATTATTATGAAAATAACAAAACAACACAAAAGATAAAGGAAAATAAAATGCTGAAAATATTCTTTCATTAATATTGTAGAATACATAAATATTGTACTCTTCATTAGTGAATGCGTTATATAATATTTTATTATTGGAATATTACCTGTGGAGACTTCTAAGAAAAACAAAAGTAAAAGAACACATATTTTATATTATAGTTCTGTAAATGTAACATACATAAACCTTGTGTTTATCATTTTAAAACCCTCACATTTCAAGTTTCAAATGGTCAAGTTTCATGGTTTATTGGTCTTAACCAAGAGGATCTTAAAAAGATTTATTCTTTACATTTGACATATTATAATGCTTGAGCTGTAGAAGAGATTACCACCTACCACAGAGGCATGATAGGGGGGCAGGCAAAACTTTAAAGCAGGGTATACACATAGGAACTTGGTTTGCCGATCTCGGTTTGCAAGAACAAAGATCACCTGTGTGAGGAGGTTAACGAGCCAAGTTCATGATGAATTCGGTATTCCATCAGGTTGGTGAACCAGGTTTTTATGTGTATAGGGTGCTGAAGAGACCAGGGTCCACCCAGGACTGTAGACAAAAAACTTGTTTACCCACTAAAACAAAGTGGCTTCACATTTTGTCTTGTGGAGGAAGCATTTTGTCTTGTTGTATTTTTAATAAAAATACAACACATTGATTTTAAAAAAACAAATTAAGATGTTAAAATTTGGTTTATATAATTTAAAATTATTTTTGAAACAAATAAAATACAATCAATCCTTGACTATTGTAGTAGTACTGTCCCCCCCCCCCCCCCCCAAAAAAACTGTGGATGTTAAATTCGGGAATGTTGTTATTAAATACATGGAAAATGATGGGGTGTATAATGTAAAGTTAACTACTTATATTAACACAAACATTATTTCAATATTTTGAGCAAATAATACTAAGAAAAATAAAAAGTAAAATTACATATTATGATTAGCTGTACATGTGAAGTAGCTGACATGTTTCTTTTAACTTGCACAATAAATATCAACATTTTCTTGCTTAATTTTTATCTGATTACTTTCTTTGAACGTTTATGCTTCGAGTTTGATTTCTTTTTAGTACATGTATTACGTGGTTGATTCACGCAACTCAACTTATACAGACAACTCCAAAAAAATATTATAAGCTACAGGACGGAGAGTGAATTTAGTAAGAAAAACACTAAAATAACTCATGAAATGGTGTTTCCTTTCTTCCTCCTAAGTCCTCACAATATTTATGTTAAAGGAGGCTTCACTTTATTTTTATCAAATATTCCTTAAGTTCAAGTTTACTCCCAATTCTCTTAATATATACTTCTTATCAGACCTGAAAGTGACAATATAGCTTTTATTTCAATGAAGCTACCCGCATAGTTTCAAATAAATTCTCACTAACAGGTGCAGTAGCGAAGGATAATTCGTGAATATTAAGGATTGACTGTAATTATAAATAAGTAAGAATTTTTTTTACTTAATACAACTTGTATTTTTATGTAAAAAAACAAAATTGTAGTAATTTAATTAAAATTTGAACGAAAAGAGGTAAAATGGTTACACCAGAAAAAAATAATATAGGGTAAAATTTTCACGCCTTATTTTTTTTCTTTATTATTACATAATCAACACAACTAACATCATATTACAGTACAATATATTATTATTTAAAAAAAAAAATACAGTACACATCTAAATTTAATAATTAGAAAAAACATAGAATCCTTAAAAATAATTTAAAAAATAATTAGCTGTACATTTTATAACTAAAATAAACTTTAGAAATAAGTCTTAATGCCTACTTTTACTTTAAAGAAAAAAGTCCACTGGGTTTATTTATTAAAAAATATTTTTCACCCCCACGATAAATGCTTCGATAATACTCAACGAGCAAGCTTAAATTACATTCTATAAGTATTACAAAAAAAAAAAAATTATGCAAACTTACATCGTAATATTACATATAATCAAACAGTCATAAAAAATTTATTTGGCAATTTAAATTTGAACAAATAAAAACAAATATCGATTTAAATATCTCAGTCGAAGGACTAAAAAAAGGACATAATTGAAAAAAATTATATCTTTTTTATTTTATTTTTTTATTTTATTTATTTAACTAGTATTTAAATCATTAAAGCTTCCGCATTATAGAAATAATTTAAAATTAGTCAATATATTTATATATTTTTTTTTTTTTACATTTGAAGCAACATTTAGTGCTAAATCCATGTCCTAGAAATCACATAAAATCCCTTAAATACTAAAGTTATTTAGAAAATATGGACATTTATGAATAAACAATACAATGAAAATTAAAAAAAAGTCGTAAAATAAAAAATAATTATTTTTGACTACTCTAATTTATAGAAGATTTTTTTTTAATCTTCCCGTCGTCTTCAAAATGTCATTAAGAATATGTTCAGTCAAATAAAAATATCATGGACCAAATAAATATAGGATCACAATTTTTTTTAAACATTTTTAAAAAAATGTCACTAAATACTCTAGATCACTTAAAGTGATATGAAACAGTTCACGTTCTATACATATTATACTCAATTGTTTTATCATGTTGAAGCAGTGTCTGTTATAGAGTACGTTGTTTCTTTTTTTTAATAATTTGGCAGTTTTGTAATTTTTTTTCTTTTTTAGATCACACCAAAGCTAAAGCCAGTCAAATCTGTCAAAAAAAAATTAAATACATAAATAAATAGACAAACCAATAACAATAAGTTATATTAGGCATCATCAACTATGAATAAGTGAATAATCAATACATAATAAAGCCTGGTTTATACGTGTAGAGTGAACAGGAGAGTAGAGTAACTCTACCCACAGAAACTTGAAAAAACGCTCCGCAGAGTAGAGTAGCTAGTAGCTGGCAGAGTAGAGTACTATACCGCATCAAAGTAAAGTGGACTCTACTCTACTTCCCCCACCACAGCTCCCACTCTACCCATGTAAATGACTTCAGGATGTTTACATGGGTAGAGTGGGAGCTGTGGTAAGGGAAGTAGAGTAGAGTCCACTTTACTGCATGTGGTATAGTACTCTACTCTACCAGCTACTAGCTACTCTACTCACCACTCTACTCTAAGGAGCGTTTTTTCGGGTTTCTACGGGTAGAGTCACTCTACTCTCCTGTTTACTCTACCCGTGTAAACCCAGCTTACCCATGTAAACCAGGCTTAAGTTTATGTTTCCTGGTGTTTTTATTTACTAAAATAAGTTTCTTTCTGATAAATACATTGCCTCCATTGTACAGTCATAGTCATAAGTAATTCAATCTACATCCTAAGTTTTTCTTTTTATGCAAAACTTTTGTTCATATTTGTAGTTTTATGAAGTATATTAGTTTATCCTTTATAAATGTTCAGCTCAGTTTTTACAGAAGGAAAAATGCAAATATCCTAAAAGTTACACTTCCAAGACGCTTTGTGGTCTTAGGGCGGACCGAATTTGGAACTGCCAATTCAATATTTTATAAACACCTGACATTAGTAAAAGAACGATTAATTAAATAAGTTGCCACAACAGGTATATAATTATACATAAACTTAGGTATATTTCATCAATATAATAATAAAGAAAGAATTGTGTATATAATTTGTGGTACCTATGTGGACCACACACTATTTCATGATCCTGGCTTGAATGAAGGATATATAATTTTTAATATTATGTTTAGAGGTCTCCCATGCAATACTAAGAACTAAAGAAATAGTTTTTTCTTCACAATTTTTAACATTTTTTACTGTGGGCTTTACGGGCATTTTTGTGCTGTCCACATAGGGACCACAAAGCGTTAAAGGTTTAAATTAACTTATAACACCCCTTCCCCTTTTTGATTTTTCATATAATAAGTATCTCTTACTTTAATATCAAAATTACATGAGACTAATCTTCGAAATAGACGAGGTTCCCTTACCTTAGAAAGATATGAACTTTTTCCCCTAGCACAATTCAAGAGATAAAGGATTTTTTTCCTGTGATTTTACTTGTTAGGGTAGAATCTGGCAACACCATTTATAACAACCTTCTTATCTTCATCAGCTATCATATCATATCGAATTTACCAGCAATGCTGATTTTCACTAAGAGTCAATGGTAAGGGAACCTCTCTTATATCTTATTTTGTCGAAATCTTAACATAAGAAGAAACTTACTTTTAGTAGACACGTGCATATGATGTGAAGTTATTGTCTGCCCAAAACTGGCAGTTGTCAAACTCCCGAACAGGTAAAGTGTCTTGGCCAAGTTTAAACATAGGATGCTTTGGAGATATGCCTTCCATTGCATAATCAAAGAATAATCGCTGTATAGTCGAAACAAATTTTTTCTCAGGTGCAGAACTTCCTTTATAAATGCCCAAGATAGACTCCACATCCAACAGACCATCAGACATATTTCCTCTGGGCTGTAAATAAAGAAGAAAAAATAATTTCTTTATTAATTTAAAAGAATACTATTTGGGAAATCTAAATACCCATCAAAAAGATTAGGGCAAAATTATGAAGGTGGTCACTATATCCAACGTGCAATTATTTTTGCTCCAACGTGCAAAAATGAAAGGTAAATTATAACAGGTTGTGGTAGCGCAGATATTACCAAACATGTATTTAATATTTTGAATAACTTTTGAAGAATAAAAGCGCAAGTGGAGTTGTTTTTTGTTATTAAACAACAAACAAAGTTACAGATTCACGTTGACAGGCTGCGTCTCATCTTCTTAACAAATTTGTTTACTGTAATCACATGAAAAGGAAAAAAAAAAAAATCACCTGTGTAACAAGATAAAGTTTGGAATTAGTCATATCCTTATGAAGATGGACTAGAGGACAGATTGTTCTGATATCAGCGATTACATTTTGCAGCCCAGCGAGTGTACTACCATATCTCTTTATAACTTCATCGACCACACCTTCTTGTCCAAGAACGCTACTCTTCAGCTCTCCAATAACTTTCTCTTCATCCCATTCACTATCATCGACTCCTTTTGAGAACCATTCACTATGCAGGGTTGTACCTATAATTAAAATATATTATTATTATTTATTAATTAAACTGATTTTGTTACACTAATCAATAAGATTAGAGAATCCTATTACTAGGCATCACGTGGTTCTATCATTGAAGCAAGCCTATAGTAATTAATAAATATGTATTGAATATTGCAAAAATAGATAATCATGAAGAGTTGCTAGATAAAGGGTATGATAGTAGTCCAGTGGCTAAAAGTAAGGGAACCACCCGGCATTCTTACTATTACTCTAACTACACATCTCCTTTTCAATTATTATAAAAAAATGTATGACTTCACTATGCAAAAACTTCTGCTTGTATCAAGTTGAAATTTTACATGCCTGCTTCAATTGTACTTTAGATTATGTATATGAAGTTTTATTAAAATGGTTGCATTAGAACGTAAGATATCGGTTAAAACATTGTTTTCTCTACTTTAAACGTTTAGGTCGGCTTTAATAGTTTTAACAATCTTTATTAATTCTAGCAGTGTCGCTCTTGGTTTTACAACAAAATGTTATTTTAAAAAAATGTTTGTCTCATCGAATAGATAAAGTTAGAATTTTTTTCCCGTCTTGAAATTCATCAAAATCAGTCAACTTTTACTCAAGTTATCGTCGTACGTTTCAGACACACTGGCAGACAGACACGGAGCATATTACATTGAATGTAGGAAGCTCGCTGCACTCGCTTCAATTATAGTACTACAAGAATCAATATTTTCAAATTTCTATAAAGTGCAATCTATGATTTTCATTTCAGATAAATTCTTTATATAATATTTTGGACATAGTTAGTTAATATTCAAACTTTTTATAATTGAGAAAGGAATAAATATTTGAATTTAATTTTAAATTTACCTAGCACTACATCAATAGTTGTGTTCTTAACACTCCAGATTTCTTGTGGTAAGGACCTTAGAATGTGCCCATCCAAAACAATCCAACTGTGGAAAGATTCGTTGGCAATAAGAGGGAGTTTAGAGCTAACACTTTGCCTCCATTCTTCTGGTACAGCTTCCATTAAGTCTGATGCTTCCTGCAATAATTAAAAATAATAATAAGATCAACCTCTGTAGCCTCTTCACTACGATAAATCTATGTATCTATCTATTATTTTGAGCACTGAGTATGTGAGAATGTTGCTGTCTTTTAATCAGTATCATTATCTATTATATTAATATTATAAACTTGTATTCACACGGTGTGTCCGTCTGCAATACTTTGGATTAATAATTATAAATTGAGAGAACTTTTATAAAATAGTTAGTTGGCTGAGTATCTTGCCGCATTCCAGAACTTTAAAATAATTTTATTTATATAAATATCTTTAATGGTCTTTTTAAAAGAGACAAAAATTAAAATCTAATCTAACTTAATTAATCCTTTTTCTTTACTAACATCTTGCATAGAAAAACTAATGCCATGTTATGAGGGTTTTATATTAAGAGAAAATACAAGAGTTTTAAAGTACACAAATTTTATGGTTTTGATTTTAATAGCGATATATACAGTGCTACGCATAACAACGGCCTGAGTCTGAGAACATGGTCTCAACTGTTACGATATTTGACAATTGAAAAATAATATCTAAATATAGATTTAATGATGACAATTATTTCTTTCAACTGTTATACAAGAGAGTCACCAACATGCAAAAGTATTAAATCAAATTAATATATTAATTAAAAGTAATAAAATAACTCACCTGTCTTCTAAGACATTCAACTGTTGGTTTCTCAGAGCACTTAATATTGGTAAAATATCCCTCAAAACTCTTTTCTGCTTCAACCAAAGTTTTATTTGGGAAAACAGTTCCACTAGAAGATAACCAGACTCGATCAAATAGTTTCTAAAAAAAACAAAACAACAGAAATTTATAATTCAGCCCCTTAGGAGGGTAGTATAAAAATACAGTAGGACCCTGTTAACCCGGATGAATTCAGGCACAGGGTCGTCTGGATTAGTGGGATTTCCGGATTAGCAAGGTTTTTAAAGAAATAACGTAAAACACTTAATATAAATTTTTATGTTTAGGCACTGTATTTGTATTAACATAAGTATGGATAAATTAAATGTACAGCATGAAAATAATATGTAATTAAATATGAATGTGAATGAACATACATATGAACATTCCTATCAGTTTCCAACAGTTAGCTGTACTGAACACATCTTATAAAATTTACATTTTTTAGTGCATTTTCTAAGTTTTCATTGCCTACAGGGTCAACAAAAATTATCGAAAGAAGTGATTTACGATACAATTTATATTATATCAAATAATATAAATTATTACTATTGCCGAGAAAATCATTCTCCAGTATAGTTCAGTTGGTAAGAGCGCCTGTAACGGATATATAGAAGGCCCGTGGTTCAAGTCCCGGTGCTGGGGTCTATTTTTCTCTGTATGTCTCCCGTAGTTAATGATAATTATAATTTGATATAAATTAAAATTTAATCTTTCCGTAGTAAGAATACTACCTAAAACTTAAAAAAAATGTGATATAATTTATATTGTTGCGGGCTTGCATTCTCTGTGAAGGATCATCCAGATTACCGAGGGCTCCGGATTACCGAATGTCCGGATTAACAGGATCCTACTGTATTTAGTTTACTATTTATTAATTTAGATGGTTTATAGATTCAATTATTTAAAAAAGAAAATAAATAAATAAAAATGCTTTGGAAACCGAATTATTTAAATTTAATAATTATTGTTTTATTGTATGCCATTATTGCTGGTAAATATGAAAACTATAGTGATCTTAAAGAGACTGTAGCTTTATATTCAAAGTGACTTTGAACCACTTCTAATAGTCCTTAAAACAATTTTCCTTTATAGATTCTACCACTTCTTAGACTCATAATTCTGTTCTCTCAAAAATGAATTATATTTTGTAATTTTGAAATTATACAAGATGTTTACCTCTACTTTAAGTGAAGATGTCATGGCAGTGACAAGGGTAGCAGCTGCCCTATGTGCAAGCACAGTAACAGTTCGGTTGTTGCCACCAAAATGAACAATGTTGAGTCGTATCCACTTGAAAGCAGCTACAAGATCATGCATACCGTAGTTACCGGAAGAGTAAGGATAGGTTGCACCAGAAAGAGGCTTTGCAGCTAAGAAACCTAATGGACCAAGTCGATACCTAGGAATAACAAATACAACTTCCTTTTCAGCAGCCAGATGTGGTGACGGATCTAAACGTCCACCTCCTGTTAATGTATCCTCTCCAAGAACTACAACAACCTAAAAATACAATAAGTATTAGAGCATTTCATTATATTATAACACGGATTTTTTCCAATTCACAACGTAACTCAGAACCTCTATAACAAGTCGTTTTAAGAAGTCAACCTCTATAACGCGACTCTATACAGGAATGGGTCGTCCTTGAACAAGTCTAGACTTAAAAACCCCGCCCATTAACCTCTATAACAAGACATGTTAAAATAACCTTGATAACATGACCCTCAACAAAAAGAGCACCTCAATAACAAGACTGTTTCCCTTATCCCCTTGAGACACTTCTTATCGAGGCTCTACTGTATATCTATTTGAAGACTAACAAATCAAAACAAACATTCATTTTTATTGGAATAAATGTGGTAGCCTTATCTTAGCAATAAAAAATCATATCCAAGTGAGTCGTGGGGACACTACTCGATTATATAAATGAAATTTGTTTAGAAAACAGTAATTTACTTACTGGCATAGGAGAATGGTAACGAACACTGGGAGTAATTATGTCAAGAGTTAAACAATTTTCTGATCCTTTGGGAGCGCCATCAGGTCCTGAAAATGCCCAGCAAGATTCTGTTGTATTGTGGAGTTTTAAAGTTCCATTCCAGCAATCACTAAGAGTAAAAGGTTTAGGAGCAGACCACCTTAAGTATCCAATAGGAGGAAGAGCATAGGGGATTCCACGGAACATATAAACTCCTTTTTCTGAAACTCTAATCACATAATGATTTATGATTAGTACAAATAGTAAATAGTTATTTAATAATAAGAATTGCATAGTAATAAAAATGAAATTATAATCAGGTTATAATAAAATTTTACTCTGTCCTTAATTGTATAATGACTTGAAGTGAATCATGTATAGTATTAGAACTCACCCCTGAACAGGTCCACATGAAGTTATGGCATTTATGTATTTTCCATCAATGAGAGGGGATTCCATAGGCATGTCAGGACCACTCGCAATTGCAACCACAATAAGAATAATTAGCAGCAACAGCAATATAAGTAGACCAACTAAAACAATTTGATAAAAAAAAAAAACATATGTTAAAAAAAAATTAAGGGTTTTAAAGCATTGTGTGTTAAGGTGGCTTCACACGTAATTGCAAGCTTCAGAAACATGCTTGATCAATCTTTTGGCACAAGCACACAAAATTTTCCTATGACAACATACGGTACAAGTAAGCTTTATCAAGCGCCAGTTAGCGCTTAAACTATGTTGAATTCTGACGACAACGTGCCCGCATTGGCTGCTTTTTGCCTTGTCTAATAAAGAAAACACGAAAGAAGAAACGTAATATGAGGAGTACTATATGAGGAGACTAAAAGAGTGGTTATTAAAAATAAAAACCTATTCCCACTTTCATTTACAGAGTAAAATGAAGGATGCACGATGATCAGCCATGTTTGGATGCTACGCACCTTGGACATTTGCTTGTACAAGCCAACACATCCTCTTGGTACTCATGTTCCATTTGACTTGCACAATCGCAGTTTTTTCAAGCTTGCATGCTTTCAATTAAAATAAATCTTCAATCAGCTTGTACAATTAAAATGCTTGTGCAAAATTATTCTACCAACGCTAATGACTGCTTGTTGAAAATATTGATTGCTTGTAGTTACATGCGTAGCCACCTTTACTCATCAACTTCATCATCATTGAAACTAAAGAATAAAAAGTAATAGGTAAAGGATGATGTCCAAATTATTTTATCCACATCCATAGTAAACATAGTGGAAGATTAAAAATCATAGTTCTCTGGCAGTTAAACTTCATTATGTTCACTGTCATTACTTAAAGTCAAAATTATTTCTGGTTTACATTATTAGAGCCTTTGCCAAACACATACAATAGAGGCACTGCCAAATTATAAATTAAAATAAATAAATCTTTATTTATTTTAAGAAAAATATTAAAGTTAAGAATTCTTCATAAGGATACACCTTACTGATTAGAATAAAGATAAGTAGATGTTTTTATCACAAAATATTATGAATGGTGTTACTAATAAAGCTTTATCTTAAAGTCCAGAGTTTAATAAAATAAAGAAATACATTTATTCAGGAAAGGCACCTGGTACAGATTACAGATTAGAAACTGAGTGCATGGAGTTCAACATCACAAGGGGTTCCTTTATTCCTATTATGATTTCTAATTGAGATAAATAGTATTTAGATTCCCAAACAAACCAACTTTTTGATATTTGTTATTTCTTTAAACTTACTTCCATTGAACAAATAATAACACTCTCCAACTTGTTTTAACTAAACATAGCTGGAAACAATAATTAACACATAACATAGGGAACAGCAAGCTGAGTGGTTAAATGTACTTGTCACACCGCCTTATACCAAGGTCTATTATTAATATTGTAGTAGAACCTCTCTTACACGACCCTCAATAACACGACAACCTCAATTACAAGTGAAATTTCCAAATCCCCTTGAGATTGCCATAACACATAATGTTAAATTAACCTCTATAACGCGACTATTATTATCCAGACAACCTCTAAAACACGGATTTTTTCCAATTCGCAACGCAACTTAGAACCTCTATAACAAGTCGTTTTGAGAAGTCAGCCTCTATAACGCGTCTCTATACAGGAATGGGTCGACCTTGAACAAGTCTAAACTTGAAAACCCTGCCCATTAACCTCGATAACAAGACTGATGGCTAAAATAACCTTGACAACACGACCCTCAACAAAAAGAGCACCTCAATAACAAGACTGTTTCCCTAATCCCCTTGAGACACTTCTTATCGAGGTTCTACTGTTTATCTGGTGAGTTCAAATACCAGAGAGGTGAGACATGTGTCACACTTATGATCTCATTGAGTAAATGAGTAAAGTGGCCAGATCTCTTTTTTCCCTTCTTCCATTTTCCCAGATTTAGAGAAAGTAATGGGATGGCTTAAAGATTCGATTTTTATAGATTTAGGCGTTTTGAGGACCCCTGTCCAAAGTCACTGCAGATGCGTGGAGCCTAAACTGCTAGACCGATTTTTAATGAAGTTTAAATTACAATTAATTAATTCATACGATGAGATCTTATGTCATTTAACATAAATAATAAGTGAAGTCTAAAGACTTATTAAATCTAGTCTTATAAATATAAGAATATAATTGTTCATTTGAACTAGTGTGTACTCTTAAATCTTTTGGTGCCTTTTAAGAATATGTGGTCGGCTAAGTTCGTCTGGGCGCATAGCTTATTGGCGATAGGCATTTGAAAAAAAAAAAAAAAAAAACAGTGGAGAGCGGCCATGTCCCGCCATTTTGTTGGACAATGTGATTTTCATGATCCTGAGTACGAAATTAGTTAGTAGACCAAAAATCAAGCTGACGGTAGTTTGTCACTTAATAGGTGACCTCTTTGATTTGGAGTAATATTTTACTAACTAACTTATTAAGTGACGAACTACCATCAACTTGATTTTTGGTCTACTAACTAATTTCGTACTCAGGATCATGAAAATCAGAAAATCGCATTGTCCACAAAAAACGGCGGGACATGGCTGCTCTCCACTGGTTTATTTTTTTCAAATGCCTATTGCCAAGCTATGTCTTGCAGACGAACTTAGCTGACCAAATATTTTTAAAAGACGTAAAAAGATTTACTTATACACAAAATTCTAGCTTGATGTTAGTCAGACACTTTTTTGCATGCGATCTCCTAGACTATAGTTAAACAATTTAAATAATGAAATCAAATTTAAGAAAAAATACTCACTGATAGGATATCTAAATTCGTAAAATCGTTTAGTGTAGAACCTCCAATCTTTAGCAGCCCATTTAGATTCAACTTCTTCTTCTAATGCGGCTTTCTCGGCATCGATCTAAAGCAAAATTAAATAAAATAAGTGTGAATTCTTTAAATGAAAAAAAAAATATATATATTTTCCATTTTTTATTGTTAACAAGAAATTCTAATGTAATGCTTTTAAGCAAGTTGGTAAAAGTTGATTGATTTTAGCTTTATTTATTTATTTTTTTACTTCAAAGAGATATAAAGATAGAGATATTAGATAAAAGGAAGAAAGCAATTAGTGCAGTGACACTCCCCAATCTAATCAACATTTTGAGACTAATTGCTTCACCCTCCTCCTATTACCACTTAGTAGAGTACTTCTTCCAAGTAGTAAAGGGTCTTTCCAAAAAAAATAAATAAAAAGAGTAGTTCTTTTACAGAAAAAGAGTTTAAGATAATATTATAATTTGTCCGCTCTATTCATTTATCTTTTTATGCTGATGTAACTTAATTTACATAAATCTGAATTGTTACAACATTCTTCTATTTACTATTGGGGATAAAAAAACAAATAAATGATATTGATTAATTCCACTAGTATAATCGATAAACAATTATGCTGTCAAGAAATACTTTTATCTACGATTGATACGAAATATAAACATTATATCTTTGTTTAGATGCGTAGAAAGTGATTATTTACGTACTTGTATTCATTGCGCATTCGCGTCTCATAGTTCTGAATAATTCCTCTTCTTTACCACACTAGTGCAGTAAAGAAGAGGAATTCTTCAGCTTTACGCACGATTAGTGAGTTTGTTTACATTTAACAAAACTAATTTGGTGTTATTTTATTAAAGTAACTGTTTATATCGAGTTTTTAGTGAAAAACAATGAGTGAATCAAGTGACTTTGACGAAAATGTGGAGAATAATAATCCTCCAGAAATAATTAATTCGGCAAAAAATACAACTAATGAATTAATGTCATCTTTATCAAGAGAGAGATACGAACTTACATACAGCAAGTTTATTTGTTTCTGTATTTATTATTTAAATCTAACAATCGTAGATAAAGTACGGTATGCAACTCGTGCGAAAACGGCATTTTGCATTGCTCGTGTGGTTTTACCACCCTCGCTGTCGCTCGGGTGCAAACTCCACACTCGCATGCAAATTGCTACTTTCCGCACTCGACGTGTAATGTACTATTTTATAATCTTATTTCATTAAACTAAAACTAAAAAAAAAAAAAAAAAAAAAAAATCAAAGATATCAGATATCAATTAATAAAATGTTTTGTATTTCTATTGTAAGATCTTTATTATAATGAAAATGTGTGTTTGGCAGCACTGAGTAAAACGAGGGAAAAATAGAGAGAGAGAGACGAAAAAGCGTGAGTAGAGCTAGAGCGGTGGTGTCTATTGTCTTATTATGCTGTAACTTTGTAATTGTATCATGGGAGACCTTTAATTATTCATATATTTTTGGAGTTAATGTTGTTATATATAATTAACTATGAATGAAACTACTAGATACTAGATACATGTTTGAGTTAGGACCTCTGAATTCATCCGAAAACAATTTAAGACTCAGTGCATGGAAATTAAAAATAATTAAAAATAAAACCTATATTTACACGCGCGCGCGCTTTGATCAATTACCGTCAAATCTCGCGTGTAATACGCACAATTATTACCTCTTATTTTACTTCTAAAATTGCGAAAATGCGTATTACGAGTAAAAACAAATACCTACCGATTTTTCCAACTTGACTGTTTGCCATTATAGTAGCTAGGTAATTGATAAAATAACTATAATACATTTCTAAATGTTAGAAAATATGAACGTAAATGTTTCATTTAGCAAAAGAAATTATTCTTCACACCTGATTTCATTTAATTATTTCTATTACATTTTACACTAAGTATCAAATGAAGCCGCTTAAATGATTATTGTGAGCTTATTTTAACAATCTTATTTACGTTGAATTTTAAAATCTGCAACTTTGACTTCAGCTCATAATAATTATAACTTTTACGAAATTGAAACAAGCTTTTTTGAAGTGAAATTTCTTTGGTGGCGGTAGAGTGAATTTTTTCGTGAATATGCGTGAGAGCCTCACACATATTTTTTTCTTCAGAAATTCACTAAAAACTTTGATTTTATCTTGTGTTTTTAAATAACTTTAAAAACTTTCCGTGTGTCCCTCTTTTTTTTTGAATATAGTCTTCTTTTGTGTGGGTCGTAGAGGGTTGAAATTATAAACAAATTAAATTGTTTTAAAAATGGCTATATTTCGCCCCTCTCCGGGGCATATTCATGCCTAAAACATCATTAAAAACATTGTTAACATTAAAAATTACGTTTACAAAATATGCTTTATAATAAAATTATGATTTTTATTTAATTTACATAATTTTATATATAAGCGTTTTATATTCCATAAGTCTTTTGAATCATTTAGATGGTGCTCGTCATTAAATTTTTTGATCATTAGATTAAGTGATTTTATGATGTTTTCTTCTTGATCTTCCATCTCCTGTGTATTAGCTTTCTTGACCTGCTAATTGAATTACTTGTGTTTTTAAATAACGGAGAGGGGCGAAATATAGCCATTTTTAAAACAATTTAATTTGTTTATAATTTCAACCCTCTACGACCCACACAAAAGAAGACTATATTTGATTTTATCATTGTAAAATACCCAGGCCTGATTATCAAGAACTATTTTTATTTTAACGGCTTCAAAGGCCCCGCCCGGCAGTCCACGAATTATCGTATAATCAAATGCATTACTATATTCTTCTTAAAGATATAGGATTAATTTTAATGCGTCTTATGGATCCAGGAGAGTTTTATAATAAATAACTACTAAATTTAAATAAAATTATGTTATCTAAATAACAATCAAATAAATTAATAGTAAAAAATATTTTGAACAAGCTTTTATTCGTATTCTTCTCAGCAAACCCGTTCATTTGATACTCATATCATGGGCATGGAAACAATAACTAGTCCACCATCTTGGGCTGTCCGCCATATTGGATTTAGAATGACGTCACTTAGCTAACCATGCATTGTCATCCAAACTAAACGTGTATGCGAAATTTCAATTCAATCGGTTGAGGATAACTGCTTTAAAATGCAGTTGCAAGATTTGACCTGAACATACATACAAAAATTCCAAGTTAAATAAAAGCTTGTAAAAATATACTAAAATCTTGTGTACAATGAGCACAAGCATAAAATTATCCTCGAAGTTCGTGTGCGTATTAAATAGGCGAATTTTTAATTTTCCTGAAATGTCAGAGCCCTAAATTCAGTCTGCGTATTATACGCGAAATTTTACGTAAACAAGTGTTATTTTTATAACTTGAATAATATTATATCTATTTATTCATCTTTTCAAGACTAAGTTGTAACTTTTTCTTCAAATCCTTAAGGATTTAAACTAATAGGCCAACTATGCTCTAATTTCTAATACTTTACACCATTTTCAATAATATACAATTTATTTATTATCTTTTCTCTAACATATATACTTACTAGAGAAAGTAAAATAAGTATAGAAAAAGTATGATGTGTTATGTTTACATATATACTCGTATTTACATTAGTATGTTTACATATTATGTTTTATCTAGATGGTTACCTCATGATTTTCAAGTCGAACGTTTTCCATATTATTTTCGTCTATTCTTCCTTGTGAATCAGCGTCACCTAGAGTTTCAACTGAGGCCAGTCCTGCCGGACCTTCACCTTCCTAAAATAAACAATCATCAAAAATAGAAAAAATAGAATAAACCGAAGGCGAATATACATTAAATCAATTTAAGTAGATCAGCATGTTTTAAAAAAATCACAGGGAAGTACTTGCATCCAAGTACCTACTTTTTATGGAAATTAAGCATAATATTCGTTATTATACCCATATCTCCTGAAATTACATTTTATTCCCCCATCCCGCCCCATATGAAAGTAAAAATATGAAAGTAAAAAAATTGGGTACGGGGTAGGTACCTCAGAACTTTTCCTCACTTCGCAGGCCACTAAAGTGGCGCAACAGGAACCAGTATTGGGCATGGTCAGTACTTGGATGGCGACCGTTGAATTAACTGATTTTATTATTATTTTTCAAAAAAATTTTATATATTATTTTTATTTATTTTATTTCATATATTTAATTATTTGAATTTTGACAAATGTAAAAAAAACTTGTACGTTTAACAAAAGTATTGCACTAATTAATAATTATGTTTGCTTATAACTTTTAAACTAATTAATGGCCTTTGATCGGTCTTTATTATATTTATTCCTTATTTTTTTTACCGGTTCCAACGATATGCTATATGTCAAAAAAGCATTTATACTTCCGGCATTATTAACCGTCAAAGTTATAAAATCTATAACTTCAAAATGGCGGCCTATATCAAAATTAAATTTAGTAGATTTGTTTGACATACAGAGAGGTACATTGGTGCCAAATTTCAACTCGATCGGACCACTTTTTGATTTTTTTACGATTTTCTTTAATTTTTTGTTGACTCAGCAAACTGGGTTCAAGATGGCGGAAAATGTTGATTTTCCGGGCTGCCTACCTAGAAGTAAGGACTGATTATTCTGACAAGTTTCAGCTCTCTAGGTTTAATACACAAACACACACATACAGACGTCATGCTGAAAACCACTCAGGAGGTCTTAAAAACACTCAAAACTGAGAATTCAGTTGAAATATCAAAAAAATGTTTTGGGTGAAAACATAACTTTTCCTACCATAGGTGAGGAAAAGTAAAAAATCAGTTTACCATTTTAATATTTGAAGTAAGTATTGGGGTAAGAAAAGTAAATAGGATATTAATAGAAATAATAAAAAAAAGTTAGGGGAAATTTAGCTTTATTTAAATTGGTGAAAAAAGAAGATTTTTTAAAGGTTTTTATAAAAGATGGCGACAGTAGGTATAAAGCTGTGGGTAGCCATAGCAACCGGCGTCTAGAACTAACCCCACTCAATCGATCCGTGCCCGGCCGGTCTCATTTGCACCCAACGCATGGGCTTCCCCCACCCAAGTAATTACAACAATATATATAATAAATAATAATTACTCATATCAGGATCTGATATAATAAGTAACGTTGTAATCATAGTTATATTTATTATTACTAAATATGGAAAACAAACATTGAAAAAGGAAAATTAGAAAATGCAAAGAATTTTATCATAATTAAGGACTATACTATTCATAATAATGCTTTACAGAAACGTCTGCAAAAAGCAGCTATTTAATGCTAAATAAGCCCTAAATACGTAAAAAGGGGGGGGGCGCTCACTTATGCACAAAAGGTTTATACAATGAGTCACAAAAATATAAAATAAATTGGCTATGCGTGAAGTCTCACGTAAAAAGGGTTTCGTTGGTATTGTGAACATGAGTATAAGGGGGGGGGGGGGCACAACATTTTGATGTTTTTTTTACAAATCAGCATGAAAAATTAAACACTTTCCACAAGAGTTATATGTTTTTGTAATCAACTCATCAATACCTTTCATTTGATACCCCACTCAAAATTTTAAAAATTATTTTTCTCCCTGACGTGAACTATCCGCCATTTTGGATTTGAACAGTTGATAATTTTGAGTTCGCTATATTTATCCTGTGTGCGCGTCAAAACTTTGACGTTATCTTTAATACTGGAAAGTTTCATGTTTTTATCTTTTGATTCAAAAGTTATTGGAACCTTACAGAGTTACAGGCAGACAGACAGACAGACAGACACAGGAACGGAACTATAAGAGTTTCTTTTTTGGTTTTACCAACGAAACCCTAAAACAACTGGCTCTATAAAATTGCTGATCGGAGAACTTGGCAATTATGAGATTTTTCGGATAACTAAAATAATAGGTATGTGACTTCTACTATTGGATAGGCGAATATAATACCGTTTGTTTCTTTATATTTTTTAATGAATCTACTCATAGGAATGTAAAAAAACCGGCGAAGGTACCCGTTTGTTTATCCTGTAAACAACTAGATAAATGAATAATATTACTTTAAAAACATGCTTTTATTCGTATTCTTCTCAGCAAACCCGTTAATTTGATACCCATATCATGGGCGTGCTTAAAAAATAACTAGTCAGCCATCTTGGGCTGTCCGCCATATTGTACTATTTTACAATAGTACAATAGGCGAGGACAATACCGTTTGTTTCATTATTATTGTTAAATGAATCTAATAAAAAAAAACCGGCGAAGGTACCCGTTTGTTTACCCTGTAAACAACTAGATAAATGAATAATAAAAATAGTATTTAATAACATTTTTAGAAACAAGCTTTTATTCGTATTATTCTCAGCAAACCCTTTCATTTGATACCTATATCATGGGCGTTCTTAAAAAATAACTAGTCCGCCATCGTAGGCTGTCCGCCATATTGGATTTAATAACGCCACTTAACTAACCATGCATTGTCATCCAAACTAAACGTGTATGCAAAATGAAAAATTTCAATTCAATCGGTTGAGGATAACTGCTGTTTTAAAATTCAGTTGCAAGATTTGACCCGAACATTCAAACGTTGCAAGTTAACTAAAAGCTTGTAATAACCCCTAGAAAAGAAAAGGCACAAGCTTCGAGACTTTTCACCAACATTTACCAAATTTGTATTTTGTTTAAAAGACGAAATGATTTAACAAATGAAGTCATGTTGGATGTCGAAAAAAATGGTAACTCACTAATTCAATTTCACTATTTCAATTTTTAATAGCTGCCATTTGGTCAATAATCTAAAATAAAGTGTTTTTGACCAAAAAAAATCTTTGTTTAACATCAAAATATTGGACAAAGAGCGTACCTTATTATGGCTGACAGGTCTAAGCTTGGGTAGTACAGATGCTAAGGGCAGTTTTACAGCGTTGAGTAGTCGTGGTTTCTTAGCTCCGCTCGCTTCGCCTTCCTTGGCTTCGCTTTCAGGTCCTCCTTCCGCTCTTCGTCCTTCCTAAACAGAAAACCGGAGAAAATATTCTTAATAATAAATTAAAATTAGGAAGAACTGTTTAAGGCGGCCATACACGAAGACGGAATCCTCAAGGAAAAAGCCTACGGGATTTCCTTGTGGAATTCCTCTTCCAAACCCTCGCCCACACACGGGAGAATTTCCTCAAGGAAATCCTCCCAAAAAAGCCTCCGGGATTTCCTAGGGGATTTGCTTTACCGAACCCTTACCTTTCCCAACAAACACTTCACAAATCCTCGAGGCCGATTGACGTCAACACATTTACCCCCCGAATTCTGACTGCATAGTTCCGTCTGCGTATCGGCCTCAAGGCGTAAAAAAAAAAAAAAAAAAAAAAAATTGGTTCGGATTTCGGGGACTGCCATCCACAAGTGACTTCAAGCCCGCCTCCGCACACACTTATGGGAATACCTTAAGGATTTCTTCTTCGTGTATGGTCGCCTTTATTATATAAATAATAAAAATCGAATCTCTTAGACTGGTATAGATCTCTTCTCAAATCCATACGCTCTTAAAATTGTAACAAATCCCTTAACGTGATCATTTTTGACAGCCGAGAATACTGTCATTGATTCCCTTTATTTCTCTTACAGTATATAGATTATAGATATTCACTATATTTAGGGAGAGTCAATGTCAATATAACACAACCGTAAAAGCAGAGGGATATCGTGGTTAAAAAAGAGTAGTACAGCGATTTAGAACGCGAACGAGAAGCAAATGAAATTGAAGAAAATCATGATGTCCAAACAATTATGAAAGTAGAAGTAAAACAAGTAATAAAAATTGGAAAAACTGGAGGAATTGACGGAATAGTATAAGAGCATTTAAAAAGCAGAAGCAGAGAGACTAATTGAGATGCTATACTTAGACTGTTTAATTGACTTAACAACTCTTCTGCATCCAAACTTGACTAAAATCAATATTTATATACACCTGTTCAAGAATGGTGACAACTTGAAAATAAAATGGGCATTGAATCCACATTTCGACATTTCCATGAAGTGGAGAAAACCAGTATACATTTGTCTAATTGATATAGTTGATGGATCTTAGGTGGCGAAATTATGAAATATTAATCCATTTTGATTACCATTTGGTCCGCTAGGAGCTCTGATATAATTTTATATAAAATTTTGAACTTCTAGTGGCGAAATATACTACAATGAATGCATGTAAAAAACAATCTACCTCCTATAATATTCTAACTTCCTGGCACGATATTTAAAAGCGTCACATTTTTAAAAATATATCCAAGATAAAACTACCGTCCTATAAATATATTATCAGTACTATACAAAAAACTTCGTGTAAAGACTAAATAAACAGGTTGACTTCCATTTAGTAGAGAATCAAGGTTTTTAAAAGCACTCAACATGTGATGCTATGTTTGTATTAAAGCAGCTAATAAGATAAGCCCAAGAATAAAGGTTTCCTTTATACTTAATATGTATAGACTTTGAGAAAGCATTTGACAACATAATGTTATTAGTCAAACACTTTAAGCCAGCCAAGTAGAAAATAGATAGCAAAGTAGCAGTAATAACGAAATGAAAATTACTTGGCATCTAAGGTTAAGACTCGGCGTCATTTCGTCTGCATAACAAATATTCACTGCTATCTTAGAAGAAGCTTTTAAACAATTTGAACTGAATGGAACTGGTATGATAACCAGCAGAAACACAATAAAATTTGCTGACGATGAAGTGCTGATTGAGTAATAATAGAAGATGAGAAGTTACAGGAAATATATGGATTATATATTGATAGGCAAAATTATAGACACCATTACAAAAGATATTAAAAGAAAGGATTGGTCTGACATGCGGAGCGCATTCTATAGATTCAGACTGCTTTTTAAAGGTAAGTGTACTAGAGGAGGCGCGAGCCATATCGCATCGAGCGGCAAAAATGCGAGGGACCACACTAGAGGAGCGACGGGCCGCCGCGCCGTAGTATTTAACTATATGTAATTGTAAAATTTCGATACATTGTATTTATTGTATGTGTCTTGCATTATCATTGAATATGACATAATAATAATTATAAATTGACATAGTTAACTTAATGATAATTATCTGTGTATTCAAAATTTGTGATCCCGCCAATTATAGCTCGTTCCTATCACACACTGTGTCGGGGCATGGCGAGTCGCAGAGGGGCGGATTAATGTGTTAATCCAGGGCTAATTTCGACAAACTATTCAAATTTCATAGAAATATCATATGAGTACTTTTGAAGCTATTAAATTAATGTACATAAATGTATGTTTGTGCGCATGTGGAAGAGTAACACATGAGTACAGAATGTTGAAACTTATGTGGGACCAACAATGGGCTAATTATGACCTATCATTCAAATTTCATTAAAATCGGACGAGTGGTTTTTTAGACTTTTTGTTCGCAAAAATTAAGCGACAGACAGACACGGAACCAAAAATGTTCCTTGATGCTGATGTCTAAAACGAATCTCTGTCTTGGAATTTTAAATCGGAGACAAAAAAATGTTCTTCAGAATAATCACATAGCTTCCGTTACCTTCGGTAAGCTAGGAAGCAAATTCAAAGAAAAGATTATCAGTATACAAATGAAATTATTTATTATTAAAAAGTCTAAGAAATTAAAATTACCAAGTAACTCACAACCGGACGCCTACCAGACCGACAAAATCTTTAAATTATCAACAGATTTTTCCTAGAAAAAATAACAGAGACATTGCGAAAAAAAGTCACAGGTCGTTTCCGGTATATATCTAAAACAAGTGTTAAATTAAAGTCAAGGTGGTAGCAGAGTCAAAGAGACAAAACTCTCATAAAGCTTCTTGAGCTTGAGAAAAAAAAAATTATAGAAAAAAACGTGGCAAGAAGCAAGACGAGACAGGCCAGACATCACCCCATTAGTGGATGCAAAGGGGAGCCACCCTCCTAAAACCTAACAAAAAAATAACTAAAACCGTATCGTAAACACATCTGTAAGAAAAACAAAACATCTAAGCATAGAGGTATATAAAAGTATAAATAAACTGAAGGTGTTTGTATGGAACGGTTTGAGTAAGCTTCTGTTCTTGTTTCGATGAAGGTATGAAATATAAATATAGAATTATTAGGGATAAGATTCAAAGTTCAACAACTAATCTTTTTTTTTCTCCGAGCTTACCGAAGGTAACGCGGAAGCTGTGGGATCGTTCTGAAGATAAAATTTTATGTCTCCAATTTCAAAAATTCCAAGACAGAAATCCATTTCAGACTACAGGGACCATTTTTGGTTCCGTGTCTGTCTGTCGCTCAATTTTTGCGAACAATCAGGTAAAAATTAGCCAAATTTTGGACACATAACTTTTAACCGTAAGTGCTCATTTGTTTCTCTTTCACGCATGCACACAAAATAGTACATCACGCGTCTAGTGCGGAAAGTAGCATTTTCCATACGAGTGTGGAGTTTGCACCCGAGCGACAGCGAGGGTAGTGAAACCACACAAGCAACGCAAAATGCAGTTTTCGCACGAGTTGCGTGCCGTACTTTATCTACGATTGTTTGATTTTTAATAATAAGTAAAGAAAAAAATAGTTAATTTAATTAAATACGAGTAAACAGCAAATTATTTTTGTTAAATGTAAACGGACCCGCTAATCGTGCGATAAGGTGAAGCAATGAATACAACTACAAAAATTTATATTTCGTATCATCGTAGATAAATTCATTTATTTACAACCTACAGCATTAAAACTATTAATCTGAATTTTAAGAAACTTTTATATTTAGGCGAAAGTAGCCCGCAGATCCCTAGATTAATTTCAGCAGTCTGTGCACTTTAAATTGTCCCAAATTGATACTTTATTTCATGTAAAAAATCAAAACAATTTTGATATAAAAATTAAATCATTTTGAAATATACTGCCAATTGGTGTGGCACATAGCTTTCTTGCATCCTATCATGTACTTAATTGTTATATTAAGATTAACATTATTGTTATATTACTCTATTGTTATATTACTTTATTGTTATATTGTTTATTGTGTAAAAACTATTAATCGTTTTAGCTATCTTTAACACTTCATAGCAGTGTCGCTGTTTGTTTTACTAAAAAAATGCATTTGAAAAAATGTTTGTCTCATTGAATAGATATAGATAAAGTTAGATTTTTTTCCCGACCTAAAATTCCAATTTTAAATTTGAAGTTCTGGTTTACGCGAGGGTTGCGCGTGAACGCTTGGACAGATATCGTTGTCCAACAAACTCGTCCTGGGCATTGGTAAAATGAACATGTCTACCAAAATTAATCAACATTTACTCAAGTTATCGTCACACGTTTCAAGGATTCGCGGACACACAGACCGACAGACAGATAGACAGACAGACAGACAGACACGAGACCAAAAATTTTCCCTGATGTCTGAAACGGATTTCTATCTTGGACTTTTTAAAATCGGAGACGTAAAATATTTTCGTTCTCAAAAGTGAACACAATGCTTCCGTTACCTTCGGTAGGCTCGGAAGCAAAAATAGGTTGTAAAAGTTAAAAAATGATTGATTAAAGTATACGAAATAGGAAGCTATGTGCCACACTAATTGGCAAACTTTTTTCTTCTTCATAGAATATATTTGGTTTAATTTACAATTATTCGGAAGTCCCAGTCAGAATTGATTATTTTTTGTTTCTCTGGAGATCTAATAAAAAGCCAGAACTTTCAGAATCTGACAGGAATGAACTGGAGAGGATTTATTTTAGTGAATATCTCGATTTGAAACAATCGCTGCCTAAATCAGCTGACGTTTTATACAGTTGACAGGTGCAGGCATTTCTGTTTTAAGAGAGGATTTACTCTTCATATATCATAAATAAATTAATAAATTTCGCTTAGGTTTACTTGTCAAAGAAAGTTGGCAGACAATTGGCTTCGATGGAGTCTGACATTTTAATACTTCTTCATTATTTCAAAGAATTTTGTAAATCAATTATTAAATCGACATTTTTTAAATTATTTTATCGTTTCTGGTCGACAGACAGTATTATTTAATAATTAATAATCGAAAAATCGACAACTTCCACGCTAACGATCCCATTGACTAGATTACACCCTATGAATTTTACCCAGATTAATTTTAGTGTTTGGACTTAACTTTCAACCTGCGAAATAAAGAGGTTTATTGCAATAATTGATTCCGGATATATCGTCATATCGTATTTTCCATATAAATAGCAATTGGTTCTGGATATTCTTTCATGCCGTATTTTTAGTAAAAATGTCCGCCATCTCGATTTAAGATGGCGGATAGAAAAAGATAGGTAGCCCTATCTAAATTTTAATTTTTAGGGGTCAAAGTTTTGAGGTTTAATGGTTGCGTGAGGTTTTCTTTCCCCTAATTTCTTTGAAACTGGGGAAATTGGCATTCAAAAAGCACATTTTGAATCTCCAGGTCAAACCGTGAACCGTTAAAGAAAAACGGCAATTTATGATGAAAAACACTAAAACAGTAGAAACATGTTTTGTTGTTCATAAAAACACTTGCTTTTGATCTAGTCGTCTGCTTTACTGCATTTTTTTTTACATTAATATTATTGACAATTTTTGTTTAGTTAAAGGTCTTAAATAGTTATTTATGCACCTTGAGCCAACAAAGCCGAAGGAACCACGGTCCCTAAATCCCTAGGAGAAGCCCAGGGAATAACGCTAATTAGCTCCTCAGCCGAGGGAGATAATTATCGCGAGGGGAATTATAGCACTTTACTCCCGAGGTACATACAATATTTTATCTCCAGTAGGGAGAAAATACACATTTTCATCCATTGCATAGTTTTTATTTATTATTTTAATAAATAACAATAATTATTAGCATTTTTAATAGCAGATATAAGAGATTCAATATTAAAAACAAATAAAAATTGCAATTAAACTCAAATAGAAGGTTATTTAGATCTGCTATCTATAAAATAATTAAGTTGGCAATCATTCTTTTTCTCCCTGGTTTTACTTTTTTAAGGTAAATAAAATCGCAGCGCTTGCTGTGATATATAGGGTTCACTTTGTAATACTTAACCCAAAACCATGATTTGTCCATTTCATGAAAATCGGGCTTGGCAGCAGAATCATTTTTTATTTCTAAAGCTTGTTCTTAAGGCCCCACGCCCCCCTTGACGCCTCCCTTGGAGGGCGCGCCCCCACTTTGGGAACCAATGCTCTAAACTAATCCAAAATCATAACTCTTTCTCCCTACTGGAGATAAAAATATTTAATGTCAAATTATTTTCTTTTTCTTTTAACCCTTCCTGTCTATGAACACATGCTACGTCATTCGCCTGTTCACGAATGAAAAATGTAGGGACCCGTTACAGTCAGTAAGAACCTAAATAGTCAGTTTCATACTAAATAGCAGTTAATTACACAAAAAATAAAAATGTAAAATATTCATCAAAATGTTTCGTTTAGCACGGCACTAAAGTAAAAATAAAATAATAATATGTAAATATACTAACAATAAAGACCAACCTTCTCTCACCCAAAAATAAGTCACAAGCCAATTAAAACTGGGTTTGAAAAAAAAAAAACTTTTTGTTCATGAAAAAGTATATGAGTTAATTATAAATCTTAAGCAGGAGAGTTAGTCATTACAGACCTAGCGATCTCTATTAAACAAGCAATGCACGCAAACCAACTTAAATATTTTTTCTTTGATCTTAACTGCTTTATGCGTACAAATGTCTGTTATTTAAATATATTTTTATTAGTAGTAAGACTTAAAAAGTAAAGATCTTAACCGATATTTTTAATTTGACTGATATCCCTAACAATATCCATGAACTAATTTTACTTTCTCATATAAAGAGGAAGTAATGCAAAAGCGAGAAGTGGAGTAGAAAAACTCCCATTTCATGCGGGTCCAGAAAAATGTCGCACTTCGCCGCGCTATAGCTTCGAAACTATTGACTTTAGCGTATAATGACATTTAACCTTTTTTATTGACAATTTAAAGTCCTAAAAATTTGATAATAACTATTTTTGTCGTATCATCGATGAGAAGGAAGATATTTGCCAAAAACCGAATTTTGGTCGAATTCAAAATGGCGGCCAACGCCGACCTCCCTCGAGGGGGAAAACTTAGTATGTTCATCAAGGGACCAAAATAAAGCCATAAACCAAAATTCAGCTTTCCCCGAATTTTTTCTCGTTCAAAGTCTTTGGCGCTTGGCCTAATATACTTTTGGTCATTTCAATTTAATTATTTAAATCAAATTATAATTATTATTAATAACGGGAGATAGACAGAGAAAAATAGATTCCAGCGGGACTCGAACCTCGGGCCTCTATATTTCCAGTATATAGTGCTCTTGCCAACTAAGCTACACAGAAGAATAATTTCATCGGTCATGCTAATAATAATTATAATTTGATTTAAATTAAAAATTTAAACTTTCCGTAGAATGAATAATACCAAAAACTTAAATTTCTGAACAAAAATTAATTTCTTATTTATTTATTAATTGATATATTTATTAACTTATTTACATTATTAATTAATTGCTTCCGAGAGCTTACCGAAGGTATCGGAATCTATGTGATCCATCTGAACAACGAACATTTTTTTTGCTTATATTAAAAGTCGGATTAAAAAAAGTTTAATATTTGAATCGCCTCTTAAAGTTAGTGAAACTAGGTTCAAAATCACACTTTAAAAAATCGGTCCGAGACAACTCTCATATACGAATTTATAATTATTTTGCCCAGTGTTTCCATTTATTAGTTTTCAAATGTACATTTAAATATTATTGAACATTTCATCAAAATGTATCATAAAAAAACTTCTCCTGGGCGGGAAATCGAACCCGGGCTCTCTCCGTCCGCGTTTTAAGCTAATTTCTTAAGAACTAGATTTTTCCCTGGAAAACGGCTTATATCGTTGGATTCGTATTCACATGTACTACATTTTAGAATTTTTTAATCAAAATCGTCGAAACTGTTTTCGAGAAATAATTTTTTTCATTTTTTTCAGAGATTTTGGGGGGTAGCGCCCCCAAATTTAGAGCTAAAATTAATTTATCGATTTCGCCTCGGGGTATGATTTTTCTGAACATGTATGCCAAATTTCGTCAAAATCGGCCCAGTAGTTTGGGCTCCAGGCGTCTACACAGACGACAGACAGACATTTTTTAAAAACCACTTTTTAGGGCTCAGGGGACCTCAAAACGTGTAAATCCATCAAAATCTCAAAATCGAATTTTCGCGCCATCACAATACTTTCTCTTTATATGAGAAAGTAATATGGTTGTAAAATATTGGCTGTAATAAACTGTCCAGATAAAGCATGAATATTACTCGTAATAATATTAAGTATCAGTATCAACACTAAATCTAACGTACATTAAATTCAGAAGCCTTATGTCTTTATTTACCCTTCAACCAGCACATTATCCCTTTAGTAGGACCCTAGAAAGATTTATAGCTTACGCTAACAGACAGAAAATAACATTTTGGTCTCGAGCCAGTAATAAACTGTTTCTGGCTAGAAAAATATTTTTTTATTGAGTAGGACGTAAAAGATGTATATTCTTATTTTTACTGGACTCAACAATCTATAGGATTCTTTGAAACTTAAAACATCTAAAAAATAAATAAATAAAAGAGAAGAAATTATAAGTTTTTAGACATTTTAAAAGTCGTAAACTTCTCCAGAAATACAACTGGGAATGAAAAAAGCCCTAGAGAAAAAAATAGTACTAAAACGTGATTTTTTCCAAAGAACATTCAAGGCTTAAGTTGAAGGAGAATGTCATCATATTTACTGGATTTGGCTGATTTGAAAAAACAATCATGACATCTGAATAAATGAAAATACATGACAAGAAAACTTATTATAACTTTAACTATTTGTGGATTTATTAAACACACAATAAACATTTTGTAGAAAGAATAACTAAGTCAGGGTTGCTTTTATGAGAATATCTTGTACGTTTTGATATTATATGTTTAAAAGTAGACTTTTAGATTAATGATAGTTTAGATAAATGATAGTTGCTTAAAAAAATATAAATTATAAGAAGTGGTTTTGAGGACAGAAGTGTAAATCTATACGCATAAAACATAATGGTATATTTATTCGTTTTACTTTTAAAGGCCTTTCAAAGCGTATACAGTTGAAATTGGGCATTTTGAAAGTTCTATAAAGGTAAAATTAGAGTTCTATAAAGGAGAAATTAGTAAATAAACAGCTATAGAAAATATTATTATATTAAAAAACGTAACAGGACTTCGTCAATTCAGGAAAACGAACATTTTTTACTTTCACATCACATATAAAGAGAAAGATTTGTGATTTGGCGTCTATGTAGACGAGTGGAGCCTAAACTACAGGGCTGTTTTTGACGAAATTTGGCATACATGATACATGTTCTGAAAAATTATACCCCCTGACAAAATCCAGATATAAATTTTAGCTCCAAATTTGAGGCGTTAGCCCCCAAACACTATGAGAAGACGTGAAAAATAATTATTTCTCGAAAACGATCCCGACGATTTTGATAAAAAAAAAAATCTAAAATGTAGTTCATTTAAACACGAATCTAACGATATAAGCCGTTTTCCCAGGAAACATCTAGTTCCAGAGAAAATAGCTTAAAACGCGGGTTCGAATGATAAATTTTGATAAAATGTTCAATAATAATTTAATGTTAATGTACCTACGAAAACTAATAAATGGAAAACACTGGGCTAAGTAATTACGAACTCGTATATGAGAAAGTTTGTCTTAGTTGTCTCGGAGCGATTTTGACTTTTGTGTAGAAATAATAATCTAAAATATTAGGACTCACATCTTATATGTCCAGAATTTTTTTCTTATAATAAAACACTATATATCATAATACATTATTAGGCCAATAAGGTTTTTTTTTTAACTATATTCAATTTTTTTGGTTTAAAATAAACACATAGTTTAATTTTCTATATCCAGCTATATTTCACTTTAACACCTTGGGCAAACAAAGTTTTTTATAAAATTTTACTCAAATAAAACTTTTCACATAACAGAAAACTGAGAAAAATGCATGAAAATATAAATTACTTGAACCTCCCGCCCTATTTTATTATCAGCGGGAGACCCTCTCTCTCTGTGATAGTCCTTGGAACTTTTAAGAGTATTTAAGTCCGATAATGATTAAATTTAGAAGGTATGACATAATTGGCCCATTGTTAATTTCACCCATAATTAATATTCTGCGCCAATCCTTTATCTTCCATATGTGGCAAGAGGCCGATAATTTGGATGGTTTGTCAAAAGTAGCTCAGATGATATAAATTTCAACAGTTTGTCTAGGCAAATTTAATATTGCTTAAAAATGTGTGTGGCCCCAATGGGGATAGAAACATATCCTTTCGTACCCTTGTAGTCCAATATTGATATATTGTACATAACGTTATATACATGTATTATTTTCTCAACTAAAGATCCGATTAACTGATATTTTTATAATAAGAACGTTAGTGTAACTTTAGTCGCTAACGCTAACTATATCAGATAAGGAGATAAGTGTGAAGTGTGTGTTGGTACATGCAAATATTTGTGCTTCAGAACACAATTGGCGAAGGCGAAGGAGATATATTCGATTTTTGTTGGCGAATAAGAATGTCACTTCGCAGTAATTATTACATCTTATAAAGTTAAAAAAACTTTATTTAAAAAAAAAAAAAAAAATGAAAGGCAATTGGCCTTTTCTAAAAACTTCTTGAAACTCTTTTGTCTTTGAAGGATTAATTAGAGCAAATGAATAGAGCTTCATTCCTTTAAGAAGTCATCTATTGAATGCATTCAATACATCAGTGCATTCTCAACTGAAGAGAGTGTGGTTATACATAGAACACTTTTGTTAGAAAAACATAAAAAAGCCGCCCTTATCTGAAATTCAAGGCCAATACAATCGTCCTTTTTTATCTATACGACAATTCTTCTATTTTACTTTCTTATATACGTTTAATGTGTGAAGAATATAAAGGCTCGTCCACACTATGCTACTATATGCCGGCTGCCTTGGCAGCAGCAACGAAGCCGAAGCAGCATTGGCAAAGCCAAAAGTTGCACCTTTGTACACATTGGTGTTAGCATTCTTCGGCATTTGATTGCACCAAAAATCAAATGTTAAGTTGACTTATAGACACAATTTGTTATAATTCTTTCGACCCTATACGTTTTTTATGGCCTGAGAGTAAATTTTGTTAAGGTTTCTTTTAAGTGAGTAATTTACGTACAACGTTATCGAACCCAGTGTATTTGTGTATTATTTTATAAACACCTCCTACTATAGTAATGAAGGAGTATTTTTTCAACATTGTTTCAGCTTCAGTTAAAGGACGTTTAATGTATTTTTTTCAAAACTTCAACATAAAGTGAGTTAAAAAAAAAAACTCCCAAAAAAAAAAAATTGTTTACATACGACCAGGACCGCAGTGGAAGAGGCAAAAAACCCAACTATGGACTGCTATGAACTATGGACCTATAGACTGCTTTAAGTTGTTTTTTAATAAAAAGTGTATAAATTATTAGTCCCGGACTTAAATATTATTTTTGAAATAAAAAAAACTCCTCTGAAACTTTGTGAGTTTTGAACTTCGAAAATTCTGAGAATTGGGGGAGATGTATGTGTTCTGAGAATGATGTAGCCTGTGTCAAACATGTCAATTTAACGATGCATAGGAATATTTTTTTATTTCAAAATTTAAGGCCTGGATCGAGGACAACATTTTGTTTTGTTTACATTTAAATAAAAGAAAAACAAAAAAATTGCGGCCGAAAAGAAGCTAGTACCTAAAAAAAACTACAAGTTTATAGGAGGTGAATAAAGATTACTCACCGCTACCATCTAAGTATAAAAAAATACATTACCAGTCTAGGGTAAAAAAAAGTAAAAAAAATACTTATATATGCAGGAGGCATATAGTATGGATGAGCCCTTAAAACATAACATGTGGAATAAAATAAAAATTATAAGTAAAGATAAAATTTAGAGTAAAAAATAAATTCTTATACACACTTTTGTATAATTTGTTCAGTGAAATCAATTTTTCGATTGAATAAAGAGAAGGAATGTTTTAGTAACAATTTAAAAAGAAAGAAAAAATCTCAATATTGATTTTTATTTTAACCAGGACTTGAATTCTTAATAGGTCTCTTTAGGCTTAGGGGGGAAAGAAACCCGTTTAGTGCTCCCCCCCCCCCCCCCCCCCCAACCATTTTGCCGATTGCCACCAGGGCGAATATGATTAAGCTAAAGAAAGGGGAGGAGTAAGTCGAAAGCTGGCTTAGGCGACAAGTATCTAATTCCATCTCTGATTTCGTTTGTATACTTTTGTGTTAACTTTTGTACTTTCTTCAGCTACATTAACTATAACCAGATTGAACTCTAGAAGAGAACATATATTTCTAGAGTAAATATTTGTGGATTATATTTTATAATATCCCGATTTATACATCGATGTTTTGGCTAACATCGATATCGGGTCGGTTCGATGTCGAATACCGAAAGTATCGATGTTTTGGCTAACATCGATATCGGGTCGGTTCGATGTCGAACATAGAAAGTATCAATGTTTTTTTGGCTAACATCGATATCGGGTGGGTTCGATGTCGAACATCGAAAGTATCGATGTTTTTTTTTGCTAACATCGATATCGGGTCGGTTCGATGTCGAACATCGAAAGTATCGATGTTTTGGCTAACATCGATATCGGGTCGGTTCGATGTCGAACATCGAAAACATCGACGTCCCAACCCTAAGTTCTAAAGCCTCTATTCGAAGACGCAATCTTCTCAACAAGGTTAAGATACACCCCAATCTAAGTTTACACTTTGAAATAATGTAAACGTACGTTAGTACCTATCAAATATAATGTTTACATTGTGTCCACTACAAATATAAAGGTAATATATCTAAAGATAATCAGGCAGATGTTCAGATGAAACCATGAATATTTTCCAAGAAAAATAGTTTGGTCTTCTATCGAAGCATTATTTGTAAAATAATTCAATGGTAATGCTAATTCAACAATTCTTGCACGTGCAAGAGTGCAAGAGGCACGCGTAAGATTGAACAGATAACTGCAGTTACTAAATAAAGCTGATATACCCTCCAATTCAAATATAGTAAAAACATTATTATTATTTATGGACTTAAGTAGAGAGATGTTATCGACTAAACAAAGAGATACGAATCTAAGAGCGGTAAGAGCTTATTCAAAGCACTCGAAACTTTTAAAAAGTTTTTGATCATAACTACAAATCTTAACCAAGGGTGTGTGTAGAGTATGCAATAATCTGCGCAATTCTCCCCCTTGCAGTAGCTCATCAAAGAGACTATTGTACTCGGGTTAGCATAAATCATGTTGGTCGCGGAATAATGCGCACAGTGTCTCTTGGCACGGTCCCAATATAATGGGTTTGGGGTCAGAAAAGTAGGGTTTATAAGTTAGGGGTGCATATACTCAACCAATAAACCGGTTTTAGAGTAGAAATAAAACTTTTTTCTCTCCCCCCCCCCTTCTACGTTATTTTGCATGAAAATACGACTGGTTGCACCACTCTTCTTCTTTTTTTTTTCTTTCATGCTTAACTGAAGTCAAAGGTTAACTATCCGGATCATACAAATTTGTAGACTTAAATTCAATAAGGATTTTAATGTTCAATGGATAAGAACTTACGAATTCGATCACATAGGACAACTAACAAATGAAACCTTCCGTAAATTACAAACATTTTAACTTAAAAATTCAAAAAAAATAAAGATTAGTATAATGAACTTGATGACCTACTTAATTTGAGTAGATAAAACCCGAGTTGTAAAGATGGAATATTTTATGCAATTAAATTATTTTTGAAACAAGAAAGTAGTTACCTTTAATATATTTCCACAAATGGTGCAACGTAAAAAAAATAAGTTTTTTATCGGGTCCAATGAATAAAATAAAATCGTTACACCTCTTAAGGTAAATTTGTTGTCCAATTAATGAAATAGAAAAACCACTTCCCAAACAAATAAGCTAAAATATGCTAAATATTGTCATTATTAAATATGAAAGCAAAGTGGATTCAGTAAGAATCCACTAGCTGAAAAGGGATTAGGTGGAAAAGAGTTTAAGGTTTATATACATTCAGTTTATTAGCTTGTTAAAATAGAGTTACTTATAGTAAATATAGTATCCAAATAATGTTAATTTACAGTAAAATTAATAAGTTTTATTGGCTATTAAGGCCCAGGATAGGGCTGAACCATCTCTTCCCCACAACGTTGTAGGAATATGATCATTGTACAAAAAGTCACCTAAAGCTCAGTGGCGTAACTATGGGCCCGCGCGGGCCCGCATTGCGAGGGGCCCCCAAATCCAGAAATAACTGGAATTACTATCCTTGCGAGGGGGCCCCCAATCCTGAACGCAAGGGTTTTTTTTTTTTTGCTCATCAATTTTCTTTGGCGAGTGGGCCCCCAAAAAGTTCTTGCGGGGGGGCCCCCAATGGTCTAGCTACGCCAATGCTAAAGCTCCATCTAGCCAGTAAATGATTAATTTATGTTCATGTCCAGTAAGTTCCTATTTGGCCGGTAACATTCAAAGGTTCCCCATTCATTCCCTACAATTGTAATAAAGTTGTTTCAGTGAAAGATTGTCACGAGATATTTCAATTGAGAATTGTGAATGAAAAAGTTTCTTTACACTAAACTAGTTTTTCAATTGACTTTTTTTATGTGAATAAATAAAGTTTTTATGTTGTTTTTTTTAACCTTCAAGTTCAATTGCAATATATACTTTTTTAAAAATAATTTTACGGGATAAAAATAAATATTTTCTTTTTTAACGAAAAACTTAATAAAAGTAATTTAAAATATGCCTAGTAGTCAGACCAAAACAAATCTATAAAAACAGTCAAAAATGTTTTATAGATATTAAATAATATCTATTATAGATTCAACCCAAGAAAAAGAGGATAAAATAATCAATAAATGCAAGACATCTTTCAACAATCTTCGAAATTGATCACGATAAATAGTTTTAGGGTTTGGAGTTAGAAGATCCTTGAGAATTCTAGGGCTAGTAGTTATGAGATCCTAGTCCCTAGAATTTCTTTAATAAAGAAAGTAGTCCCTCCCTACCGAGAACTTTATTACACAGAAAGCTATTAATCACGAGTGGTCCTTTTCAGGGCCATTTAATATTGATTGCTTTTTCATACTAATATCCCCCGAGATTCCATTGGTTAAAGCTTTAATTAAGAGGTCTCACTTTTTTAAATGTTGGCATCTATCATTTTATTTAAAATAAAAAATTAATACTGCTAAAAATAGTCTGTCAATTAATGTGGCACATATATTCTTTTGCATTCTTACTTCTTTCATTCTCTACTTTAATAATTATATTATGATTAAACAACATGTTTTGTCAAATTTATTTAATTTTTCACCCGTTTTTTTAAATCCGTCATTGGATACATTAGTGACCGAGACGCTGGATTAGTGTCAGGTAAGCCACGTGTGGCGTGTGGTCTAGTACTGCTCTGCTAATCGGCAGGGTCTATCTCTAGATGGGCATAATCGATATTTTTCAATCAATCGATTATTTATTATAGGAGAGGGTTAAGTAAAGAAAAAAGGGGAGACAAATAGTTGAAATTATTTTTCTGAAATATAGGAATAACTATTTATTTAATCTAAAAGAGAGGGGGCCAAGCAATTTATTACCTATGAACTTATTGTATTGAGGTTTTTAAGGAAAAGAGAGATTTACTAGATTTTATTGGATAATTGATACGTGTTTTGAAATCAATATTTATTTTAAGCCTATATTGGAATTACTTAAAAAAGTAAAATATGTAATAAATATAATACATGGAAAGAACCATGAATTTCGAATCGTTTTCATAATTATGAAAAGATTCGTATTAGGAGGCGGCAGCATTCCGATTCCGAATGACAGTGCTCGGGATCGGTAACTAGTAACTGGGTTAGGCACTAGGCCTAGGTATTAGATATTAGATTATGAAAAGATTCGAAATGCAAGCACCGACATTTCGATTCCGAGCGTCCGATTCAAGAATAAATTATATTCAGTGAACGAGCGATGGGTGGAATTTCGATTACGAGTGACCGGACCCGGAGCCGATCACTCGATTATGAGAACGATTTCGAATAATAATCGGATTGTGTTGAACTAACTTCGAGCGATCAAATAATCGGTCTTATACACCGATTATTATTATTATTAGTCTCATAAAACGATTACGATCATTCGATTATTGTTGCATAATCGATTATGCCCATCACTAGGCCCTGCCCTGCTTTGCGTCTCAAATCCCGCGGTTTTGTATATTTCTGCGGTCGCAAAAAACTGTGCTGTTCTGCCCTACGAACTATACTGTCTCAATTTGCGCCCGAGTTAATTGTCTATAGTAAAATATAAATAAATACCTTTGATAACCTAGAGAATGGGTTAGAGAATTTGATTTTGTCTAGGCCTAGCCTTGCAAGCCCGAGCCGAGCTAAGGTTGGCTGTTCCTGTTCTTCCTTTTCTTTCTTCTGATCTTCTTGTTCAAGAAGATCTAGACCTTCTTCTGGTTCTCCTTGCTCTCCCTCCTGTTAACAAATATAAATATTATATAAATACTAAATATAATTATTTAGTAATAACAAACTGATAAACATAAAGGAATAACATAAATAATTGTCTTTCCAAATAAATTGAAACCTTTAAGCTTTTAAGAGCAGGAGTCTTACGTTGATCTCCGATATGGAATAGAGGTTCTTAAGATTGTTACTCCTCTATGTTGTTTTAAAATAAAAATGAATTTGACTAAATAACTATTAAGAAAAAGGGATGTTTAGTCCAATGTACATTGGGACAAAAGAATATCCCACTTCTGTTTTGATAAAGGGAATAACAGGCTAAAGAAGAACATTCCGTACACCTTCTTTAGATTGTTACTCCCCTCTGTTATAAGGGGAGTAACAATCTAAAGAAGTGCCAAAATAATTTTTCTATAACGAACAAAATTCATAGAAATGTAATGTAACATGTTAATGTAACATAATTTTTTCCTCAATCGGCACGGAAGATGGTCTTATGAAGACTGAAAGCTGCTATGTTTAATAAACCAGTTTGTATTTACGTGAAGAGACAGTTTATGTTAAGATTATCCTTTAAGATGATCTTAATAGATGCTCCTATATCTAACATGATATACCTGATTCGTTTAGTGTGTGTGTTCGTGTAGGGATGCGAGGAAGCAAAAACATAAAATAATCATAAAGAGACGTAGTAGTAGTAGTAATCTAGTACTTTCTACTAGAACGGGTAGGACGAACCACTTGTTCGAACCTTGCAATTAGGCCATCACGTAGGCCCTTTTTACGCCCCGCGGTAGAGAGTTCCGGCCACTTCACACATCATACATAAGTACATTGTACCGCCGAAGCGAGTATGATGAGATCAGTAGTGAGCCATATAAATCAGAGCGTCACGGCGAGGAATCGAACCCCGTCTCGTTCCACTCATAATTCAGTGATGACCGAGCAGACGTGATTTAACCCACATGGCCACGCTAGCTCTCTAAACAGACGTAAGTCGAAAACATTTTTTATATTGCAACACGAACTATATCAATTAAAATGTAAATGAAAAGGGTCTAGTAATCTCCATACTTCGTACATTCATTAAAAAGTTCTCGCGATTTACCTTTGAGAGGCAGCAGGCTAGACGGTAGGCAAGAAACTTTTCAACCCATTTACATTGTTGCTAAACAGTTCTAAAACTTCCTCAAAACACCTGTTAATCGAGTTCTTTCACCTTCAAATCGACTAAGATAGATTAAAAGGAAGAAATTTCTTTGCGGATAATTAATTCTATTAAAGCTATATTTAACAATGTTGAATGTTGGAAGCTAAACTGAGATGTACAAGTTTTTTTTTGAAAAAAAAGGATTGACATACATTATCTAGTAAAACTTATTTTTTAGTAATACGATAATTTAATTAAATTAAAAGTGGGAATAATGTTCTACTTAATTAAATAACTTTACATAAAATAGTATTATCTTTAAAATATTATAGTTCTTTACAAGCTCTTTCACTTTTCTCCCGTACATGCTGTCTCCTATGATCATTTTCTTACAACATAACAATGTTCAATATATATTTATTTTGCAATGTTCTGATGCTTTCTATATACCGTATTGCATCGAATATAAGACGTCCTCGAGTATACCTGATTTTCGAACCAAAAAATGGGTAAAAACATTAATGCATCGCATATATAAGACGGCCTTGTTTAAAGGGAAAATCTATCCGTTCTCTTATTTAACAACTTGTTCAGACATCAAATTTAGTCAGTCTACCATTGATATTGAATCTTTATTTAAATGTAAGGCGCATTTGAATCTTTATTTAGATATAAGACAGATGCCATGCTGGCACAGATAATATAGCAAGGTTAGATTGTGAAGATACAATTTTAAACCAACAAGAAATAAATATGTATGTTAAGAAATAACGGAAATCCTTCCATCCAAAATCTCATCAGAAATTGAACACGTTAAAATTCCTGAAAACTGATGAAATAAGAGGGCCCGACAATGATATCTCGGCAAAATTCAGAGGGTTAGAGATAAAAAGTAAAACAAGATCTCAGCGGTACTATAGAAAAAAGGTTGTTACATATTTTACACTTGAATACATCGATTATAAAGACTCACCTAAAATATAAGACACATCCCATTTTTCCCGATGCAAAAACAGGGGAAAAAAAGGAAAAGAGTTTTATTTATTTTAGTCTCCTATCGGGACCTATGGTATGATTTTTTAATTCACCCGGGCAATACCGGGTACTTCAATTAGTTGTGTAGTATAGTGCATTGGTTCCCAAAGTGGGGGGGGGGCGCCCCCCAAGGGAGGCGTGAAGTTAGGTCAAGGGGGGCGTGGGACCTCGAGATCGAGACAGCTTTGCCGTCCGATCGTCTAATGCGATTATATAAAAATCCAAATATCAAACCAGTAGGAGAAACCTCAGTGACGAATTCAACAGTTACTTTCCTAACACATGTGATGACAACATTTACAGATTAACAATGGACCCTTTCAGTGTTAACATAGATTCCCTGCCCGAAACACTTCAAGAACAAGGTTTAGACATAAAAAAGGTTCTGCTGCCGATTTTGATAAATTGGACAAATCATAGTTTTGGGTTAAGTATTACAAAGTGTACCCCAGTATATCACAGCAAGCACTTCGATTCTATTTACCTTTTTCAAGCACTTGTTTGTGCAAAAAAGATTTTTCAGCACTTGTTGCAATAAAACTAAAGTATCGCGGTAAAACTTGATGTTGCTGTGCTTGATTTTCGTTGTGCACTTTCTAATACTCATCCAAGAATAGGTAATATTGTAAAAAAATACAAGCTCGTCCATCTCATAAGATCCCATAAGATCATCTGTAATAAGATTAACTTGTAATGTTATAAAAAAATAATAATACAAATAAATGAATGGTTATTCAATGTAATAATGGTTTATTTTATTATCTCATAAAATTGTTAAGGGGGGGGGGGAGCGTGGGAAGATTTATTCTTGACTGTGGGGGGCTTGGTAAAAATAACTTTGGGAACCCCTGGTATAGAGTATAGAAGATTACGCTTCGCTGAAAACAGTGCCTTTCCATCTATCATAATAACAACCTTATTATTATAATGTTTATATAAGGGATAAATGCAACTTACACGCATTCATAATTGAACCTTGTCAAAAAAATAAATCCATTATTGAGCTATTGCCTGATGTTTATCAAAGATCTTTCTTCACACTATTAGTGATCCTGAACAAAAGATTTCTTCCCTTAGAAGGGCAAACTGAGAGGTGTTAACAAATTACATGATGTGGATTTGACAGTGTTGCAGGACGACAATATCTAGCTAGCCAGCAAACCCTAACGGCATATAATCAGTCGAAACATAGGGATGACGGTAGTTGTTCTAGATATCAATTACTAGCTTCCCTCGTTCGAAAACACAGGAAGGGTCTAGCGTCTAGCATTCAGCTGCTAGCTCAAGAGCCTCTGCACTCTAAATAGTCTTGTGAGGTCACTTGCCCCTTTTGAATCTATAAACGTGCGAAAGAAACCAGAACACGTCAATAGGCACTTCAGTTATTACTTTTAGATTCTTTAGTACTTTAGACCGCATAGCTATAAATCCAAAACAGTGTATATAAATCATATTATAGATTATTGAATTTAAAGTCCATTTAAAATAGTCGAAACACATTCCTTTAGCATATAGCGATAAAGAACAAGTAAAAACAGCGTAAACTTCTTGTAATGTAACTACGAGTATAAAAATACTTACAAAATGGCAAATAACACAAGATGTATATTTACTACTATTAATTATATGCATGCAAATGGCTATTTTAGTTCCATAAAAAAATTGTAACACTGATCTTTTTTAGTATAAGATTGTAATTCCTAACATATTAGATATACATAGGGCCAGCGTCTTCGGGTGAAAAAGCCCCCCCCCCCCCCCCCCCCCCCCGGAATAAATAAAAAATTGAAAAAAAGAAGATACATGTAGAAAAAATCGGCCCGAGACAACTCAGACAAACTTCTTCACATAATATACGAGTTCATAACTTAGCCCATAACTTTTTTCGTTTATTAGTTTTTTGTGTTTTCGTAGGTGGATACATTAAATTATTATTATAAATTTCATCAAAATTTATTATATAAATAACTTCTCCTCGGCGGGAGTCAAACCCGGCCAGTCTCCGTCCGCGTTTAAAGCTATTTTCTCAGGAACTAGATTTTTCCCGGGATAACAGCTTATATCGTTACATTCGTATTTAAATGGACTACATTTTAAATTTTTTAATCAAAACTGTCTGAACTGTTTTTGAGAATTTTTTTTTCACGCTTTTTCAGTGTTTGTGGGGGGCAACACCTCCAAATTTGGAGCTAAAATTCAATTCACCTGTATGCCAAATTTCGTCAAAATCGTCCTAGTAGTTTAGGCCCCAGGCGTCTGCACAGGCAGACATTTTTTAAAAACCAATTTTTGAACTCAGGGTATCTCAAAACGTGTAAATCCATCAAAATCAATCTCAAAATCGAAGCATCACAATACTTTCTTTGTTTATGAGAAAGTAAAAAAGGATATCGTCCTCGTTAACAACGAACACTGTCTGTAATTGTCAAGCTCTTAATGTTCGTTTGCTAAAACGTTAAAGTTGTTACGCATGATCATGCGTAACGTGAATATTTTATGATGTTTTTCGCCTTCCTTACATTCAGCGTAAGAACCGATCACTAATGGTCAAGGTATTTGGAAATATGTATGTATAACAGAAACATTCGTTATGTTCCACAATTATTATTTTTCCACAAGTTTGACACCACTTCTTCATTGTATTATATCTTCTTTACTATTACGTGCATGCTACAAGCCACAAGCTAATCTTGTACTGCAAATTATACACGTATAAGTGCATTGTTAATTGTAATGCACTATCAAAATCAAACTTGACAAATCATTTACATGTTTTTCATCTTGCATTTTACTAATAAATGTTCTTCTAAACATCACATAATGCACACCGGTGTAATGGCACCCATTATAACGAATACTTTAATTGACTTTTATATTATTTACAAATAATTGGTTGTAATTGAGTTTTGAATAGCAATGGACAATTGAATGGAGAGAGTCCTGAGTGAATTGCAGGAGGAATCTAGATGGATTTCGATGGAACAATGGGATGTACGTGAGGCTGGGTCCTTGTGAGATGCCAAGGTTTCTATGGTAACGGAGAGAGAAGCTCCTGGATCTGATGTGGCCCAGGGGGATTCACACTTCCTTTATCCGCACCTTCCCCTTTTTCCGTGACGCATTCATCCGGTAATTGGGAAAAACACCGACGTTCAAAATTGGAAAATATGTCCTTTTTCTCTAAGCAACAAGGGATCTCAGGAATTGTTGCAGTTTAGTTTTCCTGTCTTTTAACAAACATTTTCTTTTTTACATTTTTCTATATTGTCGGACCTCCTTATAACCAACTTCAATACAACCAAAACCTCTAACAACCTATAACAGATTATTTTAAGTTCCGAAGTGTCCGAACAAAAAGAATGTTAATTCTTTAGATTGATCCTCCCCTATGTTTTTTAGAATATAAATGACTTTGACTAAATAACTACATATTAAGACAAAGGGATTTTTAGTCCAAAATATACTTTGGGACCAAGGAATATCACACTTCTGTTTTTATAAGGGGAGTAACAGTCTAAAGAAGAACATTTCATGAACCTTCTTTAGATTGTTACTCCCCTCTGTTTTTTTATGAGGGGAGTAACAATCTGAAAAAGTGCCAAAATAATTTCTCTATAACTAACAAAATTCATAAAAACAAGGATAAATATCCGACCGATAAACTTTCTGTAAATTAATATCGGCGGTGTTTTTGCATTCCTTTACTTTCTTAGAACCATTTTTTTGGAGTTTTTGCTCTAGCACTCTATTTTGCCTATTCTTCCTTCATTAGTTTAAATGGAATCAGAATCATCTTTGCACAGTATAGAGAAATCTCTTATTCTCTCAGTTTATAAAGTTCTTGACTTTTTGCAGTGAAATTTACTCTTTTGTCTACTCGTTTGAAACGAGTCGTTTCCTACAAGTACCGACAGGATTTTCATTAATTTAAAAAAATATATACATAATTCGCAGCACGTCAATGATAAAAATTAACAAGTTTGCTTGTTACATTTTATAAATTGTATAGTTACACATAAGCGTAAATAATTTGCGTGAGCGCATTCAAAGTTAAACAAATTTACAAAGTCACTGCTTAGAAAAACGTAAAATAAACACAGGTTTTCCCTCATTAAAAGTACGTTCTTAAAAATAAAAAGAATTTACTCCAACATTCCTGTGGGAGACCAAACAGAGAAGAATAAAAGCAAGTCATTAAAAGAAACACCACTAATACTTTACGAACACTCGTGATAATTATGAAACCTTTACGTCATTAATTCTTCCTTGCTAAAATATCCACTCATTAACCTTCATTTAAAAATGTATGATACACAAAATAAAATAATACATCTTATTTGTTTATATTTAGGTGTACATAAACTTATATGTATAAGTAGTGTTTTGGTTATTTGGTATGATAAAATAAACAAAGATTTCTTTTAGAATTTGACTGTTATCGCAGCAGTGACAAATCCTTACAGATAAATAAAATTTATTTAGCAGCTGCTTTTGACTTAAATGCTTCTTATTCAATAAGAAGCAGTTAAGTCAAAAGCAGCTGCTATTAAAATCAGCTGTTACTAAAGATGGCCAATACAGATTCCATTACCTGATTCGATACTTAATTGTTAGCCTTGAATCGATTATTTAAATCGATTAGGATTAACCCAATTAATCTATTGAATCTATTCTTTCCATTAGATTGTTGAGATGATGATATTATTTTTTTGTACTTTCTCATTTAAAGAGAAAGTACTGAGATAGCGCGATAATTTGATTTTGATATTTTTGATGGATTTACTGGTTTGAGATCCCCTGAAATCAAAAAAGTTGTTTATAAAAATGTCTGTCGTCTGTGCAGGCGCGTGGAGGCTAAACTACTAGGCCGATTTTGACGAAATTTAGCATACATATTTAGAAAAATCATACTCCAAAGCGAAATCGAGAAATGAATTTTAGCTCCAAATTTGGGGGCGCTTTAGCCAAAAAACTGTGAAAAAAATTATTACTTGAAAACGGCTCCGACGATTTTGATCAAATCAATCTTTAATTTAGTCCATTTAAATAGGAATCTTAATAAGCTATTTTCCCGGGAAAAAATCCAGTTCCTGAGAAAATAGCTTTAAACGCAGACAGAGAGAAGTCGGGTTCGATGCAGGGAGAGGAGTAGTTGCTTTTATGTTAAGATGGGGCCATGGGGCTTGTATTTATAGAGCCTAGTTACTAGTTGAAGACTTATGTTATTTTAGCGTCCTCTGTAATTTTTTAGGCCCCTATTGTATTTTTTTTTTTTCCTTTTACTAATTGAATATTGGACAACATTTAATTTTTACTTTACTTTCTTTCCCAAATGTCTTATTTATAAAGTATACTTTAAGTGCGTTATGTACAATTGTCATACAGAGTAACTTCGCTACTGGTACTTTACCTGTCATTATTTTTGTGAAAGACGTGTTAAAGGTGAAAGAAGATTTGGTGAAGAACGAATCTAAGAGGAGAACTAGAAGGACAAAGGAAGACAACTTCCGAGTTATTATGACCTTAATTATAGCCTTATAATAATAGTCATTCCCGAAGACTCGATCCTACTTATAAAAAAAAAAAAGTTAAAATCTTTTGTAATGACATAGAAAAGTACCTATTGACCGCTGTCACAATTTCTCCCTTGATAGAAAATAAACTAAACCTATTTCTTCCTTTATACTTTTCGTCTCAATTACACGATCGACGAGTTGTGTCAGGTGCCAAAATGTAACAATTGAAATTGAACCGATTGTTCGGTGTTCACAAAATTAGGACTGATCGGTTTCCATTTGGAGACGGAAAACGATAATTTAGGTATGGGTTTGGAACTGTTTTTAGTTTCCTCTGTTCCTCATTCGTTCGCAGGTGCGAGAGAGGGAAGCTCTAAGTATACAATTAGATTCAGCTTGCTACTCGCTCCAGGATGTTTGTTTAATACTAACACCCGTCCGGTCAAACAGTATATCATTTATTCAATGTTTAGTTTTGTTTTTTGAAAGGGGTTAGAGTTGGTTAGAGAGTCAAACTACCATTCAATTACGAGCTCGAGATACACAAATGAATTACGAAAATAGAAAATTAATAAGGAAAAATTTGAATGAGATAATAAAAGATGTAGCAACACCCTTTTTACTTTCTAATATAAAGAGAAAGTATTGTGATGGCGCAAAAATTCGATTTTATGATTTTGATGAATTTTCACGTTTTGAGGTCCCCTGAGAACAAAAAAGTGGTTTTTAAAAAAATGTCTATCTGTCGTCTGTCTGCAACTACTTGGCCGATTTTGATGAAATTTGGCATTCATGTTTAGAAAAATCTCACCCCGAGGTGAAATCAAGAAATGAATTTTAGTTCCAAATTTGGGGGCGCTACCCCCTAAAAACTCTGAACAAACGTGAAAAAAAAAATATTCCTCGAAAACGGTCGGGAGTTCCGATTATTTTGAATTTAAAAACTCTAGAATCGTTATAAGCCGTTTTCCCGGGAAAAATCTAGTTCCTGAGAAAATAGCTTTAAACGCGGTCGGAGAGAGGTCGGGTACGATTCCCCGCGAAGTTTTTTTATGAAAATAAATGTTGAAAAAAATCACGAAAACAATTAGGTAATATTATGAACTCGTAAATGAGAAAGATTTTTTTTCTTGTCTTCTCGATCTGCATCGTTATAGTCAATAACATAACAGTGGAATCACGCACATAATTAAAACATCATTTAATTTATTAATTTAATTATAGTTCTAAGTTCTCCACCTACTCAAATTGTTTGGTTCGAAGTACATATAACGTTTCACTCAGACACACTAGCTTCTTAAAATAACATTTTGTTACGGTATCCTCATCACGTTTCCTGAAAACGTTATATTTAGTAGAATATATCACGCAGATACATAAATACAGATTTTTACGTTTAGAGTTAACGTTAACGCAGCGTTTCCCTGCTAATAACAGCTAAACCCTCAGTTTCCCTTCCAACATTAAATTAACTTGCGTGTAACACATGTTTACATCGGGCAAAGTAAACGAACTGCGCATGGTCAGAATGTGTGTAATGACATAGACACGTGTACGAAGCTCCAGTAGAGGCAAGGACTCCACTGCACAGTAGTAATTATTCGCTTCATTTATTCCTCAACCCCAGCCCTGCCTTCCATTTATCTCGCCCTTTCATTTATCACTCCTCCCTTGTCCCTCCACAACGGTAGAATCTTCTAACCAAAAAACCTACCACTAATCACCTTCTGGCCAGGTCATCTGGGGATTGAGAACATAATAGCCATAACAACTACTCAACTCAATTGAAAAATCAGACTTTTTGATGTGGAAAAATGAATTCTTTGAGCCAAAGTAGTTTTTACCAGGGAAAGGCTGAAACAAAGGACAATAAATGCCTGGTTTTCGTAGGTACATTTAATTATTATTGAACATTTTATCAAAATGTATCATAAAAATAACTTCTCCTCAGCGGGGAATCGAACCCGACCTCTCTCTGTCCGCGTTTAAAGCTATTTTCTCAGGAACTAGATTTTCACCGGGAAAACGGCTCATCATTAGATTCATATTTAAATAAACTACATTTTAGAATGGTTTTAATAAAAATCGTCGGAACCGTTATTTCGAATAACTTTTGAGAAATAAGTTTTTTTTAGAGTTTTTGGGTGGTAGCGCTCCCAAATTTGGAGCTATTTCTCGACTTTGCCTCGGGGTACGATTTTTCTGAACATGAATGCCAAAATTCGTCAAAATCGGCCCAGTAGTTTAGGCTTCACGCGTCTGCATAGGCAGACGACAGAAATAAATTTAAAAAAAAAACACTTTTTTTGAAGTCAAGGGACTTCAAAATGTGTTAATCCATCATAATTGAATTTTCGCGCCATCACAACACTTCATCTTTATAATGAGAAATTGAAAAGCAAACCCGCACGGGCCCATAGTTACGCCACTGTTGCAGACCTTTGAAGAAAGGCATTTCGCAACACATACTTCGTGCTTCTAGAGGGCTATAGTTATGAAAAACAATACAAGTAAAAATGGGAAATCGACATAGTTATTATTTATTTAGATTACTTTTATAATTATTATCCTATAACTAAGTTAACAGTTTTGCCAGCTAGAAAGCACCATCACTGAGGTGCTGCTGAGGATATTCAAAACCGCATAAATAAAGCCAAGGGTGCGTTCGCAATGCCGCGACCTATTATATGGAAGCCACAGGAGCTTAGTACTGTACGAACACCAAGCTACGTATCTTTAACTCAAACGTTAAGTCCATACTCCTCTACGGCGCGGCTGCGAAACTTGGAAGAGGACTACAAATTACAAAGAGCCTCCAGACTTTTGTGAACAAGAGTCTGAGAAATATCCTGCGAATATGGTGGTTATCTCAAATGAAGTGGAGGAGAACAAACCAGACACCTACAGACATCGAGCTACGCCACACAAAGTGGAGGTGGATTGGACATACGCTGCGTCGAGAAGAGTGCAATATGTAGACAAGCTCTGGAATATCCACAAGACGCAGAGGTAGGCCAAGATACCTGGAGGAGGAGCGTAGAAGCAGAAGGTATCGAGAGAGGAGGAAAAACCTGGTCCGAGATAAGAGCATTAGCAAAGTATAGGATCCGATGGCGGAAGTTCGTGGAAGCCCTATGCTCCACATAGGAGTTAAAGGAAGTAAGTCAAGTTTGCACGAGTCGTTTTGCTAATCTTTTTACCAGTGAATGCATATCTTAGTTCTAGAGAAGATGCATGTGTGTGGTATGTGTTTTTTTATTTAAAAGCATTTTGTCTTTACTTCCTCTACTTCAATTTAGCCATTAACGGCTTTGTATTATTAGCTTTCAGATTAGCCTTTTAATATTTAAAATAAATATAAATTATAATTTAATAATCCATAATCCACGCTTAAGTTGGATATAATACAAATACGTCCATCACTTTGAAGTTAAATTAATTTTTATAAATAACTTTTTAATTTTAACTCAGCCCTGTTAAAAGTAGGGTTTAATAAGGTAGAAGAAGAAAGACAAGCTTCCAAATTTAATAACCAGCTTCTTCGAAAAATTCTGAAAAGTGATTCTTGATTCTTTTCCTTTTTAATAAAACTTAAACAAACTTCTAGAGAAGATCCAACAAGTTCTGCTAAAATTTTAAGAAAATATAAATTCATAGAAACAACCATAAAGTTTATTTCAGTTGGGAATATTATTTTTTATTTTTCGAAAGAAATTCTCTGTTTTAATGAAACAACGAATTCAATTCAACTAGGAATGTTTTACTTTTTTTGGAATTAATCCAGGAAGTTAAAAGAAAAGGGAGGAAACAGTTGACACCTCAGTCACTTGTCTCTGTCAATGTAATGTATCATCGTAAACAGTGAACACCGGTGTCATGAATGCCACGCGCTACTCCACTACATTACTATACTAAGATCATTATTAAAAAGAAAAAAAAAAAACCGTAATAAATATAATACCTCACGTGGTTTCCATTCGAGAAAGAACAAGCCACGTGAATAAATATTCCTAAAACTGATTTATAATTTCATTATTAGGTCACTTTGGACATGGTATGATTTGATTCGAATATTTATAGCCATAGGGGCGTTAATGGACAGACAGGACAACCTTTAAGGGATAAATAAGGGACCTGAATGGACTTTTATAACGATTAATGAGAAATTTTTTATTGAAGTCTTTTGCTCCACTTCGAAGATTAAAGGGTGGCCACGCACTGGGCAACTTTAAATCCCGGTGACTAAATAATTTAGTCGCATGGCAGTTGCCCACTACTCCACCAAGCGCACACGGGCAACTAAATAGTTGATTAGTTTCAAAATGGATTTGATCGAAACTGCATGTGTTTGATCCCTGGTTTTAAGAAGGAGGAAAAAGTACAGCAAATGTTGGATCTATCGACTAACTAGCAGAAGACTGATAGAAGGACAATTTCATAAATTGTTTGACAGTTTAAAAAAATGTATTACGTTATTTCTCACGTGTGAGACAACAAAACGTCAAGTGAGCTTTGAGAGAGTAACTTTTAATCGCCCGTGTGCGGACACGTCTTAAACCAATATGTTTCATGTTTCATTCCGCCGGCAACAGATTACTCACCTAAAGAATCGAACAAGTTGGAATTTTTAAATCGCCGCAACTATTTAATCGCTCGTATGCGGGCCACCATGGGTATCGCGTGTTCTACTTTCGGTGATTAAAAGTTGCTTGGAAAAAATCGCCACTGTGCCCTTTAAAGAGAGAACTTATACCATAAAAATACGTGTGGTGTCGCGTTCTTCGTGTTTCTTTTTACAAATGCAGCCATTTTTCTTAAAATTCAAGTACCACTTGCGAATAAAGTGACTGCTAAGAGGATCTTTAAATCAAATTATAGGATCTTTATTAAATCTGGTTCTAAAAAGACATTGCACACTAATAACTTATTGGTTAAGTGATAATCCAACACACAAAATGCTTTCCTGTCATCATATTCAGTCATTACACAACACTGACAACAATTGACTTAACAAACAGCTGATACGTACCCAAACCAAATTTTATGAGTTTTTCTTTCCAATGGTACCAACTGAAGTGGTCTTAAAACATATTAATCCAGTAATATTTTCAATCGAAATCATGAACATAATTTGTAATATCCCTTTATGTTTAATTGTTCTTTTAGCGAATTTTCAAAGAAAATTAAGCTATTGCAATGGCTTCAAAATTTTTGTAATGCGAATTTTTTTCCATGGAAATCCGTTTTAGACCATTCTGAATCGATTCCTAAAATTTAACTTTTTTTATGTAAGTATGTATATATATGTATGTATATATGCATGTATATATGTATGTATATATGTATGTATATATGTGTCACTCCAGACGATATCTCCCCTTAGGATGCACTTAAAAATTTCAAACAAATTTTAAAATGTCAATAATATCAAAAGAAAGGATGAGTTCGTTAGCCAGAATTTTTGAGTTTTTGAGAATTTTTGAGTTCATTTAGGGGTCAAATTTTTACAATTTAGGGTCAAAAATAGCATAAAAAAGTGTTTTTTCCATTTTACCCCCCTTTTATATGAAAATATGATAAAAGTGTACATAACAACAATTACTGTACTCTTAAAGAGCTTTCCAATTTTTAGTTATTTTCAAGTAGCGATGATAATACTGAATGAATTTAATATGAAAGAAAGTTTAATTTTGTTTAGCGACTAAAAAAAGCACATTGAAAAGGAAGGAAAGGCATTTTTTTTATCACTAATTCAAAAAGTACTAAACCGATAAAGTTTCCTTTAATATAACCAGGCAATATTAAAGGATATAGTTTCATTTGCAATTATATAAAGGGCTTTGTATGAGTTTACGATATGAATGAGTTAAATAGAAGGTAGAATTGAGCTTCCCTGCTTTCCTACTCCCATTTTAGAAAGGACACGATGTATATAATTTAGTTTATCCCTACTAACAAACTGAGCTGGTACGTGAGGGTTTCAGCATAAGCCAATTATGTTTTGATTCACCAACCATCTATTCCCGAGCCAAACATTAATTAATCAAATTAGTTTCACTTGAATAGTAGGTATACATCTCTCATACAACCTCTCGTATGAATGCAAAACCTGGGTTATTGCCCCATATTCATCCTAAAATGGGATTCTTAAATGATAATGGTACACAATTTTCTTTCAATTTATTTATCACAAATATTCCTAGACAAATGAGGTAAGTCATTAAATTTGAAATTGGAGAAAGATGTGGATTATTATTATTATTTTTTTTTTCTTTCAATTAATATAAATGCAATATAGAGCTTAAGCTTAACTTCCATAAAATTAGCATTGCTGTAAGCGGTTCTTAGGTTATCGTGGTATATATTATAGTATCGTAGTGAAATTCATCTAGTTCAATGTCAACACTGATTAATATTTTATAACGAACAGTAACTTTCTATTCATTTAATACAATTTTTGAGTGACGGAATTACATAATTTTCATAAAATTATAAGAAAACAAAATAAATTAAATTTCCAAAATAAATTTTTCAAACAGAATAAATTAAATTTCTTTAATAACTCTCTCTGAATGGATTGTGTTTGAGCAACTGTATCATGTTTAATCAATAGGGATAATCAATCAATTCTAAAAATTATCATAATGAATAATTTCAACGATCGAAAAAAACCTGGATGATGTTTGAATGGAGAGAATTCGTCATAAGGGTAAGAAGACACTTACTAGTTTACGTGATGATCAGGTTCCAAAAATAGACGGCTCCGATTTCGAAATCCAAATAAAGAGAGGACGATAGATCAATTATTTCGAACACATCATTAACAGACGGGGAAAGAAAAACAAACGGACGAAATGAAATCACTATATCAGAGCAGATGTCACAATCACTGTCAGATAAACAGTGAAGGAGTTGAGGGAAGGTGACACTGGCGCTGGTGCACTGATTTAACCAATCTAATAGAGGCCGAAGAGAAGGATTTTAACATAGATGAAGATTTACGTTAGACCTGTGATGAAAGAGCAGTGACAAGAGTTGTGAGATATAGAGGGGTGAGGTCACTTTGGGTGTCGGTGTCTCCCGCATTTCCTGATTTAAGAGGTTCTGTGCCTCTTCGACTATAATGCGGTCATAATGCCTCGACATCGACTCCAAGATAATGCGGACATAATGCCGTCAAGAGGGACCTAGAACGGCGTGGGACTCCGGCAAGGACAAAGATATCTATAGAAATGGAGTGAAGGGGAGAAGTCGTAATCCGTAGGGACTAACGTACTATCGACGTGACAAGCAAGGGGATATGAAAAGTGGAAATAATACAATGACGTCACGATCACTACAAGCTGACGGCGTGCATGAAACAAAGGAAAGCAGATTATTGTTCCTAGTTTTCATTTTCATAAGGACTGAAGTGTTTTGGTGATTAGTAAGGAATACCACTGGATGTCATCCAAAAAACAAATTATCACCAACAAAAAGGTAAAACTAAAAAGAAATGAAAAATATTAGTAATATATAAGTAAGGTTTTTCTTTCATCATATATCACCATGTTCTAATTGCAATCATCACAGCTTATTTATAAATTTCATCAATTTAAATGTAAATATAAAGGTAATAAGTGAACGCCGCTTAAAGAAATCACGGATAATCTTATCAACCACTTGGTGTGGTCAAAATAGCTTGGAACAGGCCTACTGAATACCAATGCATTAAACATTTCCCGTATATTGTTATCAATATTTCGTTTATTGTGATCAAAGTTGAGATTGTTGGAATTTTTTTAATCATTTTCGGGGAAAAGACTATAGCTATTAGCTATAGTATTTTAATCAATCAATGATTTATTCTTTCATCAACAAATTTATATGGCTACAAGTTCGAAGATATTTTGAACGAAGAATGAGGCCTTCGAAACTTCATGTACCTTTATTTACATATATATATGACTCTATGAATTAGTTTTGTACCTAAAGACTTAATTCGTGTTGTTCCTAAAAAAAAAAAAAAAATAAATGAAAATTATGTAAGTACATTTTATTTCAAAATATTTTTGTATTTTCTAATATGTCATCTCATCACTGTAAGTAATAAACACAGTTTTGTTTATAATTTTGTTTTTTATCGAGTTTTACTTCCTCGTGTGGTACCTTTTGCTTTATTATTATCAATCAGTCGGTTAATGTTTTCACCATGCCTGGGTCGCAAAGTGATGACATTAAGCGGTGTCTACAATAATTTATAATAATGTAGGTAATATAAATGCAGTAAAATGAATTATATAAATTAATAAGTTTTTTTGACAAGCCATAGATAGATTTGTGTATTATTCATATAAGAGGTAGAAGCGCCCGACATAACGAACCAAGAAGTGGCATCTACCACATCATATAAATATATTATTAGCTTATTTATCTAATCAAAAATCAAATATTTAAAAATTGAATTTCTAATTAATTGTACTAGGTACAGGTACTAATTGGGTACTTTATAATTACAAGCGTTATTTCTCGGTCTAGTTCTGATGTCGTTAATGTTGACTTCTAGACTTGTGGACAAATTTGAAAGCTTAATTCGGGACTAGGTATCGTTATCGACAGAGGAAATTATTCTTCAGTATAGCTTAGTTGGCTAGAGCGTCTTTACTGGAAATAAAGGAGGCCCGTGGTTCGAATCCTGTCTGTCTCCCGTTCTAAATAGTAATTATAATTTTAATTAAATTTAAATTTAAACGTTCCGTAGTATGAATACTACCAAAAACTTAAAAATTGAATTAAATATTTAAATTAATGTCCCAATTTATTTAGTACAGGATAAAACACCCTGTATCAATAACACACCGTAATGTCTGTACTATTAATTAATATTTATTCACGTACACAATGTTGGCTATCCTTTAAAATTGAAGTCCAATAAGTTCGTAATTGGACTAATAACCTCTAGTGTGTCAATCCCTACAGGGATAATAATAAGGGAGAAAAATACTACGTATAAGGGTATTTGCATGGTATACATTTGTCACCGTCCTCACCACGCCCTTTGGGGTTTAACTTAAGTAAACTAACGGGAATAAACGTCTAAGTCTAAAGAAAGGGCGTTGGCTTTTCCTTTAAACTATCAATTGAATAAAATATAATTTTAACTCAGAGTAAAGAACTATTTAAGAGTAGTAAGAGAATAAATTGACTTTGTTAAACTTATTGATTGATTCACAAGTAATTTTCAAATTTAAAAAAGAACTTAATTTGTAAGCATCTAGATTCTTTAGCTGAAATAAAACTAAAATTAAATAACTATCTAGTGTGTATAGTGTATACGTTATGTGTACGTTTATCTAACTGAAATATTATCGCCATAAATAGAGTACATTTTAATTTTAAATTTTTTTTATTAATTATCTAAAATGTATTTAAAAAGACTATAACAGGGGTGGGGGTGAATAACAATAGTAGCGTGGTTTTGGTTTTAATAATAGAAGTGAAGCTGTGTAGTGGTTTTTACGTTCTCATAATAAAGAAAAAGTATTGTGATGGCGCGAAAATTCGATTTTGATGGATTTACACATTTTCATGTCCCCTCTAGGAAGTCCAATAAAGTCGTTTTTAGATCGTCCGTCTGTCTTCTATGCAGACGCCGTGGAGCCTAAACTACTCGACCGATTTTCAAGAAATTTTGCATATATATATGTTCAGAAAAATCATACCCCGACCCGAGGTGAAATCGAGAAATGAACTGTAGCTCCAAAGGGACGCTATACCCCTCAAAAAACTCTGACAAAACGTGAAAAACATTATTTCTATAAAACTATTCCGTCGACTGTCGATTTTGATTAAACAAATCTAAAATGTAGTTAATTTAATTATGAATCTAACGATATAAGCCGTTTTCCCCGTAACAATCTATTTTCCGATATACTGATGAAAATAAATCTGATATTGTTGAAAGTCGAAAACAAAAGTTTCGTGGATCTGGGACCGAGATTATAGGAGAAAGTGTAAGTTGTCTCGGACAGATTTTTTTGGATGAAAAGATAATATAATATTAATAATATTGATTCTTGTTTACAGTCTGTCCCAAACGAGAGTTAGTGCGTTGACAGCGCGGGAAATCGAGTGACACACAGATTGGCCAACCTCTCTGAGAGAAAAAACATTTATCTTTGCCTAGTTGGCCCGACCTTTAGTCCGGGAAAATCTCGAGCTCTCATTGGCTCCCCACCCCATTTTCTAGTTTTTCCCGCGCTGTCAACGCACTAACTCTCGTTTGGGACAGACTGTAGGAACATCATCCAGTATAGCTTTCCCAATGGGTATTGCACAAGGTTGCATGAATGAGCTTATTTGTGTAAAATAAATAAATATACCGTAACTTAATTATTGTTTTATAAATTATTATCTTAATCGATTAATATGGGATATGCTTGTACATTACCTTTGGCTTATCACGTGATTTGGGCCTCAGGAAGCCGGGTATTTTTATGCCTCCAATAGGAACTCTTCTTTTAGCTCCTTCTAAAGATTCTTCTAAAGCTTTCTTCTTCTTTTCAACTTCTTCACCAAGGACTCTCTTGGGCTCTTGCTTTTCACCAGAGTCCTCAATCATTTTTTCCCTCTCTTCTGCTTCTATTTCAAGTTTATCGTCAGATTTCTTCAACTCTTCTTCTTGCAACTCTTCTTTCTTATCATCTGATTTCGGAAGTTCCTCCTGTTTGGCCTGTTCTTCGGGAGCAGGAGGCTCCACAGCCCCCTTATCTTCTCCCTCAGACATCCTGCAAAGAAAAAAAAGTTAATAAAATGGTTAAAAAAGAAAATAAAAATAATTTAAATCATATTATAATTATTATTAACAAAGGGAGACAGACGGAGAAAAATAGACTTCAGCGCCGGGACTTGAACCACAGGCCTATATATTTCCAGTATAGTGCTCTACCAAGTGAGCTACACTGAAGAATAATTTACTCTGTCAGTAACGATACCTAGTCCGAATTATTTTCAAATTAATTTGAAAATAAAAATGTTTGAGATTCTCACGCATTAGAAGTGAAACAACTTAAGTTCTAGAAACAGTTGATTTCGCATGAAATCAACTGTTTTATATATGCAAAGAGATCTATGCATATAGATCTCTTTGCTTTTGTTGACGATTTTATTATTTCAGGATTAAGAAATGGTTATGTCAAATTTGATTGAATAATAAAATATTTTCATAAAATTTTATAATATTATGATGTATATATGTAATTCAATTTTGTGTATTGCTCCGTGATGCAATAGTCACTTATGCCTGCTAAATGAGAGGTCGGTGGATCGAGACTCGTCAAGTGAAAGATTTTTTTACAGGTAAATCATTCACTTAGTCGAGTCTCGAATCACAAACTTCGTTACATGCAATTTCCTTTCATCCAAGCCAATTTATTCCACCACTAAAGAAGTTTCATTTCAAAAACTATAGTCTATATTGTACAATACTGCATTAACTGCTCGTACAAATAAGATTATCCTTTATTTATTTATAATATTGAGTTACTAAGATCAATATATAGTGCAGCTTCATATCCTAATCCCCAAGGGTCTCAACAAATACAGAACTACAATATCATGAAGAATCGTCCATTCTAATACTTAGGGTGAAAGAACCCTCATCCATAGCAAACCATTAATCAATCAATACTGCTAAATAAGTAACACACAACGGTCGTAAATTCCTAGAGGGTTCTAGATCTTATAATAGCTAAAAGAATTTCAAAATATGCAGCAATTTTGAGCAAGGAAAAACTCACTCTATTTCTATTCCCCGATTCTTGTTCTTCTTTTATCTATTGTCTTAGCGTATATACTGCTTTAGAACTACATTGAATTAGAAATGCAGTTAACACAGAGCATTGAGTGATATCAAATAGTACATTACGCGTAGAGTGCGGAAAGTAGCATTTTGCGTGCGAGTGTGGAGTTTGCACCCGAGCGACAGCGAGGGTAGTAAAACCACACGAGCAATGCAAAATGCCGTTTTCGCACGAGTTGCGTACCGTACTTTAACTATGATTGTTAGATTATAATAATAAATGCAGAAAAAAATAAACTTGCTGTATGTAAGTTCGTATCTCTCTCTTAATAAAGATGGCATTAATTCTTGAGTTGTATTTTTTGCCGAATTAATTATTTCTGGAGGATTATTATTCTCCACATTTTCGTCAAAGTCACTTGATTTATCATTGTTTTTCACTAAAAACTCGATATAAACAGTTACTTTAATAAAAGAAGAGAAAATTAGTTTTGTTAAATGTAAACAAACTCGCTAATCGAGTGTAAAGCTGAAGAATTTCTCTTCTCTACCGCCCTAGGGTGGTAAAGAAGAGGAATTCTTCAGAACTATGAGACGCGCATTCGCAATGAATTCAAGTAAGTAAAGAATCACTTTCTACGCATCTAAACAGAGATACAATGTTTATATTTCGTATCAATCGTAGATAAAGTATATTATAGGAGCAAAGCCAAAGTAATAAAAAATAAATTAAAAGTAAGAAAAAAATTAAAAACAAGCATATACATATTTAAATGCTGTCCGCCACATTACACTTAGAATGAGGTCACTTCACTAACCACGAATTGTCATCCAAACTAAACGTGTATACAAAATTTCAATTCAATCGGTTGAGGATAACTGCTTTAAAATTTAGTAGGAAGATTTGACCCGAACATACATACAGACATTTCAAAGTTAAATAAAAGCTTGTAAAAAGAATTCATTTGATTAAAAACCTTAAACAAACGAAAAAAGAGACGATACTTCAGATATTTCAGAAATAGAACTGAGAGCAACACGATATTTCAATTAATTAGAATTAAGTAAATCACATTAACACGAAGCTGATCTAAAAATAGTATAGAAAACAAACACATGATGTAGCATTAAGTAAAATCTGTTTCTGCTGCATGTACTAAATTAAATATTTATTCTTCGAGATTATTAATTCTTATAGTTAAACAAAACTACATGCTTAATAATAATACAAATCGTCCCATTAAATATATTCAATGCAGGTAATGTAAACAAGCATGCATAGTTAAGTTAGCTTTACATAAATTTCATCCTATGCTAGCCCAGAATTTAATTCCAGCCTTAAATCATCTAGTTTTGCATATATTTCTAGCATTTTATATTTAACATGGATTTGTTAAAACATTGGATTTTTACAGGAGGTCGATAGGTTTTCATTCATAGTACAATATTTTGACGATAGGCGGGCTGAAGTTCCAATAAACGGCATGCAAGATGTGACGTTCTTAAATATCGTGCCAGGAAGTTAGAATATAATAGAAGGTAGATTGGTTTTCACTTGTATTCATTGTAGTACTATATTTCACCGATACAAGTTTTAAATTTTATATAAAATGATATCAGAGCTCCTAGCGGACCAAATGGTAATCAAAATTGATTAATGTTTCATAACTTCACCCCTTAAGATTCATCAACTAAATCAATTAGACAAATGTATACGGATTTTCTCCACTTAACGGGAAAGCATTGAAATGTCGATAAGTGAATTTAATGCCCAAAAGCGTATCCATAATTCAATATTTTTCAATATAATGAAGAAATTTTTATTTATTTATTTTTTTTATTTTTTTTTTATTCCTCTTATTCTCTTTTTGTACAAAAAAAAGTTGCAAACGCACTTTTCTTTAATTGCGAGGAGATAAAATAAATGGCCAATGACCTCATCTGGGATTTCCAGTATACCCACCCTCGAACACTTGAGGACGGAAAATCAATGACCAAGTAAAAGGGGGTAAAAACAGCCAACAATGCCGATTGTAAAGTTACGATTTTTTTAAAATTTAATTATTCCATAATAAAACTCATACATTTAACGAATTTTTTTTAAAACCGCAGTGTTTTTTAGGTATTTAGGTATTTTAAGTATCAATTTAATTTTTATGTAGGTATTGTGTCAACTGAAATAAGAAATTTATGACAAGAATAGGAATTTTTTAATTACATATTGAGCGTTTAATAATGTTAATATAACCCATTAGATTCGTATTTAAATAGACTAACCTATAGAAATTTTTAATCAAAATGGTCGGAACCGATTTAGGGATTTTTATTCCACGTTCTTTCACAGTTTTTGGAGGGTAGTGCCCTTAAATTAGGAGCTAAAATTCATTTCTCGATTTGGCTTCAGAGTATGTTCTTTCTGTATCTGTATGCCTGTATGCCAAATTTATCAAAATTGTCCCAGTAGTTTTTGCCCCAAGCGTCTGCATAGACGACAGACAGACATTTTTTTAAAAACCACTTTTTTGGACTCCTCAAAACGTGTAAATTCATCATCTACTTCATCAAATACTTTCGCTTTATATATACTATGTATATAGGAGAAAGTAATAATATACATAATAGAAGTGTTTAAGACGCTCTCAAAATCCATGGATTTGATTAAAATTTTAATTTTGCGAGTCTATTCTTAATTTGCTTATTTAACTAGGGAAAAAACTTGTATTAAAAAAAAGGTTTTAGTGGGCAGGTAATTTTAAAATCCTTGACTGCCAAAAGTTTCTTATTCGCCTTTCAAGCGAACACAAAGGACAGATGGTTAAGAGCAGAGTCTCCCTTTTTTTTACGAGAAGGTTCGCAACGAGGGTTTACATCCCTGGTGTGGAGACCAGGACCAGATATAGATCTGAACCTTGGGGGATAAAACTCGGACAAAAAAATATATACCCGGTCGTCTTAAGTTGAAGCAGAGAAAAAAAGAGGTAAAATATTAATCCAGCTACCGGAGGCTACCTTATATCGAAACAACGTCCATATTTTTATTTTTTTATAAGTTGTACGTCGTCACGAAGGACCGTGAACCCAACATCAAAAGCAAACCGTAAACATTTTTACCGCAACACTTGAACGAAAAATAACATATTATAAAAGAAGCACGAATTAAACGAGATAACTTATTTTATAGAGCAGACTTCATTAAATTACTTTAATATATTTCTTCGTGTAACGAATTCTATCGCTTGAAGATGCGGTTATTTCATTAAAGCACAATACTGCACGATACAACTTTAGTTCTGGTATAGAATAGTTTTTTATCAAAATTATAAGTATAAAGTAAGTAGTCTTATTTGTAGTTCATGTAGCCAGCCACTGCATTTCGAAAAATACGACACGATACTTTTTTATATTATTTTTAAATCACTAATATTTCGTTATTTTTGCCACAAATATATATATTCATGTATGAATACGAGTCAAGGAATTAAAAAGAATAATCTTTTAATAAGTAAAGTAATACATTTTTACGAATTAATAGTTAAAACATAATATGATTCTTATTTTATTAATTTCTAATGAAAAATAATCGTAAACCAGAAACATAATTCGTTAGTAAAAACAAATTGCAAACTCAATAATTATAAAATTTACTAAAAATAGTTCCCAAATTAGTGTGACCCTCAGCTTCCTCGCATGCTATTTGGTTTACTATAATGATCATGCTATCACAACCTATTATAGTCAAATGTATTTAATTATCCTATTTTTTTTAAATTTTATATGAATGTATCTTTTTAGCCAAATTTAAAGAACGTAGACGGTTGAAATTAATCAGGGGCTATCTGTGGGCTACTTTTGACAAACCATCAAAATTTAATAAAAATGAGATAAGTACTTTTGAAGATTTAGATGTAAATAAATGTAAGTTTGTGCACATGTGGAAGAGAAACAAATAGGCGCAGAAGGTTGAAACTTATATGGGAACAATAGGCTAATCATTAACCATCATCCAAATTTCATTAAAATCGGACGAGTATTTGTTAATACACTTTGGTTCGCTAAAATTGAGCAATAGACCGACTCACAGATACGGACCCAAAAATGGTCCCTGATGTCTGAAACGGATTTCTGTCTTGGAATTTTTGAAATAGGAGACTTGAAATATTTTCGTTCTTTAACACGATTATATACATAGCTTCTGTTACCTTCGGTAAGCTAGGAAGCAAAAAGGAATTAGTGTTCGTCTATCTTCTCGTACAAAAAACAAATAAGAAATATAGGGCTTGAATTCCTTAAAATCTAACAAATGCTTTAATTTTTATCAATCAAGAGATATACGCAAAGAGTACCAAGATGCATAAAAAGATGTACCAACAGTTATGACTATATTTTAGCAAATGGGTCTGGAAGTAGCCGAGTAGGGCCTTTACAGAGGAGTATAGAGAGTTCTGAAATAAGATACTTTAAGGGAAAAACAAGGACAAACAGAATACCAAACTAAAACCTTTCAAGGCAATCAGCAGATAAGATCCATCGCGAGGGAAACCGTTCAAACAAATCAATAAAGATGGTTCGGACATATTTCAAGGATCAAGATTATTTACTGAAATAAACAAAGAAGTTAGGTTCGAAGGAAAGTCTAAAAAATGTTCTCCAATTCATTGGACAAACATTGAGCCATGAATTTGTTTTTGGGCATAAAATCCTCATTTGGGCATTTCAATGTTATTCTATGAAGTGGATAAAATCAGTATACATTTGTCTAATTGATTTAGTTGATGGATCTTAAGGGGTGAAGTTATGAAACATTAATCCATTTTGATTACCATTTGGTCCGCTAGGAGCTCTGATATAATTTTATATAAAATTTAGAACTTCTATCGGCGAAATATAGTACTACAATGAATACAAGTGAAAACCAATCTACCTTCTATTATATTCTAACTTCCTGGGACGTTATTTAAGAGCGGTACATTTTGCTGTCGTTTATTGAAACTTCAGTCATCCTATCGACAGGTTGTACTAACTTCCTTGCACGACATTTATTTAAAAGCGTCACATTTTTAGGGTCCGCAGGCAAAACCAAGGACCCTTATATTTTCCTGGGTGTGTCTGTCTGTCCGTCCGATATTTAAGTGCGTCATATTTTGCATGCCGTTTATTGAAACTTCATCCCCTACTACTAGAGCAAGAAGATTTGCTGAAGACCTCGCTACAAGAGAAAAAAATCGATTCACTCTTTGACATACTTATTGTATTGTAGCTAAGTTTAAAATTAAACAAAACCAAAAAGATCTATCTTAAGTATTTATTTAATTTAATTGAATAATGCTTCTAGAAATATTTGTTAATGAACAAAAGTTAATGTATTGGAATTCACCTAGTGTTCAATGAACAGTATATAAAGTGAAAAACGAGAAACCAGAAACAACCCTTAAGCTTGATTTAATTAAAGACTAGAACCTTTGGTTTTGGGTATTAGGGTTTTGCGGGGGGGCACCACCACCCTTTTGATAGGTTTAGAGTAAATAAAGGACTTTAGTTTGGTCCATTCCTTAACCGATATGCCCCAAATTCTTCTCAAAGCAATGTTAGAATTTATAACATTTCAGATTCTAGTTGAAGAAATCATAAGTATTATTACCCCTTACCCCATTTAATTACTACGTTTCCATGATGTTTAAATACAGATTGAATACGGGGAAGAATACAGGTGGAAACCTAGATTCAAAACGGATTAAGTACGATCCCGATACAATTCACTAAATTCTGGGATCGTATCTGGATTATGCTGGATCTTAGTTGCATGGAAACACTCGATTCTGACATGCGCAGAGCGTGGGTGTGAGCGAACCTAGCGTATTTCTGTAGAAACTGTAGTCTAATCTGTCAAAATACGTAATAAAAAGCATGGTTATAAAAGGCGAAGGTTACAAAATTATTTATAACCTTTAACTAAAGTAACCAAGAAAAAGTTTTTTTTGTTTTTTTTTCGTATTGAATCCCAAATCAGGATTGAATCCTTTTTTTAACACATGGAAACGTAGTAAATATGTCATTGATGAAATAGTACAGCATACAGCATTTAATATTTCATTGATGAAATAGTGCAGCATTTAATATGTAATATTTTAACACCGCATTTCCGTTTATAAAAAAAATAACTTCAAAGTTTTTGAGTGAATGTTCTTTAAGGCTTATTACACATAACTTAATCGAAAAGGTTAAAATTTTAGTGTCGTGTACCTTCGGAGATACAGATACAAAGGACATCCCTTACAGAAAGACAAATACAGATGCAGGTCCTAGGTTTTGCCTATGGACACTAAAAATGGTCAATGTCCTAAAAATGTAAGAAAAAACTACTTAAATGTATTGGTGGCAGCAGAACCACGTATCACCACTCTGGGCCTTCATATTGTGCATGAATTATTTTCCATAATGGAATTATTTTCCAAAAATCCATAATGGAGCCTCCAAAAAAAAACAATTAGTTCCTTTCTAATTCATATTCACGGTTTTAATACTCGTTTTATTACTTCTATTTCTTTATTGAATGAGTTTAAACTTTCTACGAAATTAAAAAGTGGGGAAAAAAAAAGAAATGACAAGTATTATTATTTACTCCTATGTCATCAAAATAAATTGAGTGACGAAAACTGGATTTTCATTCATAAGTGTGAAAAAAGAACGTGAAGAAAAAAGGTATAAATAGAAAATAATTAGGGGGTCTTTTCCTTTTGAAATATGTATGTATAAGCTGTGAAGGTCAATTTCTCCTAATACCCCTTTACAACGCTTGAATGAGCTTATCTCTCCCTTCCGGCACTCTCGTATTATCTATATACATAACAGTTAAGGGGAGATGTAAGGAGATTTATAGTACGTAGAGAAGAAAATTATAAAAGATAAATATGCGGTGTTAATTGAAAGGATGATGCAATTAGATAATAAACAAAGACATGATAATACTAACTGATTCTTATTAAAAAAGTCCATTTTAATTAAAAAAAGGGTGATAAATCAAGAAATTCTAATATCCAAAGAAATGTAAGACTACATTATACATACATACAAATGAAAAAATAATTCAAATGTTTTAATATTTTTCTTTAATTCTTGTTTCATTCAGACACTTGTCTAATAACTTCTAATTGAGTCTGTCTAGTATAAGGAGAAAATGTGAGGCCATAAAGAGGCTTAGAATTAAAAAAAGTCAATAAAAGCAGTTGGGCCAGCCCAAAGTAATCAGAGTGGATTCTAGAAGAATTCGGAAACCTTCCTTTTTGCCAAATCTACTCACATCCTAATGTGTAATTTTCTTTATTTTCTCCAAGACACTCAAAAAAGAAGTCCTTTTAGAGAATTTTGTATTTAGAGGTAATTTTAACATGGACATGTTTTAGCTCTGGGAGAACAAAGAAAATTCCTTCACGCAAAAAAACATAAAAAAATGACTTTTTTAAATATCGCGCCAGAAAGTTAGGATTTAACAGGAGGTCGATAGGTTTTCATTTATAGTACAATATTTTGACGATAGGCGGGCTGAAGTTTCAATAACCGGCATGCAAAATGTGATGCTCTTAAATATCGTGCCCGGAAGTTAGAATGTAATAAAGATGCACACTGGTTTTCACTTGTATTCATTGTAGTACTATATTTCGCCGATAGAAGTTCTAAATTTTATATAAAATGATATCAGAGCTCCTAGCGGACTAAATGGTAATCAAAATGGATTAATGGTTCATAACTTCACACGTTAAGATCCATCAACTATATCAATTAGACAAATGTATACGGATTTTCTCCATTATACGAAAAATCATTGAAAATACGATATGTGGATTCAATGCCCAAAAACATATCCATGATTCAATATTTTTCCATGAAATAGAGAAAATGAGTATTTTCTTTTTTACTGAAACATCTGCGTCATGGAAAACAACTTTTATAGGGTTCTCGTATGTAAAATGAACCAAAATAAATATTATACCAAACCAAAATGTGTTTATAGTTATCAATACTAAAATTAATTTTTCCTATAGTTATGCTCGACAAAGTGGTTGTTCTTGCACTCCAAATAGTTCGCAAAACAGGAGAACTCCAGTGTTCCAACTAACGAACCTAAATAACATGCCTCTACTAGCCAGATAACATCGTATTTAAGATTGAAAAAAGTTGGCAACACTGCCTATAAACAGAACAGCTGGTGTAGTTGTTATTATAGTCGAGTATAGTTATTGGTTGTACTTTTACATTTTATTTGCACATTAAAAACTGTAAGAAAGATTTAATGTGCAACTCGAGCTTAAAGTGTCTTTGCTGCACTCGAAAAATAATTCCGCCCTCTCCTACGGCGTAATCCTCTCCTATACGTAAATATTTATCTGGAGTACACTTAAAGCTTAAAGTGCCACTTTAAGCACTACTTGCATAAATAAATATTTCTCACCCATATATTTGTTTTATTTTCATTTTAGAACCATTTTTTTTAATTTAAAAATACATATAGGGGAGACCGGGGCACAGAGAATATAGCATTGATTTTCCACTCTCATTATTGTTTTATTTGTAAAAATTTAAAGTTATTTAATAAAATTTTAAAACCTTTCTCAAAAATTACACTCTTCTTTGAATTATAGTAATATCTACTGTATTATTTTATTCGTGTTGTGATCAAAGCCACAATTGTCACATTCAACCACTTCTTTCTTAATACCTTCTAAGGGTTGGTAGACTGGATTCTTTCCATTAAAATCCTACTTCAAAAACGTCTTAAGAATTTACTAACTCGTGGAGAGTAATGAAGGAAAGATTTAAGTAGTATCACTAGGTGGAATAAATCTTTTACCTCCTTTCAAGATGGAGAGGAAAAAAAATTAAATTAAAATATGCAACAAGAAACTCTTTCAGAAAACCACTTACTTTATTTCTTTTGTTCAATCCAAAGACCATTAAAAGTTTTTCTATAATGATCAAATTTAATTTGAGCTAATTGAATGAGCCTAATTAAATTTTAATTTAATTAGAAGCTGAAACAGTGATTAATGGAAGTTTGTTCAAAAGGGGTTTCTTAAGTCTGTTATCCAGTTAGTATCCAAACTCTTGAATAAAAGATAAAAGCAAAATTTGAATATATATTTTATTTTAAAAAAAAAACAAATCCACTATCAAGCTTTATTTAATATATTTGATAAATTAATGAAAACTAAAGTGTGTAACTGACCTAAACAGAAGAAAAAAAAGATTGCCAATTAGTGTGGCACATGTGTAACTGACCTAAACAGAAGAAAAAAAAATACTGCTAGTTTGGCACATAGCTTCCTCCTATATCTCGTACTTCATTGATTTTATGTTTTTATACAAGCCGTTATTGTCAAATTTATTTAATTGTTTCCCCCGTTTTTTAATATGTTGATTTTTTCATGTATTAAAGTACCAGTTAAGCAAAAGTTAAAGAGAGTAGACGGTTGAAATTAATCTGGTGCTATCTACGGTCTACTTTCGATAAACCAAACCATCCAAATTTCATAAAAAACAGGTAAGTACTTTTATCTACGATTGTTACGAAATATAAATATTGTATCTCTGTTTAGATGCATAGAAAGTGATTCTTTACGTACTTGTATTCATTGCGCATGCACGTCTCATAATTCTAAAGAATTCCTCCGCCCTAGGGCGGTAAAGAAGAAGATTTCTTCAACTTTACGCACGATTAGCGATTTTGTTTACATTTAACAAAACTAATTTGATGTTTGTTCAATAAAAGTAACTATTTATATCGAGTTTTTTGTGAAAATCAATGCGTAATTTAACCCTTTAAACGCCGCCCTAAAAAATAATTATTTTTTTGTTGATTTTTTTTGCAATTCGGCTTTCTTATTTTTTACTAATGAAATTTCAAAAAAAAAAATTTCAAAAAATTTAATTTTTCACCATTTTCTTTTATGTTCCATTTATGGAACAATGGCGGGACTTGGGTTACAAGAATTACACATTATTTTAAAAAAAACTATTTTTAAATAGACAACCATAAATACAATAATTAATTAAATATTTTATTTAATTTAATATTATTATTTAATATATCATTAGTTAGATTCCCTCCCTCTCTCTTTTCATAATAGGCCCCCCCCCCCCAAAAAAAAAAAAAAAAAAAAAAAAAAAAATTACATATAAACAAAAAATTGTAATATCAACATGCTAATAAAACTACATACTATGAAAACAAATATCTCCCTCAACCATCCCCCCCCCCCAACTGAAATTTTTTTGATAAACTCATACAATTTCATATAAGCATTACTTTTGTTGAAAAAAAAAAGTACTAAATAATTACATTTAAATTCCATGATATGGGGGAAAGCACATTACAGTCTCATTGTAGTCTCTTCTGACATTGGTGGCACTGAAATTTAGTGTTATTTTTACAAACTGCACATCTAACCTGACTAGCTTGAATGAGGTAATGACCAGCGGTTTTTCTTCTTGCCTCAGGGATAGCGTTTTTGGGTCCTAATTTGGGACCATCCTTTCGCGGGGCCACTCGTAGCAACGCCTTAGCTATTTCTCTTCTAAATGAGAAATGATCAACTACCATTGAAGTATTTTTATATCCCTCTTTGTGCAGAAGCCGAGCTGCAATAACAGCCACATTCAAACCGTTTGCAAACAAGTTCCACCACCATTTCTTAGATCTTAGTTGCGGGCGATAAGAACCTAGCATCCGATCTAATACATCAAATCCTCCCATTCCTTTATTGTAATCTCCAACAAGGCTAGGTTGGTCTACATCAATTCTTTTATTTTTCCCTCTTGAATATCTTTTAGCAGTTCTCATTGGTAAATGGGAAGCGTAATATGACGCTATAGTCACCACAGCTTTGTCGTTCCATCGACAAACATAAACTGAACCGTCACTCAAATAATCGAATTTCCCTCGGTCTCTCCTTTTTATTTCTTTTTGGGTTGGTCGCGAGACCCCGTACTGTTCACATCGGGTCCGTTAAAAATTCATTATTTTAAACAGCTATACATAAAATTTAAAGTTGAAAGTTGGTGTAAGTGTAGATCAAAAAGAAAACTAGCGTTAAACGAGTTTTAAAGCATATACGGTGACGCTATTGATAGTTATTAACAGTTTTGATTAGTGTATTTCTTTCGTTATTTGAAGAATATTAAACAGCGTGGTTTATTAGAGAAGATAAGAGGAATATCCGAGAATAAACGCGCAGGTCAGTGCTGTTTCTTCTACTTGGAAGGGGTATATTAGTAAATAAACATTACAAACGTTTATTAATCTTACAACTCCAACAAGACCATCTAATCAGTCTAGCTATATATATATACAAAAGGGGGATTGAACATACAGAATATAAATAAACAAAAATTATTCAACTGTATCACTTATATTCTTATGCAGGTATAATTTAAAGGAAAAATAAAAACAACAAAAAAACTTTAGCTTATAGAGATATGGGGAACGAGGACTTGATCAATTCAATTAGAACTGCTATTAAGGAGGAGGTGAAATCTGTTGAAAATAAAATCATGGATAAATTGTCAACATTAGAAGCGAAAGTGGACGGGTTCCAAGTGGTAAAAAACCAAGTAAAAGTCTTACAATTAAAAATTCAACAACTAGAGAATAAAGACAGAAGAAAGAATATTGTTATTTTAGGATTAGAAAAACAAAAAACCTACCAAGAGAAGGAAACTGCCGTTTTCAAATTACTAAATGAGGACATGAAACTAAAATGTGGTAATGGAGATGTTGATTTTATAAGAGATTCAGGATTAAATGGAGAAAACCCTTTAATAATTGTCGGTTTCACTACTTACCGTAAGAAAATGGAGGCCCTATCCGCTAAACGCTTACTTAATAAATCTGGGATTAAAATTTTTGAAGATTTCGATAAAGAAACTCGGGAAACTCGAAAAAAATTAATTCCTATCATGATAGAAGCAAGAAAAAACGGTAAATTTGCAATTCTTAAATTCAATAAACTACTAATCGACGGTGTAGAATATAATTTTGAAACAGAAAAAGCAGAAACACAAAATAACTATCTGAATTCCGAGAACTATAGTCAAAATAAAGAAATTTATGAAGGAGAAAATAAATCAAAAGAGGAGGACTGCAATAAACATGGGAAAAGAGAGAGGAACACAAACGACAGGGAATCAACGACAAATACAGCAAAAAGAATCAACAGAATTCAGCAGCCCATTACATCTTTTGTACAGGATACCAACGCTCCGAAAAAGTACGATAAGAAAACCTTGGAGGGAAAAGAAAACACCGACAACACCGCTGCATACTCAAATGAACTTAAAACGAACCAAGATAAACCATAGCAACCACAGATCAATAAAAATAAGTTAAATAGTGAAATAAAATCAAAAAACAGAATTTATTATGTAGGAAAATATCCCAAAAATAGAAAAACCAAGATAAAGGCAGATTCAAATAACTTAGGGAAATATAATAACAAAAACGACAATAATTCAAATAATAGAAATATTCTTAGTAATAATAATAAGTTATCCAGTAAAATAGAGTTACATAAAAATGCACAAAACCATAACACTAAGATAAATAGTAATAAAAATGAAAATGAGCCTAATAAAAAAAGGAATATAATTTTATATACGTATAACACTCGAACACTAAGAGACAATGATAAATTAAAAGAAATAAGGGAAGAATTAAAGAATGTAGAATGGGATATAGTAGGTTTGGGGGAGGTGAGAAGGATAGGAGAGAAACTCATCAGCTTGGATCATGATGTCGACTTCTATTATAATGGACAGAGTGAAATCGGTGGTACTGGCTTTTTAATTAATCAGAAGAGTTTGAAAAATATATCACTTTATAAAGCTTACAGCCACCGCATATCAAAATTAATTTGGAACATGAGTCCACAGGATGGAGGAGGCCGGATCAAGTTGATTCAAGTATATGCTCCAACAACGAAAGCCGATGATGCGGAAGTAGAAGAATTCTACTATTTACTTCAAATGGCCTTAAACGAACATCTCTGTAAACATACTATTATCATGGGTGACATAAATGGAAAAATAGGGAATAAGCAAGACTCTGAAGTACTAGGAAAATACGGTTATGGAGAAAGAAATGAGCGGGGAACAAGACTAATAGAATTCGCCGAAGCAAACAAACTATTCATCATGAATACCTTCTTCGATAAAAAATCTGAGAAAAAATGGACTTGGTTAAGTCCGGACGGGTACACTAGAAATGAAATTGATTTCATTATGTCAAATAAGAGGGATTTAATACAGGATGTAGAGACTGATGAAAGAATTGACATCGGTAGCGACCATAAAGCATTAAAAGCAATTCTTAGGTTAACAAAGCAGAAGAAGAGGAGAGGCCCCCGATTCAAGATTAATCCCAATAAATTAGAATTAGACCAAAACCATAGAAATATGTATATGCTAATTTTAGAAGAACAAATAAAAAATCGGGAAACCGAGAATGATATAAATCTTCTAGAAAACAAACTAGTTACAAGTCTAAATAAATCGTTAGAGTTAACGTTAAGATCAGAGGGAAAAGATAATAGTAAACAATCAAGAAGAATTCCCAAAGCCATTAGAAGACTTTTAGTAAAAAGAAGAAAACATAAGAGGAAAGGAAATTTAACAAAAGCTAGAGAACTATCACTTGACATAAGGAAGAGGATGAAAGATTGGAGTAGTAAGAAAAAAGTAGATGAACTGAAGATGACTTTGGAACAAGGATCAAGCGTAAAAAAGTATTGGAAATCCCAAAGTTTAGGTAATAAGCAAATCATAGCTCTAAAGGATAAGTCAGGAAATTTAAAGCAAGACAGAAAAGATGTTATTGACGTTGTACAGAAATTTTATGAAGATTTATATTCCACAAGTAGTTCAGACAACACCAAAAAAGAAAAAATAGGCCAATGTAAAACCGAGCAAAGTGGCAAAGTCCTAGCTTCAGTAAGCTACATAATGAAAAATGAAATTGAAGATGCTATTAAAAAATTGAAATTAGGAAAAACCGCAGGCTTAGACGGTATATCCAATGAAATGATAAAATATGGAGGGGACATTGTAGTGGATTATCTGTACCTATTATTCAATAAATGTCTGGAAGAAGCAGCGGTACCTTCAAGCTGGCTTGTTGCAAAACTAATTTTGATTTTTAAGAAGGGGGACAGCCTACAAATAAATAATTACAGACCTATAAGTCTTTTATCAAGTATATACAAATTATTTATGACAATTATAACAAAAAGGATAAGAACAAAAATTGAAGCGATTCTAGACTACAAGCAAACAGGGTTTAGGAAAAATTTTTCAACCCTCGATAATATTTTCATCTTAAACCAGCTTATAAGAAGATCACAGGAGTACGGCTTCGCCCTAGTTTTAGTTTTCGTGGACTTCGAAAAGGCCTTCGACAGTCTTGACAGAGGCAGTATTATAGATTGTTTTCAGAGGGCGGGGGTCGAAAGAGAGTACATCGAAATATTGGATAATGTATACTCAGGTACCACCCTGGAGATCAGCGTCGGCAGAGAAAAGAGGACGATTAGTGTCGAAAAAGGGGTAAGGCAAGGTGACGTCAGTTCTCCTCCAATATTCATTGCTACACTCGAGGAGGCATGCAAAGATCTAGACTGGGAAGGTAGAGGTATTAACATAAATGGGGAATGGTTAAATAGAATCGCTTTCGCAGATGATATTTTATTAGTGGCGAAATCAAACGAAGAAGCGCAATATATGCTCGAGGACCTGCGAAACTCGACGAGTAAAATAGGCTTAAAAATAAATTTTAACAAAACCAAAGTAATGTCGTTGAATTTTGAAGGTAAGCAAACCATAGACTTAGAGGAACAAACTGTAGAACATGTCAGCGACTTTATCTTTCTTGGACAAATGATATCGTCCGAAGGGGAGGAAAAGGAGGTAAGAAGGAGGATAGGGTTAGGGTGGATGTGCTTCAATAAGTACAGACATCTATTCAAGGCTGACATCGAGATGCACTTAAAAAGGAAGCTATGGAATATGTGTGTTTTGCCAATAATGATTTACGCTTCCGAAACATGGATTCTCAATAAAAAGTATGTTCAGAAACTAAGAGTAGCTCAGAGAAATATGGAGCGGAGTATGCTCAGAATCAGTAGGAGGGAAAGGAAGTCCAACAGATGGGTTAGAGCCCAAACTGGTCTGGAGGATATTGGCAAACTTGTCTGTCAGAAGAAGTGGAGATGGGCCGGCCACACTTCCAGAACTCAGGACGAGAGGTGGACTAAGAAATTAATCCAGTGGTATCCTAGGGAGCTAAAACGGAGAAAAGGAAGACCACCGGCTAGCTGGGACGAAGAAATGAAAAGGGCATGTGGAGGACAATCTTGGCAGAGAGTGGCTTGGGACAGAAATGAATGGGTTAGAATGACCCAAGTATACTCTGATGTTTGGCTCTACAAAGATAAGTAAACATACCCACCTAAAAAAAAAAAAAAAAAAAAAAAAAAAAAAAAAATAAATAAATAAATAAAATAAAAACAAAAAATAAATAAAATAAAAAATAAATAAATAAATAAAAAATAAATAAATAAATAAATAAATAAATAAATATATATATGTGTATGTGTATGTGTATGTGTGTATGTATATGTGTGTATGTATGTATATGTATGTATGTATGTATATGTGTGTATGTGTATGTATATATATATATGTATATATGTGTATATGTATATATATGTATGTATGTATGTGTATATATATATATATATAATTAGGGATTAAATAATAAACAAAAAATATTTAACAGTAATTAGGAATACAATAAATTAGAAACTTTAATGACATTAAATTTTAAGGACAAAATAATATTATAAGGCTTAACATAAAATAAATCATAAAATTTCACAAATTACAATTGAGCGGTTCAATTAATTGAACCTAACAGACCAACTCAAGCCTCAATGTTGGCTCCACGGCTTGCAGCCGAGTTACATATTTACACTTAATAACAAAAATAATAACAAAAAAAATAAATTAATAATAACTTGATATATCTTTTCTGTAATTTTATATTTTTTTTTCGTCTACAAGTAATACTATATTCTTTTGTTTACCAATGTAATATCTTGGTGTTTCTTTTTGTATATGTCTGTGTAAATATGTAATAAATGGATATTATTATATTATTATTATTATTATTATAATCTCTAAGTATACAAAAAAATTAGGGACCCAATATATATTCGTGATATTTAGATAAAAAATAATATGTGTGGGAAGGTCAAAATCCTTAAAATTGCTAATTTTTAAAAAATTGTAAAAAATATTTAAAACCCTCAAATATGAAAAACAAAAATACCACTAGTTAAACAAGGATCATAAAAACAGTTACAATAGTCAAGTTTCCCAAAATATAATCAGTAAATAATTTTAAAAAAATGTTGAAGTGCATGTTCCATAAATGGAACAATGGCGGTTAAAAGGTTAAGTGATTATAATGAATAAGAGGAGAATAATACGCCTCCCGAAATAATTAATTCCGCACACAATACAACTAATGAATTAATGTCATCTTTATCAAAAGAGAAATCCGAACTTACATACAGGAAGTTTATTATGTTTTTCTGTATTTATTATTAAAATCTAACAATCGTAGATAAAGTACGGTACGGAACTCGTGCGAAAACGGCATTTTGCAATGCTCGTGTGGTTTTACTACCCTCGCTGTCGCTCGGGTGCAAACTGCACACTCGCATGCAAAATGCTACTTTCCTCACTCGACACGTAATGTACTATTAAAGTTGTAGGTGTAAATAAATGTATGTTTGTGTGCACGGTGAAGAGAAACATATTGGCGCAGAAGGTTGAAACTTATGTGGGACCAACAATGGGCTAATTATGACCTACGATCCAAATTTTATTCAAATCGAATGTAGTTTTTAAGATATGTTGGTTCGCAAAAATTGAGACAGACCGATTGGCAGTCACAAAACCAAAAATGTTCCTCCCTGATGCTAATTAAAGACCAACTTAAAATTGAATAATAGCTCCAAATATCACCATAAATCAAGTTCATTAGGTTTAGAACATTGAAAGAGTAGATTCATAATTAGGTTTTGTGAGACTTATGATGAATTCATAAACTCATAAATTCTAAAAAGATTATCAGATATAGAGCACAATATTTTTCATGTTCGAAATTTAAAATAGATATATCCAATCATCTCTATTGGATAGAGACAGCAGAAAAACAGGACTTTATTAATTCATTGTGCGATGAATAAATTATCAGTTAATAGCCAAACCCTACAAACTTTCAATAAATGTGGAACTGACATTTCAATAAATCATCAGAGAATAATTGAAGATTAGGTTATAACGGTAATCTTCACGTTAAAACCGGTAAGAATCAAACATTTGCTATTTGTGACTTGACTATTAGCTATATTTACTCCTAAACATTGGCCAGAATCGAACATTTGCTATTGTGACTTGACTATTAGCTAATTTTCTCTTTAACATTGGCCAGAATCAAACATATACAATTGTGACTTGACTATTAGCTAATTCACTCCTTAACATATTGGAAAGAATCAAACATTTGCAATTGTCACTTGACTATTAGCTAATTTACTCCTTAACATTGGCCAGAATCAAACATTTGCAATTGTGACTTGACTATTAGCTAATTTACTCCTTAACATTGGACAAAATCAAACATTTGCTATTGTGACTTGACTATTAGCTAATTTACTCCTTAACATTGGATAAAATCAAACATTTGCTATTGTGACTTGACTATTAGCTAATTTACTCCTTAACATTGGACAAAATCAAACATTTGCTATTGTGACTTGACTATTAGCTAATTTACTCCTTAACATTGGACAAAATCAAACATTTGCTATTGTGACTTGACTATTAGCTAATTTACTCGATAAAACCAGTTAGAATCAACATATGCTATTGTGACTTGACTATTAGCTAATTTTATTTTTTAACATGATTTTTTATTGTTTTTGTTCACTACAAATTAAATAAAAACGACATGCGCAGTTTTCCCGCTTTAACTTCCACAAGGAAGAACGAGTTCAGTACGTGTTAGTAAATACTGTGAAGAAGAGAGTAGAGGTAATGAAAGTTGAAGCAACACATTCTATGGAACAAACAAAAAAATGGGTTTCTTCAATAGCCAAAGATTAGGGATACGTACCTAGATCAGGTTTCTATTAAAAAAAATGTCGCCCCTAACTTAGAGGCACACAAACACAACTAACAAGAACACACATAGAGAACTGACGACTAAAAAAAATATTACTACCTCCTAACGGTTATCGAGTCTGATAATGTATTTACTAGATTAACAAGTATCTAATAACTTAAGCTACAACAATTAGTGTGGCACATAGCTTCTTCGCGTCCTATTTCGTATAATTTAATTTTTATGGTTTTACAACCCATTATGATCAAATTTATTTAATTTTCCCTCCGTTTTTTAAATCTGTCAAAATTGTTTTGATTTTTTATGAATCACTTCATGAATACAGTCACTTACATGAAAAAGTACCACTTTAACAATTTAAAGAGCGCAGATGGTTGAAATTTATCTGGTGCTATCTGCGGGCTACTTTCGATAAACCTTCCCAATATCATAAAAATCAGATGAGTACTTTTGATTATATTAATGTAAATAAATGTATGTTTGGTCGGATGTGAAAGAGAAACAAATGAGCGCAGAATGTTGAAATTTGTATGGGACCAACAATGGGCTCATTATGACCTACCACCTAATTTAATTAAAATTGGACAAATAGTTTTTAAGCGACTAAAAGTAAGCACAAAAATTAAAAAAATAAAAAATAAGCGACAGACCTACAGACAAACAAGGAACCAAAAATGTTCCGTGTCTTGGAATTATTGGAATCGGACCCACGAAAAATGTTCGTTCTTCAGAACGATCATATAGCTTTCGTTATCTTCGATATGCTCGGAAGCAAATGCACTTAAGACTTATAGAGAGACGTTATGTTTACATCGTTCTTTGTAGTTTTGCACCTAAAAAGATAACGATCACGCAAATTAATAGACTCGACTCTGCTCGTATTAAATTTTAATTTGAAAGCAACATGTAACCTCTAAAAAAGGCCACAAAACATAGAATAAGTATTATTTTCCGAAATCGGATGGACAAGAGAAATAGAAGGGATAATTATAGTCATTTCTAAACGACAGTGAAAAAAAATATAGTTTATGGAAATCCCTAGATCTGTTATTACCAAAAGAGAGCCCTCTGGGAATGCAATTTACCATTATACGTAAGTACCTTTAAGCTCCGAAGATAACCAATTATACTAGGAGACGTTATGTCCTTCTTGATGTAAAACCGAACCCATACTATAATCACCTCTTGGTACATTTCCACTTTTTCAACCGGGGACTCTTGACCGTTCCGGTTACCCTTCATTTCCTCCAACTTCTTTCTTTTTTTCAGGATATGCAAGAACTAGTAATTTTGTGGCTTTACTTTACACTATAAAACAGTTTTTGTTGTATTTTTTCGAACACGATTCAAGAATTAAAGGAGGATTGCTTTTTTCTGTGAACCAAAAAATTTCTATTAGCCATATCATCTCGAGTTATCATAGTCAACTATGCTAGTTATGGAGTACAAGTCAAATTAGGTGGTGTTTAAAGGTGTCACAATGGTGAAAACACCTACAATACTCACGTATCCTGGAAATTGTTTACTGTAATGATCGGATCAAGATGTGAGTAACATAGCAGATACCTCCGTCTTAAAAATAAAACTCATAAAGCCGCGTCCACACTATGTCAAATGGCACTTCCAAGTGTGATGTGGAGGTCTCACTAGGCATTTCCTATTTTGCCAACCTGGCATAAACGTGCCATTTGACATCGACGATTGTCCCCACCGATTGTCGCTCCATATCCAAGGAAGCCAAATGGCAAGGAGGCCTATGGCAATGTGTGGACGTGCCATCTGGCAATATTAGACTGGCTCACTTGGCAAGGGCACTTATTTAAATTTGTTACTTTTATTTATTAAAAATTATTATTTCTTTCCTCCTTCTTATCTTGACATCTATTCTTCCAAGAATACCAGAATCAGGTTCTTTTCTTTCACAGTTGTACTTTGATGCTCTTCTAGAGTAGTCGGTTGTAATTTCAGTGTTACCATTTATTTATTTCGATTCCCCAGCTCACTTTTTACAAAAAAAAATAAATTTATACAAGAAGAACTATGAATCTATGAAGGGAACAAATAAAAAGGTCTTTAATTGATTTGTATCAGAATTACTCAGTTTTGTGGGATTGTAATTTAAAAGAGTACAGGAACCGAAATAAAAGACACGACCCCTTGGTTAAAATTGCTGTGAGATTTTAGCATAGATAAGGAAGATAAGAACAATGCTTATCATGCGGTGAAAGTGAAACCAGACCCACTTCTGTACTCCATATTTGGTTCATCCATATCATCCGTCGTCCGTGATTATATCTTTCATTATTTCACTTGCTGGATATCGCCCTCTTCCTCTATAAAGCCTGGGACGTATCCAGTAAATACTGCATACGAATGCGTGGTTCACGGCGTTCCTCGTTTTCAGTAATTATCATAGCAGCACCAGCAACAAGTATACATCATCCTTATCATGCACCACGGCTGAGTTTGCCAGTTGTAGTGTGGACGAATGAGTATTCTGTGGTGTCCTCTGCCATTTGGCCTTGCCAACTGGCATGGTGCGGCAGTGTGGACGCGGCTTAATAATTACATCAAAGAAAACAATATTGGTACATTTAAAAAATCAAAGTTGTTCTAGTATCCTTTAAATTGATTTCAAACATTTTTAACTAACGATCCCAACTATACGAACTTTAAATTAGGTACTAGTATTGACTTAAATTATTGCACTAGGATTAGTAGTAAACATAATGGCTTCATAATAGAATATAGAGAGAAATATATTATTTGTTTGGTTTGAATTTAAAAGGAAACTAGATTAATTTCTTTATAAGCATTGACTAAAAAAATGGTCGTTCCTTTATTGGCACCACGTCAACGACAAATCTAAATCAAATTGATTGAGGTCGTAAACAAGACACCTCAGGGAGGCTGAGTGACAGGCTTAAACAAGGAATAACGTAACATATTATTATGACTGAAGACAGCTTGTTTTTCCAAACCAAAACCATCCTTCCACACAATAATGGCACGCAGTGGCACTACTCACTGCCACCCCTATAGACAGAAGCCATCTGCACACCGAGTAGGGAGGTTAGGGACCACCTGCATTCTTAGGGCACCCCTCTCAAAAATACAATGGTACTTCTTTTTTCCCTCAAGTTATAGTAAAAAGGGGGGGGGGGATAATAGAAAAAAACACCCCCTCATAACTGTCAAATATATGCATTGAGTTGGCCTATACACTTGGGGTTGATTCTTTAGTCCTTCACCTTTACCCTTTTCAAAGCAAGCGCCAGAGGGAACAAGATTATATAAAACTGGATATGAAACATGAAAACAAGTATTAAATTAATTAATTGTTAGTGTTGAGGTTTTACAATCATTTATTGTTATCATTTAGAAATAAGTACTTAGTTCCTCATTCGCAATAAGTAATGTTAACTTTAGTAATAGGTAAAGTTTCTAAATTATATTTTATCACAATAATAAGGTAATTATATTAATTTAAACAAACCCAACAAATCCTATCTGTTAACTTAGTTCCAAAATAAACTTAACATAGTTAGACCGTTAAGAATTTGAAAAACCATAAAATTGACAAGTGACTCCGGAGTGGTGATAGCAAATAAAATTATAGTTCATTATGTAATTTCTTCATAAAAAATTGGTTTGGTAGATGTGGAATATCTTGAGCCCCATGAATAGACTGAATGAAAAAACTGGCAAATTTTATAAATATATAATTAAAGATTTTCCTGTAGGTATATTGCTCAAAATTGTATAATATATGGATACTTTATCATGTCATACTTTTCCAATAAATGTATCCTCTTTAGTCCTTAAATATGGGGAACACTGTATACATGTCAATGTAGCGTATCTGGGTTTTCAATAAAAAATATCCATATATTATGTAATTTTGATCAATATAAATAAAAAACTTTAATTATATCCATATACATATTTTATATTTATATACATATAGCCATTTTTCCCATTTCTATTCATGGGGCCCAAGATACGCTACGTCGACCATCAGGATATAATAAATTATAAATAATTGTTATTTAATATAATACATTTTAATAACAACTGAAAATAAGCTCAAGTTTCTAACTGGTTTTCCTGTTTATTCACATACCACTAAGGTATATATAAGACCAATACGATCAATTTTGTTGTCAACCATATTGTCAACAAGGTGGTTGAAATTTTATGTTGGTCCACAGGATGGAAGAAAATAATTTAAAAAAAAAAATGTTTTTATGGGAGGAGCCCACAATGCATGATAATAACGAGGTATAATAATTCTTCAATAATTTTAAACCCAAAAACTTGAACAAATTGTAGATTCGGTATAACACTTTGTAAAAGCAATGTCTGAGTTAAATGGTTTCAACTTGGTTAACAACTATGTTGACAACCAAGTTGATCGTCTATAGGCCGCATAGACAAACATAATTTTGATGAAAGAGGTGCAGTTCAATAACCAAACAACGTCTTCACACAAAAATTGTAATGGAACAATTGGTTTCGGCTGTTCTAAAGCAGCTTTCTTCAGATAAACTTGAGGTTACTGGATTGACTTCAAGAGTACAAGTCAATTTACTAAGTCAATTTACGAAGTCAATCCAGTAACCTCAAGTTTATCTGAAGAAGGCTGCTTTAGAACAGCTGAAACCGGTCAATTGTTCCATTACAATTTTTGTGTGAAGACGTTGTTTGGTTATTGAACTACACCTCTTTCATGATGAGTCGCTACCACACATTGGAGAAAAACACAGTCGAGGATCATAATTTTGAATTTTTTTTAAGACCTCTCCATTATTGTGTAAATATTGCTAGAGCAAATTTAATTGTTATCAGAATAAGTATAGGTACACCTTATTAAAGTCAACAAATGTATACAGTATTATTAAAAGTTTCAGGTAAAAATTAAGGGAGCTGTCGATACTAGATGAATCAAAAGATTTAGGGAGTAACGGAGGCAAACTCTAGTTATGTTTTGGAGATGTTTTTGATAATTGTATATTCACACAAAATTCAAAGCAGGCAAATAATTTAAGTAAGACAAATAATTTGAATGTTTGGAAGAATACTGTTTTGTAGCAGGTGTGTAATAGCCTTAAGATAATGAAATAAGGATAAAACATTACATTTTTTCGTCAGTAGATATTGGAGTCCCCTACAATAATACACATAACTTCTTTTTTTTTTAAAAAAAAAAAATGTTTATTTACGAAGTGAAATTCTAAGATCGTGAATAACTAGCCCTCACATATCAGAGCTTATTTTGACCCACACCCTCACGTTTCTATACAAGAAGGAATGAAAGGTTACAAGGGAATAAAGTGTTCTTAAGCCCTACCAGCATTAAGGTATAACAAAAAAGGTTTTCGTACACTACATTAGTGGACTGTAACAAATGGAGACCATAGAATTAAGTATGTTCTTAGTTAAGGGATTTAGTCACCTTCTCTCCCTAAAATCTATGTCTCTATATTGACTTTAAAAACCAAAAAGGGTGTCTACTCACCGTGCAGAAAAGCAAAACGGTCACATCCACTACTTTTTTTTAAAAAAAATTAAGTAAGTTACTGCCTGTTTAAGAGAGTAAGGTGTCTATGTTTTCTTTACTTTTAGCCCTACTCTATATATTTTAAAGCCTGTTACAGAAAGAAAAGAAGGTTCGTATTTATAAAATAAACTAACCACCTTTTTCTTCAAGTTAATATCCAGGCAATAGTAGCACACTAAACAAATAATTAATGTACTAAATTAGGTACTATATATTTGTAGCTGGATATCCTATTGTGGGTAAAAAAGTTGCTCTTTTAATTAGGTAGTACTTTAATGATAATGTGATTTACTATTTGCCTACTAGGTCATAAATCTTGCTTTTTGCAATTCTTTTAGAAAATAGTTAATGGCCTATTTGCTTTATACTGACCATAAAAGATTAACTAGATCAAAGATTAAAAATAATGACAGGACACAGATATTAATTTATGTAATATTCTTATTGCTGGATTAAAACATTGCATGTTTGAAAATTAGTCTTCAATTTATAACTTGTATTTACTAACTATTATAAACACAAATGGATATAACTCCATTCAGAACCGAACAGAGGAAACGAGCCGAGCAATGGTCTCTGCGTATGCCCAGTCTTAGATGCGCAGGCGCACTTTAAACTAGGCATGCGCAGAGATTTTTAATTGCTTGGGCATGCGCACAATACGTGGTTAATTATATTTGCTCATGTCGTAGAATAATCACAAGTTAATTTTTAGTTAAAACTATTTTTTACGATATATCGGCCTACGAAATTTATTACTTTCTAAAGGGTTAGTTATAAATAAAAACATAACTCACAAATAAATTCTAATAATCGCAGAGAAAATAATATGTTTTTCCTGAATAAATAGCGAAAATAATACCTATAATGATAGTTATTAATAATCATTAAAACATTTTTAAAAATTTCTCAATTGCCCTACATAAGAAACAACATTAGCGAAATGTTTTTCTTAAATAACGACCAAATAGAAGAATAATTTTTATGCAAAAATAAATCTGTCTTGAACTAAGATGAATTTATAAAAGTCAAAAAAATAGTTATGATCATGTTAAAAGGTGCCAAGCGCATCAGATAAAGTTTAATGAAATGTTTTTTACTATCATTATAAGATAGGTAGGTCATCATCATTACATGATGAACCCCTATATTATATCTGGTTTTCATTCTCTTGCCTCTAGTCCTCTCTACTTGGGAAGGCCATTAAGCTTAATTTAGATGCTACTAAATCTACCTCTACTCTCAAAACATCTAGTTTTTCTAGACTTTTTTGCTTGAAAGTCAAGTTATTATTTCAGGATTAAAAAATAGAGGGAAAAGTTAAAGGTTAGAGAGCTACTAAAATAAAAGGGTTTATTCGTTTCTTTCATACTAAGCTGAGAATGAAAGAATTTTACCATAGGTAAAATGTAAAGTATACAGTACAATATACATGTGCAGTTGTGCTTACAATTTGAATATCCTTTTCGAATCGTTGAATGTGTTGCGTATGAAATAAGAGGAAATGTGGTGAATGCACTGATTAAAAAAGTAGTGGAAACCACGTAATAGAGAAAGAAACGTATAATTAACCCATTGCATTTCTTTGGAAATTATAGCTGATGTAAAATAAAGAAAACCATTTTTTTCTGCTGCTATTTGTCTTCTTAATGAAAATCTAAAAAGAAAAAACTATACATCAATTCTAAAGCCATATTAATTACAAGCCAAATGAAAGATTACAAGTGATTGGATTAAATTATCTACATTTTATTAATTTATTAGAATGTGATACACATAACGAGCATAAATCGTTTATAACACAGGTTCCCGCAAAAAAGAGTCTTTTCGTCAATCCTCCTTTTTGTCCTAATCTCAATAAAGCCTGATGTAACTCATGCCTCCCTTTTTCATTCACTAGTACTTTTAGTCACTTCATAACCAACAGATATTTAGCATTCCATTTATTTTAGTATTTAATTATTGTTTTAACTTTTAGTTTTACCACTTACTATTCCTTCGTTGTACACCTACAACCTACTATTTTAAGTTTACAACTCTTTTTTTAGATTATCTGAAGAAGGCTGCATTAGAACAGCCGAAACCGGTCAAATTGTTTCAAATACGATTAATTTTGTGTGAAGACATAGTTTAGATTTTGAAGTTTGGTTCAAACCAAAACTATTATGATTTCGTTATCAAGTTCCAGAAGGTTTTTATAAATTTTTATCTCTTTTGATTAAAAAGTTATTGGAATCGTATAGTGACAGGCACAAGATCGCAACTTCAAGGGTTTATTTTTCTTTTGGTTTTACCAATGATACCCCAAAAAATCAAGTAAACAAAATTTTGAAGAAAATGGACCTACGTTAGAATATCAAGCCAAATACATGACTAAATATTCTATTCCTTATTATGGATTATTAAGTTTTTATGGTAAAAGATCAAATGTGCGAGATATTGTTCAAATAGACACTTTTTAACAGCGATTAAGTGAAAATTTAATTACGATTATGAAATCAGTTGTTTGCTAGATTTTCAAGGTTTTGGTAACTTAAAAAAGGGGTTTATGATAACGATCCGAAATAGCTGCCCAAAAGGAAATGCCAAGATGGGTTCAAGGCTAGGCTCAAGATAGGTTACTATATAATATATATATTAAAAAAACAAATAATTAATTTTATCGAGAGGTTTAAAACTACAGATGAATTTTAAACAGTTCTTTTTTAAATTTTCATTGGCGACCTTTGGCTCTCGTTACTGATGAAAGAACTATGATATATTTTACAATTACTATATATATATAATATATGAGCTATTTCAGTCCAATAAACAAATTAAAAAAAAAAAAAAATGTAATCAACACTGCTTATCTTTATCTTCCTAGATATTTATTATAGTAGTAGTTTTATGAATGATCAAAGAGAGTTGCGAAATACAAAGAGAGAAGAAAAAATAGGTTGAAAAAAAACAAAAGACTTAAAGATAAACGAAAGCTAAGGTCGTGACAAATGACAGCGTAAGACCAGCATGTAAGGTAAGAAGGGTCAAGTAAATAAGATATGTTTTTTATTCTATTGTTTACATTGTTTTCAATAGGAACCGTATTCAAAACCAACAGACTGAGACGGGCGAATCCACGTCAATCGTTTGACCAAGAAACTGGACGTCAGACTCGCCCTAAAAACAACAATAAAAAAGCCAACCAACAAGAGAGGACAGAGTCAGGCCCGTCGAGAGCCGCAGCGGGCCCCATGGCTATACCTATATGGGCCCCTCTTTTTACTCGTTTTTATTCGTCATTTTGGGACTTTACACTAATAACTTGTATATTGAATTTTTCAACTCTTATTATAAGTTCTATTTTATATTTATTGTAAGTACTACTAATAAACTCCTATTACTGATAACTGCAGACATACTACTGATAAACTATAAACCTAAGTAAAACAAACTCATTTTGGAGAATATAACTATTTTACCGCAGTAATGTTAAAAACCCAATTATGACTTAAATTAATATGGGTATATCAGTCATGAGTCATAATAATGACCTAAAATTAGACAAAATTGTTTGAAAACATTTATAATTTCCTAGTCCTCAACTAAAACACAATCTGGACACAAAAAGTCCTATAACTGTAAAATGTTGTTTACGTTCATTTACGTTTTATACAATTTTATTTTATATACTACTAGAGGGCTCTGCCCCCTACTCGCTTCGCTCGACAAACCCCCGAAAAGCGGCCGCAGCGCGGCCGCTGCCTATAGAATCTCTATTATTATACTGTACTCTTACAGTAGAATCCCTTGTTTTCTTTTTAGGAGGGGGCTAAATTTAGGATATTTGCAAATTATCTTATCAAAAAGAGGTGGTATAGAAATCAGTGGAAGGGATAAAATCTAGAGATTCTCTCATAGTAAAATAATTTAAATGTTTCTTGATGGTAGTTTACAAACTTATCAAATTAAAATAACACTTCGTAGCAAAGAACGGATATGCAGCTAGTAAAACATAAAATAATGATTTCGAAGAAAAAGTAAAACAAACAAAGAATGTAACAGAAAATAAGCGAGAAGGAAGAAAGGGGGTTCAATGTTACGTAGTCTATAAGATAATTCCCTCCTAAATTAAAAAAAATAATAATAAAACAAAAATCTTCACTTTTTGAATAGCTTTTAATTCTAAGTAAATAACTAAATAAAAAAACAATAGTTTGATTAAGAATTTAAATAAAATTACCTCTTACCATAATCGTTGTGTAATAAGATTGTTTATTATATTATAACTAAACATAAATTATTCAATTTAACTTAATAGGTAAATAGAAGAAAGAATCAATCTACCTTTATAGCTTCGCTTCGTTCTTTCAATCCATCCTATGTATATCTTCATATTCCATTATATTCTCTAAATGCTGTTTTAAATATACGTAGAATTAACTTTAAAAGATATTATCGTCGATATTACACTGAATAACAAATCGATCAATCTCCAAAGACAAGATTTCAACTCAGAACAACGAACAATGAATAAAATATAAACGACATACACGAAAGATGTACTTTTCGAAATAAAAACGTATAGATATCAAAAAGAAACATTTGAATTATAACACACTGTACAAATATAAAGACCCGCTACCCGATTTAAAATACTTTTCCTCGATTAAGAAGTGAATTTAAAGTAAGATTCGACTAAAATTACTGTTGACATAATTAGAGAAGTAAAAACAATATGGCCGACACACTAAAACTATGGGAAACCGTCGCAGTGACTCGCCTTTTTCAGGGCTACCACACTACCATCGTATCAAAATTAAATAATCTAAAATTTATTACAAAAAAATATTTAAAATAAAAATATTATATAATAATTATTCTTCATGGTAATATTATATTTTAAATATGGATTTAGTTTGACCGAAACAAAATATGTTTAAGTTATTTTATTTTTTAATAATTTTGTTCGCATTATTGGTTTAACCTCATTGTACTGTGGTAAGTGAAAAAATATTTAGTTTATATAAGTTTAAATTAATAAATGTTTAATAAAAGACTTTGTAAAAACAAGTTAAATCAAATGGTATTTTAAGTTGAAAGTAGAACTACTGCAGTATATGGAGCCCCTACTATACTATACATCGTAAATCGCTACAATCGATTGTTATAATTGACGCCATATTTCAATAATATCCAAATAATGTGTGATTTGCGTAATTTTACACGTTTTAACGAAAATGTGTTTGTTTTGGGTTTGAATTTAATCTTGTTAACCTTAATTTTTTTTTGCCCTAGAATGTTTAATCGCCGCTCCACACCGCTTCGCGGAGCGCTCATTTCTAAAGAAAAACAACCCTCCTGCACCTGCATATAGACCAGGTAGAGTTCCAAATCGAAATATAAAAGAGTTTAACAGACAAGATATATCGATATATTAAGTCTTGAAAGAGGTCGATACTGAGATAACGTGTTATCAGAAAGAGCCCCGTATACTGTAGTTTAGCCGTCAAGGTATGTGTGTATGTTCTATATACAAAGCTACAGTTGTTGTCTGATCTCGATGAAAATTTTCACACTTAATTAAAAATTTGGGATATTTGCAAATTATCTTATCAAAGAGGAGGGGATATAGAAATAAGTGGGAGGGATAGAATCTAGATATTCTCGCATAATAAAATAGTCTCTTGACAGTAGTTTGTAAACTTATCAAATTAAAATAACACTTCGTAGCGAAGCACGGGTATCCAGCTATAGTATAGTAGGAAGTAGGAAACAGTTGCGGCAATAAGGGCCCCGCAGACCCCGCCGCGCGGGGGGCCCCTGAAAGTGAAATTGAGTGGCCCCTAAAAGTTTCCAGGGGGCCTCCAAAACCTACTAGTAGGAAATATGAATTTTTATGACTGAAGAAACCATTGTAGTGTCTTTCTGGCTAGCATGCCGGATTTTTCAACCATGCATGGTTGAAAATTAATGGTGGTGTATTTAATATTTTTTCAACTTTTGATATGTCCAAATAAAACTGAACAAATCATTAATCATTGATTTTGTTGACTGCTTGGTATGGATCACTCAAGTTTCCAATAACACTGTCAATTAAAACATAAAAAACTTCAACTTTGAAGCGCTCTGTGGATTTTTCTTGAAACCCATCGGGATACGGCTTACTGGGCTTAGCTTAGTCATTATTCGCTTCACAGTCTCGGTACCGGAGTACCGGGATATTCTCTCTCAAACCTAATCACCACACCTGGCTGACAACTTTAATGTTAACTAATATTATTTTTAATTCTTATTACGAATATAATTATTTTATATTTCAATCATAAATATTGGCGTGATTGGGTGTTCGGGGCTTGAGATGCGGGCCCCCCGGCATCAGCCTTACCTGCCGCCCCCTCTCGACGGGCCTAGACAGAATCCAAGAGATAAAAAGAGAATAAGAAGTAAGTATAAAGGATAATATTTATAATTACATTTTATGTGAGCAAAAATTATTAAAGTCATTGAGTTAGTTTGTGTTTAAGGCGCCACATTCTTGTCCTTTAACACAACTAACGATGTTAAAAGCTTACGGTAATAAATTATCTTTATCTCCAGTAGGGAGAAAAAGTTAGGATTTTGGATTAGTTTAGAGGGACTAAATAAGTATTTTCTTCCCTGGACTCAAAAAGTAGGGAGAAAAAGTAAAACCAAGGAGAAAAAGAAGGATTGCCAACTTAATTATTTTATAAATAGTAGAGAATGAATGGCTAATGTAATGAAGTTGTTGAAATCAGGTTGGCAACACTGCTTTTTCGACCACCAAACCTGCATCTAAATAACCTTCTATTTGAGGTAAATTGCAATTATTATTTGTTTTTAATATTGAATCTCTTATATCTGCTATTAAAAGTGCTAATAATTATTGTTATTTAATAAAATAATAAATGAAAACTGTGCAATGGATGAAAATGTGTATTTTATCCCTACCGGAGATAAAATATTGTATGTACCTCGGGAGTAAAGTGCTATAATTCCCCTCGCGATAATTATCTCCCTCGGCTACGCCTCGGGAGCTATTTAGCGTTATTCCCTCGGCTACGCCTCGGGATTTAGGGACCGTGGTTCCTTCGGCTTCGCCTCAAGAACCAACTAGTTCGCTCAGGGAATAATGGCTTACTTTACTCCCTAGGTGCATAAATAACTATTAGTCCATTCTAGAATTGTTTTCCTGTCTAATATTCTAAAAAAATTAATATCATCTTAAACATTTTTTTAATTTTTTTATTAAGATTTTAGCTCAAATTCTTATTTATTATTCTTTTGTTTTGCATCATAAATAAACTGCATTGAAATCTGGTGAAATTTGTGGTGTGTATGTTACTTTAATAAACATACAAACGCTAAAAGAAATGAGGGAGGAAAACATTTTTTAGTTTCCTTATGCCTCGTTTATATTCAGTCATTGCAACTGGTCTTCGCGCTGCTGCATTTACTCCCCAAAATACTTTGAGGCAGCATCAAAGGCAGGGAATGTTTACATTATCGCTTCACTTACTTCCCAATCTACCTCAGGTAATGGAGGACGTCGAAGAAGATGCAGCTTCAGTGACATATTGCATTTTCCCCTTTATGTTAAACAGTTTCTATTGATACTTCATTAGTTGATATTGACGAAATAGAAACGTCCATATTTTCAAAATTGTGGCAGATATCAAAGAGAAATTTAGTGGGAATGTTTGTCTTACAAAAAGGTATAATTGCTGCAAAGTTCAGCGTGATCGGAACATTTTTTTAGATATTTTACGAATTTTTGAAATATTTGCTAAGAAAAATCCTAGATATGGGAGCGCCTATGGAGGCAATCTTAAAGAAATAACGCAAACAGTTTCTCCACGTAAATTGAAACCAATGTTTTAATGCCAAAGCAGCTTTCAGCCTTCAAAATGTCATCATCAGTGCCTATTGTGGAAGAAAGAGGTTACATTAATAAAAAGATTTAGTGAGTGGTAAGTATAGGTGTCGGAGATCGACGTGAGGATCGACTGAGTCTCATGTCGTCTCCGACATGTAGTAGACTTGCCATGCCACTCACTAAATCTTTTTATTAATGTAACTTTTTTCTTCCGCGATAGGTACTCATGGTGGCCTTTTGAAGGCTGAAGACTGCTTTGGCATTATAACATTTGTTTCAATTTACGTAGAGAAACTGTTTGTGTTATTTCTTTAAGAAAAATGGGTTAAGGCAAGATAGTAGAATAGCAAACTGTTAACACTCCCCGCCGCTCGCGCTGCCTGTCCTTTGACTTTCGCACAAAAAACCGCCAACGAAGGTAGCAACGCGCAGCGCGAGTAACCTGTTTATTAACTCGTACTACTTTATTTCAAGCCCACTTCCCTGCTCGCTGCCTCGGAAGTGAGTTTATAAACGAGGCATTAAATTACTAATGTATGAGCTAGTTAGCGTTATTGACTTTTAAATGAATGAAAAGGCATTGAAACTAGAGTTTGTGATAATGTTCTAATGCATAAGATAAGACAGTGAGAAAATAAATCATTTAATTAATTTGCTATGTTGCTTTCATCGTTCGACAATTTGGAAGTATACTTTACCAAATCTAACGTGTACCGACCACTAACAAATCAAACTAAAATTTATAAATCTCAAAAAAATCTAATATAATAAAACTCTAAATTTATAAACATATTAGGTACCTTGAGCCGTATAATGTAATTTTAGTGCGTAAACAATGTGTCGGGTTGAAATTGTATTTGGCACGCATGACTATTTTGCTTTTGGAACATGGAGTGCAATGTCTTTTCAGTTAACCTTTAGAAAGATGACATGGCGTGGTTGACCTCTAAATCTTTTAATCCAAGTTATAAATCTTCAAATGCCAATGACATTGTATACTATGACTGTGCCAGAGAAAGGAAATAATAGTGTGATGAAGGAAAGGGATACTAAACTATAGTGTTAGCTTGACAATCGATCGTTTTGTCCTGTTACGATCAAAACAGTCAAAGCACATCAAAATAATAAAAGTAAAAATATATCACAAAGAGAACAAAAATAAACAAATGTATTTTAAGCTCAAGGAATTGCTTCTTACGGAAATTACATTTCTCACAGATAACAATAAAAAGTAAAGTCTTTCTTGATCAAAGCTCTTCACAACTACTTGTTTTATGTTTACACTCACAGAAAAGTAGGAGAATAAGAAGAAATGGAACAGCTTATTTTAGATCCAACAAAGCAGTAGAATACAGTGTTAAACCTAGCTGTAAGCTCTTTAGTTCCTTTAACTCTTATGTTAAAACATTAAAGAGTCTAACCTTAGAAATTCACTTTACGCTTTAACCTTCATAAGATTACATGAGCATGTATGTGTGGACCTTTAAAGAGCTCATACAAACATTATTATAATCATAAAAGATAAAATACTTAATAAAGATTTTTTGTATTGAACAAATAGCTCTTTCTTTCTTATTCGTCTCCTTATCGATGCATTTTATACAGAGATTCGTATTTTTTTTTTTTTTTTTTATCAATTTATGCTGTAAACATAACCTCAATATAAGTGGATAATTTTGTTCAGAATTATATAAATACCAATAGTGCAGATTTAAATATAATAAGACTCTAAAGAGTCAATATAAAAATAAGAGGATAATTTTGTTCAGAATTATATAAATACCAATAGTGCAGATTTAAATATAATAAGGCTCTAAAGAGTCAATATAAAAATAAGAGGATAATTTTGTTCAGAATTATATAAATACCAATAGTGCAGATTTAAATATAATAAGACTCAAAAGAGTCAATATAAAAATAAGAGGATAATTTTGTTCAGAATTATATAAATACCAATAGTGCAGATTTAAATATAATAAGGCTCTAAAGAGTCAATATAAAAATAAGAGGATAATTTTGTTCAGAATTATATAAATACCAATAGTGCAGATTTAAATATAATAAGACTCTAAAGAGTCAATATAAAAATAAGAGGATAATTTTGTTCAGAATTATATAAATACCAATAGTGCAGATTTAAATATAATAAGACTCTAAAGAGTCAATATAAAAATAAGAGGATAATTTTGTTCAGAATTATATAAATACCAATAGTGCAGATTTAAATATAATAAGACTCTAAAGAGTCAATATAAAAATAAGAGGATAATTTTGTTCAGAATTATATAAATATCAATAGTGCAGATTTAAATATAATAAGACTCTAAAGAGTCAATATAAAAATAAGAGGATAATTTTGTTCAGAATTATATAAATACCAATAGTGCAGATTTAAATATAATAAGACTCTAAAGAGTCAATATAAAAATAAGAGGATAATTTTGTTCAGAATTATATAAATACCAATAGTGCAGATTTAAATATAATAAGACTCTAAAGAGTCAATATAAAAATAAGAGGATAATTTTGTTCAGAATTATATAAATACCAATAGTGCAGATTTAAATATAATAAGACTCTAAAGAGTCAATATAAAAATAAGAGGATAATTTTGTTCAGAATTATATAAATACCAATAGTGCAGATTTAAATATAATAAGACTCTAAAGAGTCAATATAAAAATAAGAGGATAATTTTGTTCAGAATTATATAAATACCAATAGTGCAGATTTAAATATAATAAGACTCTAAAGAGTCAATATAAAAATAAGAGGATAATTTTGTTCAGAATTATATAAATACCAATAGTGCAGATTTAAATATAATAAGACTCTAAAGAGTCAATATAAAAATAAGAGGATAATTTTGTTCAGAATTATATAAATACCAATAGTGCAGATTTAAATATTATAAGACTACATAATCGATAAAAAAATATCATTCAAAATCGTCGAAAAATTAAAACTTTCTTTTTATTTAAATTTTGCTTCCCAGCTTACCGAAGGTAACGGAAGCTATATGTGATCGTTTCTACGAACGAATTTCTTTATGTCTCCGATTACAAAAATTCCAAGATAGAAATCCTTTTCAGACATCAGGGACCATTTTTTGTTCCGTGTCTGTCTGTCGCTCATTTTTTGCGAACCAACATATCTTAAAAACTGCACGTCCAATTTTAGTGAAATTTCTATGGTAGGTCATAATTAGCCCATATATTTTTATTGGTCTTATTACTTACTTATTGGTCACATATAAGTTTCAACCTTCTGCGCCCATTTTTTCTCTTCCACATGCGCACAAACATACTCTAATATAAAATAATATCTTCAAAAGTACTCTTGGTACACAAAATCAAAAATGTTCCCTGATGTCTGAAACGGATTTCTGCATTGGAATTTTAAAAATTGGAGACATGAACAAACTTTCGTTCTTCAGAACGATCACACAGCTACCTTACTTATAGCGCTCAATACTTATAGAGAGACAAACATTTTAACATCATTCTTTGTAAATCAAAATAATATTCGAAATCAAGACAATTCTCGAAGCAAAATCAAAACAATTTTGACAGATTTTAAAAACCGAAGGGGGGGGGGGGGGGGGAGGGGCTTCTACAAAAATAGTTTGTAAAACCATAAAGTAAGGAAGCTATGTGCTACATTAATAAATTAGTCGACTATTTTATTTATTTGGTTAGATAATAATAGATTATTTTATATCACACCACCTGTGTGTTTTTATTTAAGTTTGAACTAATAATTATTATCATTATGGAATATTATCATTATTATATTATATTATTATCATTATGGAAACATTAACTAACTTATTACATTTAACTATTTATTTCTTGTTTTTTTTTTGTTTTTTTAAATAAAATCATCCAGTTGCAAGTTGTAATAATTTAATTATGGTAACTTCGTTGTGGTTTTATAACAACCGCATGATTTTTTTTCTTAATACAAAAGACCACATGCTACAAAAAATAATATAAGTACTTTAGAATTCTTTGTTATGTTAAAACGTTGTTGAAATATAAATAAAAGATAAACTTAATTGATAACATTCTAAATATCAATAGTTCAATTAATAAACATTAAACAAATTAATTAATTTAATTAAAAAAAATTAAATTAAATATATATGTAGCTTCTTTATGGTAAACTAACTTCTTTATGGTATAAACCCATAGTCTAAAATTTAACATTAAATCTTTTAAAACATATAAACTATGGATGGACTTGTAAAGTTAATCCGCCTAAAACAGCACTAAATCCAAAAACTGTTATTTACATTATGAATTAACACTTTATAGGAGAAGTTGAAAAGGTGTTAACAAACTAATAATTTTAGAGACGGAGAGTTTTATTACATTTTACATATTTCGTGTAACATTGTCATTTTAGGAATATAGGGTTTTCCATAAAACTAGTTTTTCCTTTTAGCGAAATACAATAAATATTATTGTTGGTTTTTAAAATATAAAAACAGTTTTGTTTGTGTTACAATTCACTGCTAGCTATACTTAGTACCGGTCAGAACGGTCTCATATATATAAACACACCCTAGATTATATTTTAGGCATCTCCTGGCTGTTGTATTTTTGGAGAAAAACTTTTTAAGATGGATATGTTTTAAGTCTGGGGAAAAGAGGAAATTTCATTCATGCAATAAACGACATGAAAAATATGACGCTTTTAAAAATCGTGCCAGGAAGTTAGGATTTCACAGGAGGTCGATAGGCTTTCATTTATAGTACCATATTTTGACGATAGGTGGGCCGAAGTTTTAATAAACGACATGAAAAATGTGACGCTCTTAAATATCGTGCCAGGAATTTAGAATACAACTGGAGGTAGTTTGGTTTTCCCTTGTATTCATTGTAGTACTATATTTCGCCGATAGAAGTTCTAAATTTTATGTAAAAATGATATCAGTGCTTCTAGCGGATCAAATGGTAATCGAAATGGATTAATGTTTCATAATTTCACACCTTAAGATCCATTTACTAAATCAATAAGACAAATGTAAACAGATTTTCTCAAATTTATGGAAAAATATTGAAATGGCGATATGTGGATTTAATGGCCAAAAACATATCCATGATTCAATGTTGTTTCATGAAATGGAGAAATTTTTTTTTTGGTTTAAAGATTTATCGTTGTTTGAACATCTGTAATAAAATTTAGGGATATTAAGTTGTTTCTTTGAGTACTCTACACTATAATACTAATTCGCGAATCTAGAGTAACTAACTGTTTAGTACTTATTGATACTAGGGTCTAAAGGAAAAAATGAAAAGCTCACTTTTTCAATATTTCGACCCCTCTTTGGGTCATCTTCAAGCTGACTTATAGAAGATTACTTCCATCCTGTTCTTGCTAAAAAAATCTTTTATTCTAACCAGGGTGGTTATTGTCAATTGTTTGGGTTATTTTTTTTAAATCCATAATTATTCTTTGACTCGTTAATAAAGCTTCACAGTTTAAACCAAATATAATACATATATATACTATAATCAAAGTAACTTAAACAAATCCAACTCGAAATCCTCCAAATCCCAAAACGACTTTCCGCTACCTAAATTAGATACTTATTCTGCTAATATGTAATTATTTAAAATAATAACTCCCTGTCACTTCCACTGTCTTAAGAATAAATTAATCATAGAAATAAGAACACATTGAACTCATTAAAAAAAAAACAAAAAAAAAAACATCCTAACTATATTGAATCAGTAAATCTCATGTGCTACCAAAAAATGTTATAAGGCACGCAGGCATCACGCATCACAAGGTCCAGGGTCAAGTTATGAGAAAGTAAAGATCTATCACCCAAGTAACGCTTGAGTTGTCAATTTCACGCCGAGCTAGTCTCTAGTTTTCCCTGAATCCAATGGGCTTAGAGTAAATAAAAGACTTCGTCACACCAATTTTTTCCACTTTTTTATTTATTTATTTTATTCTATCGGTAAAATATCCTTTCCCGTCGAGAAAACTGATAAAATATAACAAATATAATAGATATATGTATGCTGTATACAAATCCTGTATAAAGAAATACCTATTTACATAATAGCACATACATTTATGTAATTAAAATATTATTCAATAAAATGTTTTTAAAAAAAGTCTAGAATATTCAAATAAATATATAAACACTAAAAAACAAATGATTGACTTAAAGGAAACACCATCAAATTCATTTTAATGTTTCAAAAGTTTTAATTAGACAAAAACTAAGCGACCTTAATAATAATGGCACTTCTTTAGAATGTTACTCCCCTTATAAATGAAACAGAGGGGGGTAACAATCTAAAGAAGTTGTACGGAATGATCTTTAAACTGTAACTCCCCTTATAAAAACAGAATTGTGATATTCCTTTGTCCTAAAGTACCTTGGACTAAACATCCCTTTTTCTTGATTGTTATTTAGTCTGTCATTTACATTCTAAAAAATCATAGAGGAGTAATAATCTAAAGAAGTACCATAATATTAATATCAGCTATAAAAGACTATACCTAGGAAATATGTTTATTTTATTGCTACGCGAAAAGAAATAGTATATTTACAAAAATTTTTACTATCACATATATTGTGATATTTTAAATCTCATTATTATCTTCTACATTTCATTATTAATAATGTTTTAAATCATACTTTTTGTTCTTGCTAACCATAATGCCTTATAAAAAAATTATGAATTATGAATTAAAAGTTGTATAGTAAAACGGAAACCCGTTTAGAGATAAATAAATGCTATAAATAAACTAAACAACTGTTGGAGGAAACAAAATAAAGAGTTCACCCAATATTCAACAAAGTACATCACTCTCATACGCTGATCCAACAAACTCTAAATATGACTATTTTTCTTTAACATAAAACAAAATATGAGGTCATAATTTATTTTTAAATATATTTATTTTACATTTAAGAATAAGGAAAATATAAGTCTATAAACAAAAAGGATCTAAACTTTAATAACTGTTCAAAAGTTTTATATTTGATTTGAGATTTACAATAAAGAAATTGAAATTTGAACCAGGATTATTAATAAGATCTTATGTTAAATCATTTAATTTAACTAGACCATCTGTAGAACAAAGTGCACATGTTTTGCGATTGTATAAATAATTACATAGAATTATTATATTACGATCTATGCAATAATGCGTACACACATAATTCATTAGTGGTTAGTCATATATTTACAGATTAGAATTTATTTATTTTATTTATATGAAGATAATTCTGTTGATAAGAATTATACTAACATCTTGCATTCTTTTCTTAGTCATAAATTACATAACGAGCTATGCTGCTTATTTTTTTTAACAAAATGACACTAAATAATTACTGCTGCATTCAATTCGTCTGCAAAGAAGAAAAAGCAATAACAGTTGGATCAACAAAAAGTTCTAGGATCTAGTTTAAGCAACATCAATTGTAAATTGCATCAATTAACTAACTGTATTCAATGAATATTTAGAGACAAATTACAATGGACTTTCATTCCATTTAAATGAAAGTAGTCAGCTATTAAGGGTAAGAAGAAAGTTCTACAAGGAAAAATTATTAGGCCTCTTCATTCTTGGCACTTTTGCGTAGCTATATTGTAATTCAATGCTGCGGTGTTAAAAATGATTATTGTTAAACAGAAATAAAACACTTCGTATTGTTTAAGGTGTTAGTGTTCGGTCCGGCGCAAGCAGGAGTCTTTTCCGACAGTTTTGTCACTACCTCAAGGGCTTATGCAGCATATGGGAGTGCGCACACTGGAGGCAAAGACAGGCGCAAGACAAAAGAGTCCTCCATCCTAGGAGATATCCCGACAAATTTAAGTCCACAGACTGTTTTGTACAATTCACAGCAATTTCCATGTCTTGCCTCCAGAGTACAAGGCTGAAGCAACACAAGTGTGAAAAGGCAGGCACAACAAAGACAGTTCGGAAACAGTCAGCAAACTGTTTTGTCTCCAGTGTGCGCCTGGCATTCCACATATTCATTAATTGTAGTGATTTGGGCAGCTTAGAGCAAATAAATATTATAATTCATCTTTTACGAACTATATTTCTTCTGTAAATTACAATATTTATTACCTCTTAGCTGCCCAAATCACTACAATTAATGAATATGAGGAACACTAACACCCTAAACAATTATGAATTGGTGGGGCACAACAAACCAAGAAGACTGATTAATGAATTAGACCACGGAAACACGAATATGCCTCGAGAAGGGGGCGAAATATAGTCCTAAAAGGTGAATTAGAATTTCCTCCAAGCTCCAAAAATCACGACAACTTTGTTATTATTCAACCATCTAAAGTCAAGGGATCAAAAGGAAATGTTAACAATTGTAGAACTGAGGAAGTAAGATACCCGATACGCAATCTTTTTGGAAGCCAAATGCATTCAGATTGGATGCTGTTTAAATAAAAAGAGAAAACAAATCATTAATATCCAGGCATATAAAAGGTCTCTGAACTTAAGATGAAGGGTTTCACAGGCTATTCTAGGGCTTCTCACGTATTAAACTTTGCTCGCTTAACACCCTATCAGATTCTATGGAAAAACACAGACAAAATCTACCCCTAATAATCAAAGCACGCTTTCGTTAGAAATTTCAACTAAATCGGACACAAAGACATACAGACAGGTAAGATACATATTTTGTTGAAAGTAAAAAGCTGGAAAATAGAATTTAAAAACAAAACCTACCTCAATTATTAAGGAATACTTTCGCTAGAAATTTCAACTCAATCGGTCAACTTAAACTCAATTTCTTGTCGGGCCCGTAAACGCTACTGACAGAAGATAATATACATAATATTTTGTTGAAAATAAGAAGCTGGAAAATGGAAATAAAAAGCAAAACCTAACCTAATAATCAAAATCAAAGCTTGCTTTCGTTAGAAATTTCAACTCAATCGGTCAACTTTAACTTAAGTTCTTCTCGGACACTGTTTACTGACAGACAGACAATATATATATATTTTTTCGCTTCCGACCATACCGAAGGTAACAGAAGCTAATGTGATCGTTCTGAAGAACGAAACATTTTTTGGGCTCAGATTTCGAAATTCAAAGGAGGGAACATTTTTGGTCCCGTGTCTATCTATATCGGACTGTCGCTCAATTTTTGCGAACCAACATATCTTAAAAACTACACGTTCGATTTGTATTAAATTTGTATGGTAGGTCATAATTAGCCCATTGTTGGTCCCATATAAGTTTCGACCTTCTGCGCCCATTTGTTCCTCTTCCACATGTTCACAAACATACATTTATTACCTATATCACCAAAAGTACTCATCTGACTTTTATGAAATTTGGAAGGTTTGTAGAAAGTAGCCTACAGATAGCCCCAGATTAATTTCAACCATCTGCACTCCTTAAATTTTGCTAAATTGGTAATTTAATGAATGTAAAAACCAAGAAAATTTTGATAGTTTTAAAAAAAGGGGGAAAATTAAATAAATTTGACAATAATATGTTTTAATAATGTACTGTATAAGTAGTGTGTACAAAATTGAACGCGATAATTGGTAGAGAATTTATTTTTAATATGTTGGTTGGATGCAAATAGTTTTGTGATGTTAAGATTTTTAGTGAATAAAATTCGTAGTGGAATATTATTCGTACTTAAGGAAGCTGATGAAGCCTACCAATATTCTATTTATGTATATTTCTATTTGTGTTGTGTATTATTTATATTTAATTATTATTTTGTACTGTTGACTTGCAGCAAGTAAATCTACTGCAGGTAAACATCCGTTTCTATGATCTCGAATAGAAAGACGCTATTTCTAAACAAATAGCGAAACATTAACCATTAAATGGAATGCTTTTAATGATTAAGGTTTAAGAATTCATTCGATACCAAAAAATAAACAGAACTTAATGTTCCTTCGAAATCATTTTTTAGAGGATATTAATAATCAATAATAAATGGATACTAAAATAATATATTATCGTGCATTTTTTGCGACAATGACTGATGACATGTTTTTACCACATGTTTTTAATACCCAGTCACGTACCCTAAGTCTTTATCCGTTAATGCTAACTTTAACAACAACAAAACACATGCAGCTGCTTATCTTGTTGGTATAAAAATGCAATGTTTAACAAATTAGAATTTGCTTGTAACATTTATATTTTCCAGTTCCTCCAATAGAGAGTTAGCTAACAAAAATTTATGAGATTTTTCAGCAGATTTTTTTAAATCTGTCACAATTGTTTTAATTTTTTATGAATCACTTTATGAATACAGTCACTTACATGAAAAAGGATCTTTGTGACAATTTAAAGAGTACAGAAGGTTTAAATTTGTCTGGCACTATCTGCAAGCTACTTTCGACAAACCAACCAAATTTCATAAAAAACCAGATGAGTACTTTTGAAGATATTTGCAATAATATCTTCAAATTTCAATACATAAATCCATTTCAGACATTAGAAAACATTTTTGGTTCCGTGTGCCAAGAGTATTTTTGATGATATAAGTGTAAATAAATGTTTGTTTGTGCGCATTTGGAAGAGAAACAAATGAGCGCAGAACATTGAAACTTATATGGGACCAAGAATGGGCTAATTATAACATATACCATATAAATTTCATTAAAATCAGACGAATAGTTTTTAAGATAAGTTGGTTCGCAAAACTTAAGCGACAGACCGACAGGCAGAAACGGGACCAAAAATGTTCCCTGATGTCTGAAACGGATTTATGTCTTGGAATATTTGAAATCAGAGACCTAAAATATTTTCGTTCTTCATAACGATCACATAGATTCTATTACCTTCTGTAAGCTCGGAAGCAATAAATCTAAAAAACAAAAATACAGCGCAGAGAAAGAATAGAGATAATATAAGACTAAGTTCCAAGTTCCAAGTTCGTCAGCCTCAATACGCGTTTGTCTATATTAATATCTAATCACGATATATTAGAACCAAAATAACAATTATTCGATTTTTTTACACCTTTTTAAACATTCAAGTTCGACCTTCACGTGCTATAACCATAGGGTCTAAACTAAACGCACTAAATTCTTACCGGATGTACACGCATCAGTCCACTTTTGTTATGGTATAGTCACGGAAGTGTGTCCAGCCAAGCAGGTCATTCATTATTTGCTCGTACCCTCTTACCACCTGGAGCGAGTCCTATTCTGGTAGAAGGCGTTAAAAATCATTTATAAAACTAGAATAGATCGAGTGCAATGACTGTCAGTGACGGTTTGAGATAGAGATTATAGGCTTCTTAAAAGACGGATATAAGAAATTACCAACAAAGCACTAAAATTCCCTTCGATTATTTCCCCCATCTTATACTTTTATTGCTTGTGAGCTTACCGAAGGTAAGGGAAGCTAAGTGATAGTTCTAAAGAATGAAATTTTAATATCTTCGATTTCAAAAATTCCAAGACAGAAATCCGATTCAGACTTCAGGGAACATTTATGGTCCAGGATATGACGGTCCATCTGTCGCTCAATTTTTGCGAACCAAAATATCTTAAAAACTACTCATGTGTGTAAGGACTGAGTTTTGAACCAAGTCTCAATTGTCTAGCTTAAAAAAACTGTTAACTGAGAGTTATGCGTGGCACAGACACAAATGCAGATAAAAACCACTTAATTGGTTTTAAAAACACCCATACGGATAATTCCCATGAAATCTCGGTTTCGGATTTTTTTAGGTGAAAACAATACTTCTCCTTTAAAGGCAAGGAAAAGTTAAAAATGAGCCTATCGAAATTAAACCAGTACTTAGCAGCAAGAAAACTTTATGAGGCAGTAACGAGCTAACTTGTTTAATTAATCATCAGTCATAAGAATAATGAGTAATAGTTATTTTTAGCTGGATATAATGTTACAATGCGACAAAATGCAAACATGCTTTTGGAGCTAGGGGAAATTGAATAGAGCTCGAGGATGTAATTATTATATGCTAGAGTAAAGCTACTTTTAATTAGATCTACAGACTACGTCCGTCCTAGCCGAGTTAGAAACACAGGCTCTCGTGGGATCCCATGTCGGCCGCAAGGGTAGTTGACGTATATTTAATACTCGTAAATCCCTCAGGGGATTTTCCGTGGTTACATATATACACCTGCTTATTATTTAGTGTAAGGATCTAAACAACTACATATCTGTCTTCCAATTAAAGAGAAATGAGGTGAGAGCCACAATAATCACCACGAGGTGTGTGACAGTCCAGAATAACCAACATTAACAAAAAAAAAAAAAACACTCATTTTCCTAATTTCATGGAAAAAAAGAATCATGGATATGTTTTTGGGGCATTAAATCCACATATTTTCGTTGGAAGTGGAGAAAACCAGTATACATTTGTCTAATTGATATAGTAGATGGATCTTTAAGGTGTGAAGTTATGAAACATAAATCCCTTTTGATTACCATTTAGTCAGCTAGGAGCTCTGGTATCATTTTATATAAAATTTAGAACTTCTATCGGCGAAATATAGTACTACGATAAATGCAAGTGAAAACCAAACTACCTCCTTTATAATCTAACTTCCTAGCACGATATTTAAGAGCGTCTCATTTTGCTGTCGTTTATTGAAACTTCAGCCCGCCTTTCGACAAAATAGTGTACTGTAAATAAAAACCTAACGACCTCCTGTTAAATCTTAAAACTTCCTAGCACTATCATATCGTCATTTGACAGACGGAACTTACTTCTGTACCATGTTAAAATAAACCAAAGTAGCTTATCAGAGATTAAACAAACCAACAAATTCTAAATGGCCATTTTATATCAACTTTCAAAGACTGTACTAATTCATTTATTACCGTTGGGTGCATTCCCTTATTTTAACATTAATATTTGACATTTTAACAATAACACGTGATAAACATGTTAATATTTTTAATATTAATTATTTGAACTACACTAATCACCACATTTCAGATATAAGACTTATTATTAATGATGAATTGCTGACGTAATTTCCAAAAAAAAACGTGGAAGGACATGCTAAAGAAAAAAAATACAAGTAGATTCTATGTTTTATAAAATGCATAGTAAATCTTTAATATAATTCCAAGATTAGCTTATGTAAATCATAATTTTAATCCATGGTGCAACAGCCTGTCAAAGAATTAGGCCTGCCAAGATTAACGTATCTATGATTAGATTATTATTATTATTAGATAATCTTCTTTCTTTTGAACCTAAAAGTTAGACTGCCAAAAACTGATAGTAAAATGGTTGATACAATTTCCAGTTTCCCATTATAAGTTACCACATGTGTTTTCCCTCGCTGCATATTCAGGTTCATTAAGTTTGTATTCCTCAAAGGAAACCGGTTGAAGTAAACCAGAACGTTTTAAAAAACATCTCCCGACCTCCGCAAGAACTTGACTTTTTTTAAGATCGTTTAAACTTGATACCCTAAAGGAAGATGAGACGCACTAAGCATGCATATAATATGCAGTATACGCATTTATATGTTGGTAATGAAAATTATTGTTTAACCAGAGGTTACTTAATATAATAAAACATTTGCTAAATTAGATACTACTGTCACCTTTATGAAATTATCCCGCTCAACGCCGGGTTCATTATAAATTTATGTTTCTTGATCATTAAACAAAAAAAAAAAATGTTCTCATTTACGAGACATCATTTCTAATTATTAGCGGTTTCGAGTTTTCGTAGTAAAATTTAATTATTATTGAACATATTATCCAAATTTACCGTTAAAATAACTCTTCTCCGGCCAGGAACTAAACCCGAACTCTCACCGTCCAAGTTTATAGAACATTTCTCAAAAAGTATTTATATGATGAGATATAAACTTTAACGGACAATTTTAGAATGGTTAATTCAAAATCTCGTTTTTGCAGTTTTTGGGACATCGCCCCTAAAGTTGTAGCTAAAATTCTTTTATCGATTTTGTCTCGGGGTATAATTCTTCTGAACATGGATGCCAAATTTTATTAAAATTGGTCCAGTAGTTTTGGCTCCATGCGTCTGCACAGACGACAGTCAACACACTACAGACAGACTTTTATAAAAAACCTCTTTCTCGGACTTAAGTGACCTCAAACGTGTAATCCCTCAAAATCCTAATTGTATATTCTATGACACAATTAACTTGAATATTTTATAAAAACTATTTATATTAGAAAATATTAAGTCTCCGTAGCAGAATGAAAAGATGCTTAATACACATTGTTACTTTCTCATATAAGAAAGTATTGTAATGGTGCGAAAATTCGATTTGAGATTTTGATGGATTTACACGTTGTGAGGTACCTTGAGTCCAAAAAAGTGTTATTTTTTAAATTTCTGATGGCTGTCGTCTGACTGTGCAGACGCCTGGAGCCTTAACTACTGGGCTGATTTTAACGAAATTTGGCATAGATGTTTTGAAAAATCTACCCCGAGGCGAAATCGAGAAATGAATTTTAGCCCCAGATTTGGGGGCGCTACCCCGCAAAGCTCTAAAAAAAATTATTTCTCGAAAACGGTTTCTTTATGTTTAAAAAATTCTAAAATGTAGTCAATTTAAATACGAATCTAACGATGTAAGCCGTTTTCCCGGAAAAAATCTAGCTCCTGAGAAAATAGCTTTAAATGCAGACGGAGAGAGGCCTGGTTCGATTTCCCGCCGAGGAGAAGTCATTTTTATGATACATTTTGATGAAATGTTTAATAATAATTAAATGTACATACGAAAACACGAAAACTAATAAACGGAAAACACTGGGCTAAGTAATTATGAACTCGTATATGAAAGTTTGTCTGAGTTGTCTCGGACCGATTTTTTTTAGTTTCCCCTACCAGAAACCCCTCTTTAATCAAAGAATATTATTAGAGGACTGAATCAAACACCTAGTTTTCTTTAAAAACTAATCCTAACTAGGTTAAAATTATATGGTAAGAAAAGTATGTAAGTAGTTCTTTAAATTTATGCTTACTCTAGATACAATTACATAACGGACTACATCACTAAAAGGAATCAGTGATCCGTTATCCGTTAAATGAAATGGAATAATAAATTCACCACCTTCTATAATTAACAACAATGGTCGAAGCTTACAACAGATCCAAGAACCGATTTCAATAAAGAAATGGTTCAAGAAGTGTAAAGCCGGTTAATGAAGATTTAGATCTGATTATGCTAATCGGTTCTATGTAGTACTTATCTTTACTTTAGGTTTTAATTAGTTAAAAATAACAGAAAAAAATGTACTGTTTTAATTTAAGATTAAAACGTCTGTACATAAAAAAGGTTTATCAAGCCATCAGGAGGGGTATGGTTTAAGTTTTTTTTTTTTTTTGTTTGTAGCACCATATGGTTGGGTCTCTGGTCCATTAAACATTCAGGGTCAGGGACATACTTCAAGCTTATAGATGGTTTTCGTCTTAACAGGTACGTACACCATACATATAGCTTCCTAGGTTGACAGGTACCAGTAACCCATGAAACGAAAGACAAATCACTGCAGCTATCTCGACACAGCTTTATCTAAAAAACATTCTCTCTAATGAGAAAGAACAAGATAAAGCCTTATAATTATAAGAAAGCATTGAGAGACAAAAAATCAAATTAAAAAATATATCGAAGAAATAAAGCAGGTAAAAGTTATAACAATGAACGGAAATGTTCTAAGATTTTTTTTTTCTGATTTATCCTCTCATCCAAGACAAAACTTCTGGATAACTATGAATCCTTCACATTTACAAATTTATAGAGTGCTTACTAATAATGTTTTATATATTTTATAAATTTTAAAATTATATTTATGCAATCGATTTGCTTCCGAGCTTACTGAAAGTAACGAAAGCTATGTGATCGTTCTGAAGAACGACAAATTTTTATGTCTTCGATTTCAAAATTCCAGATCATAAATCCGTTTCAGACATCAGGGAACATTATTGTTTCCGTGTCTGTCAGTCACTCAATTTTTGCGAACCAACATATCTTAAAAACCACCCGTCTAATTTTAATGTAATTTGTATGATAGGCCATAATTAGCCCATTGTTGGTCCCATATAGGTTTCAACCTTCTGCGCCTTTTTGTTTCTCTTCAACATGCGCACAAACATAAATTTATTTACATCTATAAGTACTCATCTAATTTTTATGAAATTTGGATGGTTTGTCGAAAGTAGACAGCAGTTGGTACTAGATTAATTTCAACCGTCTATGCTCTTTACTTTTGCCAGTCGTTCAATTTTGGCTTCCGAGCTTACCGACGGTAACAGAAGCTATGTGATCGTTTCTAAGAACGAACATATTTTAGGTCTCCGATTTCAAAAATTCCAAGACAGAAATCCGTTTCAGACATCAGGGAACATTTTTGGTTCCGTGTCTGTCTGTCTGTTGTTCGATTTTTGCGAACCAACATATCTTAAAAACTACTTTGATTTTAATGAAATTTTAATGGTAGGTCATAATTAGCCCATTGTTGGTCCCATATAGACCTTATGCGCCTATTTGTTTCTCTTCCACATGCGCACAAACATACACCTATTTACACCTATAGCTTCAAAAGTACTGATCTGATTTGAATGAAACTTTACAGTTTATCGAAAGTAACCCGCAGATATCCCAATATTAATTTGAACCGTTTGCGCCCTTTAACATTTGCTAAATTGATACTTTAATTCATGTAAAAAATTAAAACAATTTTGACAGATTAAAAAACGGGGAAACAATTAAACAGATTAGACAATAATGGCTTGTAAAAAAAAAGCATAAAACCAATATAGTACGTGGATAGGATGCGAGGAAGCTATGTGCCACACCAATTAGCTTCTGGTCCGATTTTAATACAATTTTGATGGTAAGCCATAATTATCTCATTGTCGGTACCATAAAAATCCCATCCTTCTGCGCCCATTTTTTTTCTCTTCTACATGAACACAATCATACATTTACTTACACCTATATGTATATTTAAAAGTACGTATCTGATTTTTAAGAAATTTGGATGGTTTGTTAAACGTAGGCCGAAGATAGCTCCACATTAATTACAACCGTATGCACTCTTTAACTTTTGCTACAATAATACTTTAATTCATTTAAAAAAATCAATACAATTTTGACAGATCAATAATAGGTTGTAAAAGCATAAAATCATACGAAATAGGACGCAAGAAAGCTGTCTGCCACACTAATTAGCAGACGATTTTAAGGAGTGGAATAGGAGAAACAATTTTTATTTATTTTTTAGTTGTTTTTTTTAATAGCAAATTTATAACGATTATCAAGTAATTCAAAATAGACACAGTAGATCTAAGAAACAGCGCAAGGAAGCAAGTTCTCTGTTCTTGCACTACTGCTTGATTGTATAAAGAAAAAAAAATAAGAACAGAATAAAATCTAAATTACTTTAAGGGGCAAGGTCCTATTTTTAGCCTAAAATCAAGAACGTTTGTATAATTACAATACATAGTCTAGTGGTCTAGTACAGGGCCGCAGCTAGGGGGGGGCAGGGGGGGTCTTCTGCCCCGGGCGGCAAAATGTAGGGGGCGGCAAAATGATTAACAGACTTTAAATTTATTTAACTAATTTAAGACCTGTAATATGACACAGTGATGCAGGTGTAGAGGGCGGCATGCGAGCTAGGCAGATGAGAGTGAGCGATATGAACGCAGTACTGTCAGTGAGTAGATGCCTTCTTAATTCTCTATTTCATGCTCGGGTCACAGTGTAGTTTTCGCGTAGTCCGTCTCGACGATGCGCGCCCTATCCCTACGAACTAGACACAGGCCGGCGCGACCCTAGGCCGCTAGGGCCTGAGGGGCGCCGCAAGATATTTGCCCCCCAAGAAGTTAATGTTTTTACATAGAAAGATAGATGAATAACTTAAATTAGGAGAGACCTCATTTAAAACTAATAATATAATTATTTTGCAAATAAATGATTATTGTTTATGGATCAAGAGTCAAGTTAATATTAACATTTAAAACTGGGATTCCCACTTTACATGTTTATGTGGGATACAAACATTAAACTATTTTGTGTTTGTTTATTTGCATACTTTAATGGTTCTTTGTTTATATACTCAGTTGAGTGTGTATCCCCTAGTTCAGTTGCTGTATAGGACGTTGTGAAGGTATTTCATAATGAATCAGAAAGAATTAATAGCATAGTATAGCGTTAAAGGTAAAACTTTTTTTTTTTAGTCTAAAAACCGATTTAGTTAATAAATGTTTTAAGAATTCTGCAGAAATAATTTTAAACAAACTTTTAGGTGATGCTTTTTTTTTTAGCTGAAAAAGCTCTAAAAAAGGCCCAAAATTCAACATTTTGAACCTAATTTTCTAAAATGTTCCGGGGGAGGCCCCCCGGGCCCCCTTTGGGTTAGGTTCATGTATGACAGAAGAGAGATTAGTAGGACTGGCACCTATTTTAACTAAACTGAACAGGAGTTTATTATTTATAAATAGATTTTAATTTACTAGAGTTTAGTTGTTTCTTTTCGATGTCTCTGATGATTTAAGTCTCTTTTCCATTAAATATCAAAGAGCATCGATAAAAAATAATCAAAACATTTGCAGCCGAAAAGTCAAATTTACATAAATACACTTTTAGTTTTTGGAAGAATTGTTTTATGTATGATGTATAATATTTTCTGCGTGTATGTATAATATTTTCTGGTATATTAAAAAGATTTTACTTGAATTGTTTCGTTTCTCATTTTCAAATAAACCTTAGTTATCAACTTAAAACATGATTTTATATTTTATCTCAAATATTAATAAATATTTCAAGATTTTTCACAAGTTGACTTAGGAGTAGGAGTAATAGTTATTGGCGAATTGCTAGGATAGCAATGGGGTGGGGGTGGTGCAAGGGGGCGGCAAAATTAGGGCTTGCCCCTCCTGGCAAAATATGTAGCTGCGGCCCTGGTCTAGTAGAAACGAGAAGCCTCCGGCGTCCACTCCCCACCCTTTCTCGAAGCCTATGCATTTTATAGTTTACTGATAAACACTGACAGGGTACAGAAGCGATTAAAACCTATCTGATTTATCAAAGTAGAAAATCTAAAATAGATCTAGTCACGTAAAAACGTAATGGAACACTACATCAAATGCAATCTCAACCTTTCACTCAACTCAACTATGTTTGGACTCTAAAAATAATCGATTCTCGACGCACGCACTTTTTGTATACAGTTGTTTTGGATTTAAATTTAACTGTTACTTTTGGGTTTGTTTTGAACATGCTTATTGAGTGTGCCTACCACAGAGTGCTGAAGGGAAAACATTATTTTCATTCGAGGCTTTTCAAGTAATTAGGTTTACCTAAGTACGTATACATTACTAATTACTTATACATGGCGGAGTTAGAAAAGAGACAAAATTAAAAGTAACGAACTGTTTGTATCTAGCAGAGTTAAGGCAAAATTATCATTAAAGCAAGCGTCTTACTATAAATATATATTGAATATAAGAAAAAAGTTTGATCATGATGAGTTTATAGTTAAAGAAGTATGTTTGTTGAAGGATGTTGGATTGAAATAGGACTGTTTTCTACCTACCAGGACTATTAATTTAAAATATTATAAAATATATCTCTTCCCTGCTCTAAAGCTTCTTCTTGTATCCGGTTGAAATTTTACATGTCTGTTTCAATTATACTTTAGACAATGTGTAAGAAGTTTTATCAAAATCATTATACGTTAGAGCGGAAGATATCGGTAAAAACGTTGTTTTCTTTATTTCAAACGTTTGGGTCCACTTTAATAAATTTAGCGATCTTTATCACTTCATAACAGTGTCGGTGCTAGTTTTACTAAAAAACGTGGTTTATCTCATTACATAGAGGAAGTTAGAATTTTTTCTTGGATTAAATACGCAGTATTATAATAATATACCTAATATATTGAAATAAGCGTCAGCACAGATCAATTTTACTTTTAACAATACCGTGATTATATTTTCTATATTTACAAAACCAACTGACATTTTGACATGTAACAAAAATAAACAAAACAAGTCAAGGAACAGGCTTCCTTAACAACATTGTTTCCTGTCTTTTTTAAGCTTACGTTTACGCGAGCGTTGCACGTGAACGCTTGAGCGGATAACGTTTTCCAACGATCTCAGCCTGGGCATTGGTAAAATGAACATGTGTACCAAATTTCAACTATTAACTCGGTGATCTTTTACTCGTGTTATCGTCATCGGTAGATTTCGTGACAGATTTTGCGTGACGGTGATTTTGTGAGGGTAATTTTGGTCGGTTTTTTTTGGATTCACTCCCGGGCTCCAGAACGTGCCATAAGGAACTTCGTTCCAAAAATAACATTAAGCTAATAAATAAAAGTACATTGTAGTCAGTCTAGGGTGTCTTTTTAGGAAAGAGTAACAAATAAAATAAAAATTTGATGACACACTTTCGTAGACTTTCTTAATTCAATAGTTTTTTTTTTTAAATTCCAACTTGATGTAGTAGTAAGATTCTAGTACTAGTACAAGACGGGTAGAACGAACCACTGGTTCGAGCCTAGCAATTAGGAATTATTTAGGCCCTTTTTACAAGCCCTATGATAGAGTTCCAGACACTTCAAGCATCACACCTCTGTGCAATGTACTACCAAAGCGATGTGATCATTAGTGAGCCATATAAATCAGAGCATCACGGTGCGGGATCGAACCCAAGACTTCATGCCGCCCTTGAATAATTGATAGCCGAGTAGACGTGACAAGCAATTTAATCCACACGGTGGCTACCAAATTTCAATTAAATCAATCGATTAGTTATTTAACTTATGTCTGATTATGGCATTTTCACTGGTAATACATAATCTTTGCATGTTTCAACTTTCTAGGTAATCGGGAAATGGGTTACAAGATTTCGAGGCAAAAAAAAAACAAAAACAAATCAAGTGAAGAAAAATAAAAGCTTAAAAGTTTAAAAGAAGGTGCCGCCCTAGTAGTAGAAGGTGAGATAACCCCTGACAAAACCAAACGCAACCAAATAAGGGTATAATATAATATTCATTAGTTTTTAACCAACTACGATAACGAAGTGTTTTTTATCCTCATTCAATCGTGACTAAAGTCGTGAAATAGTCAATCTTGATCGACTACTTTTTAGTGTAATGTAAAATTTCCAATTACAGTAAGATTATCTAAAGTTTTGACTTTTGACAGCGCGGGAAAATCTGTTGGGAGCCAATGAGAAATCAGGATTTTAAATTCTAGAAGGTCGGGCCAACTAGGCTAACAAAAATGTCACTAGCCCCACCCCTCCCACAGGCCTAGTGGCTTTATTTTTTTCCTCATTTAGGCTGGTCAATCTGAGTGTCAAAAGTCAAAACTTTAGATAATCTTACTGTAAGCAGTGAGATGAAGGAAGTTTTAAGCCTAGTATGGCTACCACCACGATGACAACTGAATTTGATACTTTTTATGTAATAAATGGAATTATTGCAGTAAAAATCTCTAAATATTACCGTACAATAATATAAAGATGGCGGGAAAATTGATTGACACGTTTTAAGAACTTCTAGTCCAAATAATGGTTTTATAAAATGTATGCAAGAAGTGTGTGGAGACGCGTGGATCCTTCAGTACTGGACCGATTTCAATGACATTAGACATAAAAAACCCGAGGTGCGAAATCGATAAATTAATTTTAGCTATATCTCGTAAAAACAATATGTCTCGAAAACGGTTCCGACGATTTTGACAAATTCTAAACGTGGTCCATGAAATCGTTTTTTCGAAAAAGTAATTCCTGAGTAAATATAGCTCTAAACACAGAGGGGAATCAGAAGAGACCGGGTTCGCTTTCCAGCTGAGGAGGAGTTATTTCTATGGTAAATTATGATATAATGTTTAATAATAATTAAATTTAACTACGAAATTTTGAAACAACTAACAAATGGAAGACACTGTAACAACGAATGATGTACTCGACTACGATATTATTTACAATTATGGAGGTTTAGTTATCTAAAAGGTCTAGGATAATGAAGATAGTAATCATATAATAATGGGTGTTTATAGTAAATTATAAGGCTTCTACGAAAGGCACGAGGCCCAAGTGCCAGCAAAATGTTTCCGGAAATAGATTCATAGTTAGTCTTCACAATTAATTTCAGTAAATCCAATACCGAACAAACGATTGTTGGAAGCACTATCGGCATTGACGACAAAAGACTTCTTAAAAATATAATAAAAACTGAGAATGTTTAATTCATAACTATGTATTTTAATTCAACGAACCGTTCTATAATGAATACCATGCAACTTTTTCTACTTGGAAATGTAATCTTTATACACGAATTCTTTATATCCATCTCGATATATTATAAGAGAGTTAACATAGTCAAATAAACTCCCCTGCTAAATCTTTATAATATCTGGAATTGTTTTCTAATGTATTGTTATTCTTGTTAACTATTTTATGAGAGTTAACATAGTATGAAACCAACAAAACTTCACTCTGTCGGCATCGTTATAACTGGCAAATCTTTATATCTAGCATTGTTTTCTAATGTATTGTTATTCTTGTTAACTATTCTATGAGAGTTAACATAGTATGAAACCAACAAAACTTCACTCTGTCGGCATCGTTATAACTGGCAAATCTTTATATCGAGCATTGTTTTCTAATGTATTGTTATTCTTGTTAATTTATATTTACATTTTAATTTTTAGTGTGTGAAATTTCCAATTAAGCAGTGAGATGAAGGAAGTTTTAAGCCTTGCATGGCTAACACCACAATGACAACTGAATTTGATATTGATACATTTAAAAATGTAATAAATGGAATTATTATTATAAAACCCTCTAAATATTACGTACAATAATAGTTACCACATTTACCTACACATATAAATTCAACCCCATAAAAGATGCAAAGAATAATAAATGTACTGTATCTTCATCTTCTAAACAAAAATTTAAATATTTAAAATCCCTTGCTACCTTTAAAACTGTTATCTTACACAACTATGTATAAACATTAAGAAAGTATTAGATTACTAAGCATTTCTTCTAGGTTTCATTCATGCCATAATTTTTAATTAGAGAAATGAGTTTATCTTGTGCAATCTAATCCGGACATTGTTCCAACTTGGGAGGGACAAATTTAATAAAAAGAAAAGCAGGAAAAACATTATGTTCACGTTAAGAAAATGGACTTTTATACTTTCACTTTCTCATTTTAATGTAATACATATAAATGAAAAAGCTCTTAGTAAAACATATTTTATATTCAGCATGAATTAAGAATAATAAGAGAGAAATTCTAAATGAAGAGAAATTCATTTACTTAATTAAGATAATCTCATTATCTTGAAAACAACACCTAAAGACGCCTAAGAAAAAATAAAAATAAAAAATAATATATATATATATATATATATATATATATATATATATATATATATATATATATATATATATATATATATATATATATATATATGTGTGTGTGTGTGTGTGTGTGTGTGTGTGTCTGTAAATTACGTTTTTTATTTAATTAGACATGTAATTTACGTTATTTTTATGTATACAGATACTTAAATTATTTTAGGCTTTTTTTAATGTTAAGGTAAATAAAGATTTTTAAAAATAATGTAATTCTTATATTTTCAAATTTTTGCACATTTATATTTGTTTTCTAAAATAAGAATATTTTTTTTTTTACATTTACAAAGCCGCGCCTAAGAATTATATTCCAATTTCCATCAAATCAAAAATCTGAGAACAGCAGGCAACGCGGCGTTAAGGCCCGACGGTCCGTTGTTATTGATTTTATTTTCAAAGCGCCGAACAGCGGCAGATACCGACAACTTCAAAATGAGGGGGGAGAGTCCCATAAAAACTTTCAGAAAAAAAAGCTCATAAATGCTTTTTTTTAAGGGGGAGGTAAAAAATGAAACTAAAATTGGATTTGCGAACACCAATCTTACAGTATAATAAACTTCATTTTTAAAAAACAGATCTCTGTTAAAAATTCACCATACTTTGAATCTGAATCACTCCACCTCAAAAAAAGCTTATACCTAAAAAATATGTTTCGAAATACAGCTATGTTGCACAATGCTTAACATATTTTTTTTGTAATGTATAGTTTTTAATGTAATACTCCCATTTAAAAAACATTATAATTATAATTTCCCTAATAAGGAACAAAAGTTATTGAAGTAAACAATAATGCAAGCAATTTAAAGATTGAATTAAGTAAATAAATTAATGAAAAATAATTCATAGGAGGAGTCAGAACTTTAAAATTGTTTTTAAATAGAACTATTTCGTGTTTCAGTTTATAATAATATAAATAATACATACTTTAGCTGAATGGTAAATTATCTGACAAAAATATATATAATCATGTTCTATTGCTATAAATTAAATTTAATAACTGAAGAAAATGGAGAAAATAAATAAATTATTATCTAACATAGATTTGTTTTAATAAACTTATTTAGCTAAATATAAAAAAACTCATTGTAACTACTGACTGTACTAGTAGCACACTAATGTTTTATGTAAACAGTCGGCGTTTTACACAACACAAAACAAAGTTGACAATAAATTAAAAAGCATACAAAATAGTAAATACACTCGAAATGTAGTATAAAATAAAGTAAATTAATATTACCTTGTCTCAAAAATATCAGTTGCTATAGAAAAACGTAACTTCCAAATTTACCGGCACGACATACCGGTTGTAATTTTTATTATAAGTAAATGTATTGTGAAATCAAAGGATATAATTAATTCACGTTTATTACGTTGCGGATGAAGCAGTTTAATAAAATGATTCAAATAAACAGATTTTAAAGAAGGAAGTGAAGAAAATAAATCGTGCAAAAACTCAGAAATTGTTAAGGAATGAAGATATGTTTACGTCTAGAGGGCGCGCACAGGACTGGCTTCAAACTTGGAGGTTGGAGGGAGGGACTCCACCCCCCTCTCGGCTTGTATAGTCTGGTGGTGGTACAACTTGGATCCTTCCTAGGACAGGAGGGGGACTGTACTTAGCCTAGGGGTGCGTCTGCATTTACTAGGGGTGGTACTAGCTTGTATAGGGTAAGGGGAACTTACAACCCTATCTTGTAAAACTTGAATAAAGCATTATATATATATATATATGATATTAGGGGAGGATCATAATTAAAGAAAAAAATTTAAAATTACTAAGTATATACTCAAGTTAAAAATGAAGTGTGCGAACCTACCGGCATTGGTTAGAAGTACATATTTATTCACAAAATATAAATGGGGGTGTGTTATTTTACTTTTCATTACCTATGTTAGGAAAAGTGTTGTTTACACCCAAAAAATGTTTTCGATATTTCAACTGAATATCCGTTTTGGGTGTTTTTAATACCTCCTAAGTGGTTTTCAGCATGACGTCTGTATGTGTGTAAATGTGCATGTGTGTGTGTGTGTGTGTGTATGTATGTATGCTATCATCGTAGCGCCCAGAGTATTTATCCTAGAGAGTTGAAACTTAACAGAAAAATTAGTTCTTACTTCTAGTTGTGCCGCCCGGAAAATCAACATTTTCCGCCATCTTGAACCCAGTTTGCCGTCAGCAAAAATTTAAAAAAAATCGAAAACTGGTCCGATCGAGTTGAAATTTGGCACGAATGTAACTCTCTCAATGACAAACAAAATTAAATTAATTTTGTTATTGGCCGCCATTTTGAAGTTATAGATTTTTTGAAGTGAAACTTCTTTGGCGGCGGTAGAGTGAATTTTTTCATATAGTGAAATCGTGTAACGAAGTTTGCGATTCGAGACTCGTACAAGTGTAACATTTTTACAGATTAATTGTATTATATCTATTTAAAGACCAGAAAATCAAAACAAACATTTATTTTTATTGGAATAAATGTGGTTGCCTCAGCGTAGCAATATTTGTTTTTCAATTAAATTTCCCATAACCATTTCTTAATCCTGAAATAATAAATTCGTCAAAAAATGAAAGAGAGCAATGCATTCTAGAACTTAAGTTTCACTTCTAATGCGTGAGAGCCTCACACATATTTTTTAATTTTGAAACTTTAAAGATTAATAATACCGAAAGTATAAATAAGTTTTTTGACATATAGCATATCGTTGGAACTTGGAACCGGTAAAAAATAAGGAAAAAATATTTTAAAAAACCCGATGAAATTCCATTAATTAGTTTAAAAGTTAAAAGCGAACATATAATTATTAATTAGTGCGATAATTTTGTTAAACGTTAAAGTTTGTATGCATCTGTCAAAATACCGCCAAATTTCAAATAATTAAATAAAGAAAATAAAAATACTGTATTCATTTTTTTGCAAATGATAATAAAAAAATCACTTAGTTCAAAACGGTCACCCATCCAAGTACTGACCATGCTCAATGCTGCATCCTCCTATTCTATTGAATCGTATGTAATGTTGATAATATAATTGTTATTGTTATATAATAATATATAATGTTAGTGAACAGAAAAAAAAGTTCCGAATTTATTTACTTCACATAAATGACAACCATCTAGAGAGCCGATCTTAAACCTATAAAAGGACAAATCTTTGAACAACGGATCTCCCCAACACCAAATCTAAACCGTGCCTACGATATATTTGAAATAATATAATAATAATATAATCGATATATTTCCTGTTTTGCTGTCATTCAATGTTTATCTCTATTTATAAAAATCAAATTTGAAACCCGTCAAAATGAAGATTGCGTAAATATGGGACATGGCAAAACAAATAAAATAACTTGCGGAGTTTATCCGAACTAACTTTCCATATAGCAAAATTTGCTAAAAACCAATTAAATTCTGCTGAAAGATGGCTAAAAGTATTAATATAATGCATTGTCATCGTGTTCTGAGCTGTGCTTAAAGTTTCAAATGTCTAGCTATTCGGGAAGTTAGTTAGAAATCGATTGCCAGATTTGTACCGGACAAACAAACAAACAAACAAGAAAGCATGCTAATAAAAACGTAATAGTAAAATACAAATAAATCACAGGTGATATTATTGTTACAACAAAACACCTTGTAAGATTAAATCTTAATTTATTTAAACTTTTAGTTAAAATAATTAAATATTAATTTTTAATTTTGATAAACTGAACTGCATTTTACGTTATAGATGCTGAATAACTAAAGAAAATAAAACAAAAATGAATGCTTTAGTTCTTTTAGATCAAGAACCAAGAACTAGGGTTACATAAGCTTTGCCACCTATATTAACGCTTTGTTTGTCTATGGAGTCTATGGGGTAATTGAAGCACCCTAGAAAACTTGCCTACTCTATTAAAAAGGGATTAAACAGGCCTCAATAACAAATGAAAAACCAGTCACGGTTCGCAGCTACATTCATAATGTTGTTCAGTATTAAACCTTGAAAGGGCAAAATAAAAAAGGGGAAAATACTTGAATAAAATATCTTTTACAGAAATGTCATCGATGGAGGATACAATATCAATATGGATGGATACAATAAACTGTAATATATGTAGCCAATAATCTTATCCTACATCCTGTATTCTATAATATACTATTTTGTAAAGTATGCGTATTTTCTTCCAAATAGTAGACTCTAACTTTTAGTAATTAAAACAATTTACAACACCTACACCTGTGATTATTTCGAGAGCTGAGAACTTCAATACAGAAGGTTAAATGAAGGAAAGATTGTATTGAGTTGCAAAAAATTATGACTTTTTACTTTATTTTATACGAGCTGTTAAGCCCGTGGCAACGGACTTAATTTTATACTTAGAAGAAAAGTAAGTTAAGTTAATTAATTTACGTGGTTTCTTTGTGTGTCCCCTTTTCATACAACTTTGTTCTGGTGTGGGTCGTTAAGGGTGAGTAATTAAACTAAACTATTTCATCTTCGTAGACGAACTTTCGGCTATATTTCAACTCCACCAAGGCATATACGTAATACGTGCCTAGATGTTGTTAGTCAAATCCAATTTCATTGGACAATTACGACTAAATCATGTTTATTATGTAATTGACTACTATGCAACCGGTATGTAAAAAAAAGTTCTTACGCACTGAATATGAATATGATATGATGTTTTAGGCACGTATCTGCCTCGATGAAGGCGAAATATAGCCGAAAGTTTGTCTCCGAAGATTAAATAGTTTAGTTTAAATACTCACCCTTAACGACCCACACCAAAACTAAATTAATTTAGATAAGCTATTATAATCTATTTAGATAAGTTGTTAAATCTATTTTAAGACCAACAAATCAATTTGTTTTCAAAATTTATTTGAAGTTTTTATTGGAATAAATGTGGTTGCCTCAGATTATAGCAATAACAAATTATTTCGAGGAGAGTCGTCGCCGTCGTCGGGACAATACTTGATTACATAAATGATACTTTTGTTATAATTGATCATATGTGTAAAACATATTTTCCACCACCTGGGAATCGAAAATGGTTTAATAAATATTATTAATGTTTAGCATTTGCTTTTCTAGGAAGAACGTAGGTATACACGTTTTGTACCTTTCTTACTTGTCTTCTTACTTTGACACGTTTTTCTTCATTAAATATCTGCTCTTAAATTGAAATTAAGTTATTTGATGTGCAACTTATGTGGAATAATTTATATTATATTTATTATGTTATATATTAAATTGTTATATTTATTGATTGTTCACTATATTATGCAGAGACATAAACAAAAACTAACAGAGGTTAGATAAGACATTATTTTACAACGCAGAAGTGTTGTAAAAATTCTATCGCTAATAATTTTTTATACAAATATTTCTGAGATCTTTCGGTAATAATTTATTTAATAATTGGACCTAAAGAGGGCAAATATCTACAAAATCAAAATGTTTTCTATCAGTAACGTAAAATTGAGCTTATTCAAATACGGGATACTAATAAGAAATAAGAGCAAATAGTTTTAACAAATAGAAGCCCATTATGCTTATCTCAACGAAAGGTTCATAGTTTAAGGTGGTAGTTTATTGGCAGGAATATCTTGAGTACTACAAATTTGAAAGAATCAAGGTTAAACCATTGAAGAGCAAAATGAAGGTGCAGTATATACATAGTTCATAAGTTCACACTCTATATGTGCACCTATGCAAATAGTTTTAACAATAAAATCCCATTACGCTTATTTTTAACGAAAGGTGAATGGTTCATAATTTATAGGTGGAAGTTTATAGTTTATTGGCAGCAATATCGAGAGTATTACAAATTTGAAAGAATCAAGGTTAAACCATTGAATAGAAAAGAAGGTACAGTATATAGTTTTAAGTTCACACTCTCTGTGCACCTTTAGAAATGTATAATTTAATCTAGGGACCAGAGTGTGGAATATGCACTTGTACGTGACTAGTACAACACATTCCTCAGGGTACTATACTAAAACCCCGGGTGCTAATTGGTTCCAGATTTTCTTTAAGGTGTTTTTAGGGTCCAGGTCGAAATTGTTGAAGGGTTACATTACCCTTCAGAGGGACAACCCATAACCCACATGTGGAAACCCAAGGTCTGTTTCACATTAACAGAGAAAGAGAAGTCATATTAACACGGGGTTAGTGCTAATGCTGAGCGTAACTTTTATAGCCTTGGACTTAAGCTGTTTTTGTCACTTATCCCTTAATACCAATATAAGCGGTCCCTGCTAAATGTGTGGATAAGCATGTAATAAAAATTCGGCAAAAAGTATTTAATGTAAGATTTTTTTTCATGAAAATGTTAACTCATTCCTCTTGTCACTGAAAGAAAAAAAATGGAATCCATAAAACTCCTACTGCTTATATGAACTACCGTTTATAACCTTGCTCATATTAGTATATACTCTGTAAAAAGGTCAACAGATGTTTTTCTAACTACCATCGATTGCCACCATAAAGTTAACAAGTAAAAATAAAATATGCGAATATACGTGCTTTCTAAAAGTCGGCATAGATCAAAATGCTAATTCACTTATAATAATATGAGCAGTTAAGCCCGTGGCAACAGGCTCTATAATATTTAGGAAACAAATATTATTATATCTATTAGAAGACCAACAAATCAAAATAAACATTTATTTTTATTGGAATAAATGTGTTTGCTTTAGCTTAGTAATAACAAATCATTTCGAGGTGAGTCGTCGCCGTTGGGACACTATTCGATTATATAAATTATAATTATGTTATATTAATCGATAATTCGCTAATCCAAAATAATAAATTCAAAATACGACCTTCTAAACAGTTTAACATAATTTCTTTCTTATTGAGGATTGTAACTGTAGCAGTAAGCGATTTCTTCTTTTATTACAGTGATCTAGATTAACTATCTGCACAGGGCCGCAGCTAGGGGGGGGCAGGGGGGGTCTTCTGCCCCGGGCGGCAAAATGTAGGGGGCGGCAAAATGATTACAGACTTTAAATTTATTTAACTAATTTAAGACCTGTAATATGACACAGTGATGTAGGTGTAGAGGGCGGCATGCGAGCTAGGCAGATGAGAGTGAGCGATATGAACGCAGTACTGTCAGTGAGTAGATGCCTTCTTAATTCCCTATTGCAAGGTCGGGTCACAGTGTAGTTTTCGCGTAGTCCGTCTCGACGATGCGCGCCCTATTCCTACGAACTAAACAGGGCCGGCGCGACCCTAGGGCGCTAGAGCCTGGAGGGGCGCCGCAAGATACTTGCCCACCAATAAGTCAATGTTTTTACATAGAAAGATAGATGAATAATTTAAATTAGGAGAGATCTCATTTAAAACTAATAATATAATTATTTTGAAAATAAATTATTATTGTTTATGGATCAATAGTCAAGTTAATATTAACATTTAAAACTGGGATTCCCATACTTACATGTTTACGTGGGATACAAACATTGAACTATTTTGTGTTTGTTTATTTGCATACCTTAATGGTTGTTCGTTTATATACTCAGTTGAGAGTGTATCCCCTAGTTCAGTTGCTGTATAGGACGTTGTGAAGGTATTTCATAATGAATCAGGAAGAATTAATAGCATAGTATAGCGTTAAAGGTAAAACTTTTTTTTTAGTCTAAAAACCGATTTAGTTAATAAATGTTTTAAAAATTCTGCAGAAACAATTTTAAACAAACTGCTTTATTTTTAGCTGAAAAAGCTCTAAAAAAGGCCCAAAATTCACCATTTTGAACCTAATTTTCCAAAATTTTCCGGGGAAGGCCCCCCGGGCCCCCCTTTGGGTTAGGTTCATGTATGACAGAAGAGAGATTAGTAGGACTGGCATCTATTTTAAATGAACTGAACAGGAGTTTATTATTTAAAAATGGATTTTAATTTACTAGAGTTTAGTTGTTTCTTTTCGATGTCTCTGATGATTTAAGTCTCTTTTCCATTAAACATCAAAGAGCATCGAAAAAAAAAAATCAAAACATTTGCAGCCGAAGAGTCAAATTTACATTAATACACTTTTAGTTTTTGGAAGAATTGTTTTATGTATAATGTATAATATTTTCTGGTATATTAAAAAGATTTTACTTGAATTGTTTCGTTTCTCATTTTCAAATAAAACTTAGTTATCAACTTCAATCATGATTTTATATTTTATCTCAAATATTAATAAATATTTCAAGATTTTTCACAAGCTGACTTAGGAGTAGGAGTAATAGTTATTGGCGAATTGCTAGGATAAAGTGGTGGAAGGGGGCGGCAAAATTAGGGCTTGCCCCTCCTGGCAAAATATGTAGCTGCGGCCCTGTATCTGCATTTTGGTATTTCTTATTATTTACAACTGTAGATAGGCGAAATACACGATATATACCCTTTTCTGTAGACTAGACTAACTAGGGCGCTCAAAATGAATTTATTACAGCTTCTAGCCCGAGCCAACTATCAGTGTCCGCCGAGTTACAATTAAAAATGTATTGCCTTTGCTACACTGGTAGTGGGTAGGGTCATCTTATCCAAAAGGGTTAGTAGGCCCTACAAACCTACAGGGGCATACGAAAGTCATAAAATGATATTTTAAAGAAAGGTATGTGATAATATGTACCCTATAATATATAACAAATGCAAAATTTAAAACAAATGCAAAAAGTAGCTTAGATTTTTTTTATTAGATCCAGCTTTGTAAACCTAAAATATTTAACAGTTTTATAATTAATTTTTTAAGAACTGTAATAGCATAACTTTCTTAGGTAAATCTTCCGTATCCGACTAAACTTTTTACATTCTCATATATATTGCTCAGGTCCCCCGAGTCCAAATAAATGGTTTTTAAAAACTGTCTGTCTGCAGTTTGTGCAGTGCAGACGCGTGAAGCCTATTTTGATGAAATTTGGCATATACTATGTTCAGAGTAATCGCACCCCGAGACAAAAAATAATATATTTTAGATCAAAATCGCTGATCAAAATAAATTGCTTAGATTAGATATTATTGGATTTAAATTCAATCTTACTATCCAATATGAGGAAGTGTTGTTCTAGTTTGTCGCACCGAATTATATTTTAACTTTCTCATATTCGCAGTATATATGAAGAGATAGTATTGTGATGGCGGGTAAATATGTTTTTTTTAGAATTTGATGGAGATTACATGTTTTGAAGTCCTCAGAGTCCAGATAGTGTTTTTTTTTATAAATAAAAAAATTAATTATAATTTATTTTTTTTTTTAAATATGTTTTCTGTCGTATATGCAGTCTGTGCATATCTGAGCTACTAAGCCGATTTCCGATTAAATTTGGCATACAGGTTCAGAAAAATCATACCCTAAGGCAAAATTGAGTTCCCCAAAGTTGGGGACGCTGCCCTTGTAGAAAAAAAAAATGTTTCAAACTAATCAGACGATTTATTTTAAAAGATTCTATAAAGATGGTGGCCATAGCCATATCTCCCCTAAGAATTTTCAGGACTTTTGATATGTTCATTTCAAACATCAATATATCTATATGCCAAATATCCAAACTTTCCGATTTAGTTCCACAACATAGCTGGAATCATTAGTTTATAATAAGTCTTTAGTATCTGTTTGTATAGACGAGTCTCAGGGTGCCAGGAGAAATTGACTTATTCGTGATTTCTTAAAATTTCCTCGGAGACAGACCCCTGTTAGATTGGCCCCTAACATTTGGTCAAAGCTAAAAGCAGAGGAAGGGGGACCCGCTCAAAATCCTATTTTGACTCATTACCTCATACGCTAGTTTTAAACTTGTCTACTTGTAAACCCCTTTTAAATAGCTACAATATATAATAGGTATGTATACATCCCAGACAGAATTTAGCTTATCAAAATCTTACTTAAAATTAAACAAACGGTCTAATAACTTTTGGTTTTGAAAAAACTCAGCAATAAAATTATAATTTTTATAAAAAACAAGTAAAGCGCGCTTCACATAAGAACGTGAGGCGATAATCTCCGATTTCTGTACGATTAAGTTAATATTATTAGAGTAAAATTTTAATGGTTGCATATTCTTTTTCTACACTTCAAGATCTTTAAATTGATGTATAAGATAATATGTCATGGTGACTAACAACTTTTTTTAGACAACCGCCATATTGACCGCCATCTTGAAAATATTAAGTGTGCAATTTTAATATTGGCATATTCTTTTTCTACACTTCAAGACCTTTAAATTGATGTATAACATGTCATGGTGACTAAAAACTTTTTTTTATTCCCCCGCCATCTTGGATATATTAAGTGTAAAAACTCCAAAAAGTGTACTGTTGTCACAAATTTCGAGATGCACCTGGGTGCCGAATTTCATGTTCCTAGCTATAGTAGTTTATGATTGAAACATGCCAATGGACACGGACACGGACACGGACAGACACCAACGGGCAGACATCAACGGACCGGACAGACAGACATACAGACAGACAGAGCCATTATATAAGGTTTCTTTTCGTACTTCGTACAGAAACCTAAAAGCTTACTGTAGTAAAATAGTTGCTGTGATCTGTGATTGTTAGAATCAGTTCAACAACCGTAAACAATACATGAATGGGAGCGCTATTTTCAAAATTCATACATCGAATCTGCCAATCTTTAATCTTTGATCTTCGGAAGCGGAAGAGTTGCATTTTTGTAGATTAGGCAGCTAAAATCACATAATAGCCATACTTACACAACACACGGACAACAAGGTCTGAGACCTGGGAACCCCAGCCCCAACCCATTTGTTTAGAACAAATTATAGTCCCACATATTCTAGCAATGTGCTCTAAATTTAATCGTGAAAGACTCAAATACCAATATTACCCCCACTCCATACTCTCTGAAATTTTAAGTAAAAATGAGGATAATTGTCCAAAATATGTGACGTTGTTACTAAAACCAATTAGGATATGGACCATAACGTCATGGACCATACGTCTAATAAAAAAAAGAAGAGATAACCTAAAATAAACCTCCAGGCCGGCCGAGACGAGAACGACAACAGGAACAGCATCGACTTCAACAAGACCCATATGTTTTTGTTTACTATTTATATTTTAATTCTATTAACGGTCACATCTTATGTTTTGTTGTGTTACTATCCAATTTAAGAATTAAATAAGTTTAAGGCTTATTTTTGATAACTAAATAATTGAAAAAAAGTGTCAGACACTTCTACAAAAAAGTGTAGTGCATGAAGATTCATAATTTAACGAGTTATCATTGTTGATAAATATGGAGAATAGAGCTGAATGTCAGCATAAGGATAAATGTTATAGAAAAAAGTACGAACACTTTGAAGAATTCAAACATTCTCATTGTAAGTAAAACTATGTTCTTTCATTTGTATTCTCAATTCAACTTTACTGCTCCTTTGTATACAACTGAATAATCAACTATATATTACTTATAATACTTATACACTACTAATTACTATATATATACTATAATACTTATTCCAGGTGAATTTGAATTCACAGTAAAGTTTCAGAAGGTAAAATTGAAACTTTTAAAAAAAATAAGAAGAAAACGACACCACACAAGTTAAGCTAGGAACTTAGGTTCAAGGGTATTAGGTTCAAATTTTCTGTGTGTTGAAAATAAATCACTTACAGTTAAATTACTTAAGGGTGATAAGTACACATAATTTATCATTTCATTAGGGTAAATAGCAAAATCTACCCAAACTAACTAGCATAATTATTTAACTTCCATAATTAATTAAGCTTGCATGGTTTTTTATGTACAGCCCTCATTATTTCGTTGACTTTTAATCCCCTTAAGATTCCATTGTATTACTTAAACAATTATTTAAAGGTGCGGTGACTTAAGGATGGATAAGGTTAAGTTGTTGAAATTTACAAGTATAAAAGATATGTAAGAGATTGATTGATTGACACTTGGTGTCAAGTGAAATTGGTTTCTTAAAGGAATTGTGAAGGGAATACTCAGTCTATCAAAAATTTCATTACGGTTTACCTTGAGCTCTTAATGTGGTAAATCTGCACTATTTGGCCCACCTAATTGTCCCATTTACTTAAATTTTAGGTAAAACTGAAGAATATGAGGCGGTTTGTAGAAAATATGGTGGCATTTTCATTGTATTTTTTATTTTTATGGCGGGGCCTCACTCCAACGTATTTTTTTGGACAAAGAGATATCAACTCTCCTATCAACAAATCATACATATATAATTTATCAAACATTTAAATCAGAGGGATGTTATCTCTTAAGTATAATTAATAATTAAGCAAAACTGTGCCGCCAAGCGACTCTCGACCGAATCATCTCCTTCAGTTCAGCCGAATTTAAACTGTTCCTTTTTACCTTATAAAAAAGATTCCGGTTATAGCATCTCGATAAATTCAAAGTGTCACTTCCTAAGAAAAATTACGGAAGGTTATGATTAGTTTAGGTTGAGGTTTGTACTTTTCGACCAAACTAAAGCATAACCTTTCTCTAAGTTCCAAAAAATTGAAAGTAAATAGGACAATCAGAAATAGGTGGGCCTATTTCCACAAGAAAATGGTTCTTAACTGCTCCTCCTGTTTCAGTTTATTCAAATTTACAAATAATTATGGGAAGACTCACTCTGGCTGTTAACACATTAGTAGTGTGAATCTTGAATATGTGTTGCATATTAAAGATTGGCAAGCATATAACATTTAATGAAAATGAAGCGTAATATCAACCGTTTCTTAATCCCTTGTGACATGTGAATATTGTTATTTCTTATTTCAATTCCAAGACTTTAATTAAAATTAAACAAATGATTGAATATTGTTTTAGTGGCAGATCTATTAGATAAGATTGGTAATCATGAAATCCACGTACCTTTTGGTTACATGCCAAGTGTAAGCTTCAATACTCTTAAAGTACAATTAGAAATTGAAAGGAAGATTAGAGCAGCCAAAATATCAGATGAATCGGAGCCTGAAGTTAAACGAGCTAGAGGTAGCTCTTCTTTAATCTGTGACGATTTTGCTGCACAAAACCTCACAAGTACTCAAAACACCTCAAATGCTCCAAGCTCCTCCTGTGCTCCAAGCTCTTCCATTGCTGCAAGTACCTCCACTCCTCCAAGCAGTGCTAAAAAAATTGAAAGGTACGAACAGATTATCTTCGAGAATAGATATACTTTTATAAAAATATAAGCTTAATTGTGATTTAAACTATTGTATAAATATTATTCAAGAATCACTTTTCTCTAGGTTATCTGTCACAAGATCTGAACCTGAAGTATTGCCAAACAATAGTTCATCTGTACCAGGATCTTCGAAGAAGACGTTTGATAAGCAAAAAGTTAATGCATCACGACATTCAGCCAATATGAGAGAAGCGGAAGAATTTAGAGCTCAGGTACAATCTCAAATACAACAGAACATCGGTGACAAACTACGTGCAGCATATCCTTACAACATTCTTTACACAACACTTTTTGTTGGGCCTAATTATAAACCTGATAGACTTGCACTAACCTTTACAGGTAACTGAATAGGCTTTATTTTTATTGAATGATTTTGTCTTTACCTTTATCTATTATTATTATTTTTTTTAAATTATTATTATTTTTCAGAATTACTTGATTCGCCTCTAGGACTGTTAGAAGATTCTTTGCTCATAAACTTCATGGTACAGTTTGGGTGGCTTCTTGCATGCTATTTTACTATGGGTCATAGGTTAGTGTTATTTTGCGTTCTGTGCGTGCTACATATTCAATTCTATTAATTAAAGATAATGGTTTTATTGTCTAAAAATAATGTTTAACTTTTTAGCAACAAGCCAATGACATTATTATATGGTGAAACAGATACAGACTTTGGAACAAAATTTAACAGATTTCTAAAACATTCGAAAGTGAAGCCTAGTTCAGCATTTGGTTCACATCATACGTAAGTTTTTAATTTATTTTTATATAGAATTAATGAGCTATGCAGAAATATTTTGTCAATACAGAAAAAAGATATAACTTTAATGATTATTATTAACAAAAATGAAAAATCTGTTTAGGAAAATGATGATATTTCAGTACTTGGACAAGTCTATAAGAGTTGTAGTTTGCACTGCCAATCTTGTTGAAAGTGATTGGGTCAACCGAACACAGGGGTAAGATTAACTGATTAATAACACTGTAATACCTAATTATTCCTATAATTTTTTCTATGTATTTGCAAACTCCACCTCCCTGAATTCAGCTTCTTAAAATAACTTCATGAGAACATGATAACTTCGCCTGACTACGAACATTATTATTATTATTTTTTTTTTTTTTACAGAGTATGGATAAGTGATAAGTGCGAAGAGATGTTACCAGGAGAGAATGGAGGTGATTCAATAACAAATTTCAAGAGAGATTTGCTAGCATACCTACAGGCTTACAACTTACCTTTGCTAGAACCTTGGATTGAAAAGGTGAAAAAGGCCGACATGTCTCATATCAAGTAGGTTTGAAAAGCAAAAACATTTTCATTGTAATTTTATTTTTGAATGCGTTTTTGAGCTGGGGTCGGACAACATTTTCTTTCATGCAAAAACGTCATGATCATGAAAAAGAAACAACATGAAAAATGTGATGCACTGGTTGTTGTACATACCAGGAAGTTAGGAACTAACTTTCAAGGTAACTCGGTTTTTACTTTTTTAGTACTTTATTTTGCCAATAGGAACACTGAAGTAAATTTTTAAATATAGTACCAGGAAGTCAGAAGCTAACTTTTGAGGTAGCTATATTTTAAAATAGCTAAATAAAATGAAGTAATTAAATAATTAAAATTGTATATTTTGTAAGTATAATAAGAAAAAAATCAATAAGATATAATACTTGGCGAAAAGATGTAGTTGAATTAATAATTGATCAAGTATGGAATTGGGCTAGGCATTTATCAATTTTGTAGACTAAAGATAAATGAAGGAACTCATTAACTGGTATCCAAGAGAAAGACCAAGCAAAAGTTCTAGCATATCAAAAAGGAGACAGATGAAGACAGAATATTCTAGCGAATAGATAATAAAGAAAAGTATTGCTAATTAATTGTGTGTGTGTACAGATATAGAGAACTTAAAATTTAGTTCCAAATTAATTTAATGGTTTTTATTTATGTAATCCTTCTAATTTGTCAACTAGAGCCTTATAAAAGATAAAAGCATGACTATAAACTATACCTTACTATTTTTCAACTGCATGTACCTAATACTTGTGTAAACTATGTAATTTATTATTCATATTGTAATAAATAGTATTTTTTTAAAAAAATAATTATGTTTATTACTTAATTTTTAGAGTATTTTTTATTGCTTCCATTCCTGGATCACATAAGGTTTCAGAAGGTAAATGGGGCCAAGCTCGCTTGAGAGCTGTGTTAAAAAGCCATGCTCCTGTTATTGAAAATAATAAATATAAAGTGATAACTCAAATTTCTTCGATTGGATCACTTGGACCAAATCCTGATTCTTGGCTGATGAATGACATTTTAACTACATTTTCTACTACCAAGCCTTCACAGTCTCTTTTATCTCGACCTTCCCTTGCTGTTGTAAGTATAATATTATAACTCGCTATTTGTATTATATATTGTTAAAAGTGTGTTGTGATCACTTAGCGAGGATATTATTTTTAAAAGTTTTTTTATATGTATTAGGATCCAAGCTATTGCTTTGGATATGAAATTAAAAAAAAACATTCATCTCTATAATGCATTTTTTATTGTAAAAATTGAGAGTTAGACGGCTGTTATAAATAATTTTTTTCCCCTGAACCTTAATTGTTAGTTTTATAGTGATATTTGAATTTCTTTATTGTCTATATTGTATTATCATTATTATACATATTAATGATATTCGTATTTACTCTGTTATCATTGTTAAATATTTATTTTTTACAGATTTATCCAAGTTTTGCTAATGTTGAAAGTAGCATTGATGGTTTGCTTAGTGGAGGATGCTTACCATATTCATCTACAACACACAGAAAACAAGAATGGCTATCTAATTATCTCCAGTAAAATCCTTTTATTTTCATACTAATATTTAAAATGTTACTTTACATTAGTTTCTTATTGCCAAATCCATATATACTTTAAATTGTTAGGATCAGTTTGTGTGTTACAAGTTGTGACTTTTTACAGTGCGAGGAACTTGAAAAATTGGAGTGGGGAACCACTGATAGGTTAGAATTTTGAATTCTAGAAGGTCAGCCAACTAGGCAAACAAAAATGTCACTGGCCCCATCCCTTTCACAAGCCTAAGGGCTTTATTTTTTTCCTCATAAAGGTTGGCCAATCTGAGTGTCAAAAGTCACAACTCCTAATGCACCAACACAAAGTATACCAACTTTTTAGGGTTCTAAACCTGAGGGGTTTAACTTGAAAAATTCAAGTTAGTTAAAAAGTCTTTACAAAGGCTTAAATGTGGAAGTGGGTGAGAGTCCCACACACACCGTAGTACCTAAAGTGTCCCTTGAGGGGCTCTCAAGGGACATGAGGGCTATAAATGCATTTTCCCGAACCACTATAAATAAAGTTTTCAATCACTTAAATATGATTTTTTGAAGATACGCTTTAATAAAGAGTTGCTTTAATAAATGTGTATTAGTTTTAAAAAGGACTAAGTTGAAAATAGATAAATTAAAATATACACATTAACAAGTAGACAACTTGTATCCAGGTATATGTGGTCAAGATTGTTGCCTGTCTAAACCAAATGAACAAATTCAGTGTTGAAGGGAAAACTAATTTACAATCTGCCTGCTACTTGTCTTTAATTTCTGGGGTTTTTATGTCCGAAGGCTTAGACTATGTTGGTGGGTCCACTGAACTAACGGTTTGGACAACCGAACTCTTCACACATGTGTAATAAATAAGATAAAATGTCTCTCTTTCTCTTCTCTGGGATCATCAATTTTTATCGACTATGAGAGTGTCAGGTCTTAGTTATACAGGGCGACATCTGCTGACACTACTCTTTTGCGAAGCTCCCTATTTTTTACTTTCTCTTATAAAGAGAAAGTATTGTGATGGCGTGAACATTTTATTTTGAGAGATCTAAGATAAATGCTGTCACCACTAAATAGTATTTAATAAATTAAATTTTTGGTATGTTAGTGAATGTCAGTTATATTTCATATAATAGAATTTAAAATTGGAACAATTATAAATACCAATATATAAAGTGAGGTTTAAAAATAACAAGATTAAATGAGCTGAATCAATTTTTTGGTTGGTATTATTGCTTTTGTTAAAGAGTAAAATCAAACTAAACAAAAAGTTCAAGATCAAGATATTAAACGCAGTAACTTTAGAACTAACTGTAAAAATAATATTATATATCTAACATGTAATGGTTTTAATTATGTTTCTAGTCATTGGAAGTCAGATGCTATTGGTCGAACTATGGCTGTTCCTCATATTAAATCTTATACAAGAGTCTCTCCTGATCACTCACGAATTTCCTACTTTCTTTTAACTAGTGCAAACTTATCTAAAGCTGCTTGGGGAACTATTTCGAAAGCCCAATCATTAAACATTCTTTCTTATGAAGCAGGTGTACTGTTTTTGCCCGAATTCGTAGTAAGTTTAATTTATAAATATTTTGATTTTTCATTTCTTATAAACAAGTACCATTCAACCCTATTGTATATGAATGAAAATTACGATTTAGAGAGTAGAAAGTGCATCGATTTAACATATTTCAGTTACTTACTTAAAATTAGTTTATTAATTTATTGCCTAGTATCTATCTAAGGTTTTAATATAATGATATAATCCCTATATGCTCTTCAGCATATAGGGATTGTAAACTGAACCAAGAACTTCCTAACTGTCTCCCTGTCAGAGATACCTATCTCTTTTAAATTTGATGCAACTATTCAATAGGCTTAAAACCTTTTACATATTAAGCTCTCTTCACCTAGTTTGTAATTACATTAATATTATAAAGTTCCATCTCCACTGATTTTCTTTTAGAATCAACATTCCTATGTAAGTTAGATATGGGAGCGTTTATGGAGGTCATGAAAAAAGTAGCTTTCAGCCTTCTAAAGGCCATCTAAGAAAAACAAGAATTTTTGAACTGAACAAAAACTTATACTACAATCAACGAGCAGTTCGCCTCATCTGTCGAAGCCATCCACGTACACATTGTAAACCCATATTTAGAGAATTGAAGATCCTTACGGTGGTTGGGCAATTCATATATAAATGCATAATTAACGCAAAAGAAAAAGACCTGCCTAAAAACAGTGTTCTGCACAGTCATGTAACAAGACAGTCGGGCAAATGTCGTATTCCGTTCAGACGAATTGAGAAAACCAAGAATGATCCCAGTGTGCTTGGAATAAGACTCTTGAATGCCCTGCCTGATAAAATGAGATCTCTCAGACAAAAAAGCTTTGTTAAAGAATTGAAATTATTATTAATCGATATTTCGCCCTACGATGTGAAAGATTTTTTTATGCTAGTCTCTTAATTGGAACTTTTTAATTTGACAATGGAACACAAGTCAAAATATTAGTGTATTTCTTTGTAACTCCTGCTAGTAATAATAATAAAAGGGCGGATGGGGAGGTAGTATCCAGCTTGGGAAAACATACCAACTGGCGTTATATCTAACAAGCACCCCCCCCCCCCCCCCAACCAATCAGCCAATTCAGGGCTCCCTCCCTGAAAACTCATTCTTTGTCACCTATATTATAAGTACAAATGTTAAAATTTTAGTAAAGTGATGGTAAAAATATCACACAATTTGTATCATATTTTATTTTATAATGCAATAAATAAAGCTACAATAAAATATAATGGTAAATGTGTGATAAAATAAGATAGGATAAATTGCATATTGATTCCAGCGATATAAAGAACTATGAAATTGCTAAGCTATAGAATACTTGCACTTGTTTTCTCAGTGAAAAAATTCAAAGGAGGAAAATAATCAAAAGTGATTTCCAGAAAGTCGCATTTTTGGGATCTGCTGACGGATCTTCTGCCGCCTGTGTGGGTCGTGTTTTTATTCCTACAGGCGCTCCGGTGCCTCACTGATACAGTAGGAGCGACAGAAAGAGCACCAATTACAGCTTAAAGACGCTTGGTACTTTTTGTCTTTATGACCCATCTATTGCTATCTGAAACGTCCCTTACACAAATTTTAAGAAGTGAAAATTGAGCTATTGTATCACTGCACCCTGCACCGCACTGATAAAATACCATATTGATATGAAAAAGTTTTATTTTCCAATTGTCAGAATTATTTTTTTTTTTTTTATAATTATTGGCTTATCGGCACTTCCGGAAATTTCCCGTCTTCCCGGTGCCCCTATCCCCCCCCCCCCCCCCCCTGTCTACAATTAAAACTAGCAAATATAAAGAACATGTAGATTAACAATTTACATGGCAATTTAATTGCTTGTAATTCATTTTTAGTTATTTGTATAATCTTTTGCCGTGTTAATTCCTTATTGTAGTTGTTAACCTTTGTTCTTTATGTTTGTTAGTTTTAATTGTTGTGTAAGTTTTTGCTTAGTTCAACATTTATTGTTTGATCTTAAGCACTGATGATGGCCTTTTGAAGGCTGAAAGCTGCTTTGTTATTAAAGTAATTTCAATGTACGCGGAGAGACAGTTTGCGTTATTCATTCCTACGTGAGGTTTCAATCTCCTTTTATTAAATAAAATAAAATAAATTGTTTGGATGTGTTAATAGGGGAAAATCATTTTTTATTTTGCACTGTTGAAACATTGATGAGCTATATTTAGCTGGCAAGGTTTTTAATTAAGTTACTATTTGCATCCCTAATTCTCTCTCTTTGTTGTAAAATCAATAGCTTATTTTTACACAATTTTTAAACTAGTGTGAAGCTAGTTAGTAGCTGGTTAGTTAGTTATATCCATTATTTTAACCACTGTACTAAAGTATTTAAAATTTATTGTTTCAGTTTGGCGATAGTGATTATTTTCCTCTGAAAGACGAAGTCAATGAAAATGGTGAAAGAAGGCCTCAATTTTCTCTTCCTTACGACCTTCCCCTTTCACCTTATGGAATTAATGATATACCCTGGTTCATTGATAACCTTCCATCTTAATCAATCACCCTCACCGCATTTGCTTTTTTCCTTACAGCATTAAAAACTTGCATTTAACACTATTAGGAATAAAGAATGAACATCATTTCATCTGTCATTATTATTTGTAAATGTGTATAATACTTTTTTTATTTATTCAGATATTTTGATTCAATTATTCTCATATTTGTATTTACATTTTATGTTAGCCTAATATAACTGATAAATAGTAAAATATATTTTAAATAAATGAAGAATTATTATTAATTGTAATTAGATACACACACATATCCACATAAAAACAGGCGCACTTAGAAAAATTATTTTATTTTTTAATTAATTGAGGTATGGGATATTGATACTATTGTTGATATAATGTACTTAAAGGCATTTAATGGAGTCAAAGTCATTATTTAATTGTAAATATTGCAGAGTTTACTCATTTATAGTAGAGTTTTTCCCAGGGTATCTCCCCAGGGAAGTAAACAAAAGGAAACTGGCCAGTGTTGTTTTATATTTTATTTATATTTCTGTTATCACTGTGTGTTGCCCTGTAAACAATAAAAGATTTGGAAACATAGAAACCCCATTCCGTTTTCCTCGGAGACACTGTGGGAAAAACTCTACTATAATAATTTATTTATAATGTAAACAACATAATGGATCAGGATTTCTTTTTAACCAGTAGTTCTGTGTACAGTATACCTTGGTTCCAAAATAAATAAATAAATAAAACAAGTAAGGCGCGCTTCACACAAGTACGTGAGCATATTCTTTTTCTACACTTCAAGATCTTTAAATTGATGTATAACATGTCATGGTGACTAAACTTTTTTTTAGTTGTCCGCCATCTTGGAAATATTAAGTTTGAAAACTCCAAAAAGTGTACAGTTGTCACAAATGCCGAGATGCTCCTGTGTGCCGAATTTCATTTTCTAGCTATAGTAGTTTATGAATTGAAACATGCCAACGGATAGACAGACAGACAGAGCCATTATGAAAGGTTTTTTTTTGTACTTTGTACAGAAACCTAAAAACTAGGTGCATCAATATTGATTTATTATACTTTAGGAGCATTGATTTTAATGACTTCAAGAAACATTCATGCCAATTTTCAAGAAAAAACCTACATACATAAATGTTTATGACTTTAAAGAACATCTATTTCAAATTCCAAGAAAACAAAAAAAAAAAATTGCTTAATGCGGAAAAAAGCTTATTATTTATTTAGATCACTTTAAGAAAGCTTTGTCATTGAATATCGCCCAGGATATGTAAGTGACAGACATTTTGTAGCAACATGCGATACCATATGCACCATTTTAAAGTATAAATATAATTTTTAGGCACAACAATTCGTTACCACTTGTTGCCTTGATAGCTAGCAAGCAGCCCAGATCTAAATCCAATAATAGAACATCTTTGGAATGAGTTAGGGAGATATTTAAGATGGTGAATAATCCTCCAAAGAGCTTACTAGGTTTGAAAAATTGTTCTAGTAGATGCATGGGAGGAAATACTTAAATAAGTGGTGAGTAAATTAACAAGAAGCATGCCAAAGAAGCTGGAGGAAGTTACTCAGGCCAGAAGAGATAATACAAGTTATTAGAGTAAAGAAAAAGACTTTTTTTTCTAAAAATTCAATTTTTACGATAAAAGTATCTTTTTGGGTAAATTATATTCTAATCTTACTACATATTTAAACAACTAATATAATTGATTTAAAAAAAAATTTATTGGATAAAAAAATAGCTTTTATTATAATGTGCCTGTTTTTTGTGGAGTTGTGTATGTGTACATTGCAGAATTGATAAGACTTATAAAATTGTATTGAAATAATTGAATTTCATCAAATGTACTAACTTATCTTGTAAAATATAATTTATTTTTGTCTAAATACTGTTATGTAAGTCCTCGCATATCATACTGAAGGTCTCGGGCCCAATTCCAGATTCTGGCAAAGGGCCCAATGCATGGTGTTCACCCATTGTCGCTATATAAATGTGTTGCTGCATATGTAAAGTGGTGTCTATCTGGTTATGAAAGCCAAGGTTTATCCGCTGAAGCCAGCTGACAGAGCGACTTTACATACATAGTTGTATAAGCCCTATGGCAGGCCCAAGTCTGTCATGGGTTGTTGTGCCAACTATTATTATTATTATAAGTCCCCAGATAATGTATTGCTTTTACATTAACAAGATTAAAAAAAAAATTAAAGTAAATAAAAAACATATAGGTACATCGATTTTAATGACTTTAAAGAACCTCCATGCGTAATGTTAGTTTTCGTCGGTAAATTTAATTGTTATTGAACATTTCATCAAAATTTATCATAAAAATAACTTCTTGGGAATCGAACCTGGCCTCTCTCCATCTGCATTTAAAGCTATTTTCTGAGGAACTAGATTTTTCCTGAGAAAATGGCGTATACTTGTAGATTCGTATTTAAATGGACTACATTTTTACTACATTACATTTTAGTTTTCGAGAAATAATATCTTGCCATTAAAAAAATCATTTCTCGATTTCGCCTCGGGGTATAATTTTTCTGAACATGTATGCCAACCTTTGTCAAAATCGGACCAGTAGTTTAGACTCGAGGCATCTGCACAGACAGACAGACATTTTTAAAAACTTTTTTTTGGATTCAGGGGACCTCAAAACAAATAAATCCATCAAAATTGAATTTTCATGCCATCACAATACTTTCTCTTTATATGAGAAAGTAAAAAGCAACATCAGTCATTAAATGGTTGGTTAAAGAGATTGGTATCACTTATCATTGTTTGTTTGAATTAATATCAGTTAGGCAAGCAATTATATTCTCCCAAATCTATATTTATAAAATTCAGAATTGAAAAATTGTTGGATACTTATTCATTTAATATATTTCGATAACCAAAACCGGCCTTTACTTTTTTTTCTGTCTCTATGTAAGTACGTCTATACCCACTGTTTCCATTTTATAGGCGCAAAAATGGTTGAATGAAATCGACACAGATTTATGCAATGGTGTGCGTCATGTTGTGCATGTTGTAGGCTTGGTTTCATCACAAAATATTAAGTAGAACCAAAGGCATTAACAATTTATAAAAATAAATAAAAAAATAATTAAAAAAACGCATGCTTTAAAATGTTTCATAACATTCACGGTTATTGATTTTTTACTTCAAACCAAAAGTGTTATAAAACTACTACTTCTATCACTAGCTCTGTTTACATTTGTTCTGTTAATATTGTCGTAGGTATACTCTTTACTTTTGAATGAGTTTTTATACATAAATAATTAATTCTGAACTAATTTTATGGCTGCCTAATAATAAAATAGAGGGATTTTAAAAAAATAGCTTACATTTTGAACATGAAAATGATAAAATTGAAATTAATATGCAAGAGTTAATGTCTCGGCTAATATTAAGTTAACGCTACGGTCAAGAATCGCTTGGCGGGGCAACTTTGTTTAATTTGTGCACTTAGGAGATTAAAAACAGTACAGTACCTTTGTCAATCATTACATTTGTATGATTTAAACATTTGAGAAATTATAAATGTATGATTTGTTCATAGGAGAGTTGATATCCCTTTGTCCAAAAAATACGTTGGAGTGAGGCCCTGCCATCTTTTCTATAAACCGGAGCGTATTCTTAAGATTTACCGACGTCTCTAATTCCTACTCAGATAAATAAATAGTCATGGTGATTCTTAAGTACAATGAAAGAGATAATAACTAACGTATGGGACATGCGTCAGCTGAAATGTGGTAGTAACCATACTAAAATAATACTGAAAAACTACTACTGGTATCAGCAGTAAGTGTTGCTGGTAGCTGTGCCCTACTAGTAATCTAGACTAGAATAATATGCCCTGATATGTGTTGCTGCACTAATTTTTCTTTTCATGGATAGAAAGGGACTGCAACCATTGGTGGTTGTGTCAAGTGACATTTAGTCGTAGACTTGTGCCAGAAATAAGGAGAGCACTGCACCCTAAGAAGAGCAGAGGTTGAATGTCATCAATACACTAAAACAAGTTAAATAAAAAAATATTTATAATAATTTTTTTAGGTACTCACTTATAAAGGGTCGATGGTGGGTCTTCAATTTATGATTTAGAATTTATTTCTCTTTAATACCAGAAAGCTGCAGTCCAGCTGCTCTTCATTGGAATTATTCTTGGAAAAAGAATTGTCATATCTCTTCATTGTCTCTGAAAAAAAAATACAATAATTAAATATTAGAATATAGTATATCTGTATTCAAACATTTGTTTTATAGTGCCAATAACTAGAATTGGTTAGTAGTAAGAAAACTACGAACTTATTAAAATTTCGTATGTTTGCTGACCTGACAATTTTTCTACTAATCCCTCCTAAATTCGAACCAAATCAGTCAAATAAAAATTAATTCTTTAAATGAAAATCCAATGTTACAGTATATTGTACATTTTAATTTCATAACATTTAGGCGAAATACTTTAACTTATAAAACTGTGAAATCTAAAATATTATTCTAAGATCTGAAACAATTATTTCGTGACGGGTGTGATTTCAAACATTGAACGGCAAAAATGTTAAAACATCATGTGGCAACACTGGCTGTCTAGGTTTGTTTGGTTCTGTCAGCTGGTTTAATTTTACCAGAAACTTGCTCTTTGTGTTTAATGTGTAAAATAAGTCAATATAGTTTTAAAATATGCCAGAATCAAGCATATGATGCTTGTAAGTTATTTTTTTATTACAATGACAGTACGTAGTACCAAGCCTGTTCGATATAAAACTACATATTCGGTTATTCGGGATTCGCTTTAGTAGTAAGCATTAATTTCGTTGATATTCGAATTCTAATCATGTTGGTTTCCTATTAAGCTAAATTTTGTATATTTTTAAGTATGATTACTCTCACTAAAAAGTTGAAGAAGGCGCAAGAAGAGTGCGGACAACAGAAAGCCGTATCTAAAAGGATATCAGTTAGAGACAGATTGCTCATCAAAGAAGTACAAGAAATGGAATCTATGTTACCGTCGACCTGTTCTGCAAAGTTTCTAGATCCACATAAACTACACGATTTCATTCTCACGGTTTGCCCTGACGAGGGCTTTTGGCAAGGCGGTAAGTTTTTATTCCACGTTTATATTACGGAAGATTATAACATGGTTCCACCAACAGTCAAATGCCAAACGAAATTGTGGCATCCTAATATAAGTGAAGACGGCGATATTTGTTTAAGTCTCTTAAGACAGAATTCTATTGACGGACTCGGCTGGGCGCCAACTCGTAGGTTAAAAGACGTAATATGGGGCTTAAACTCCTTGTTCACAGATCTGTTAAACTTCGACGATCCTCTTAATATTTCCGCTGCTGAACTTTATGTTAAAGATAAAGTGGAATTTAGCATCAAAGTCCGAGATTACATACTGCAGTATTCCAGAAGTTGATACCGGACCGAACCGTCCATCTATACGAATTGGACTGATTTCAGACTGTCATTTACTGAGAATTGCAACATTTGTAGTAGAACCTAGGTTGAACCGGAATGATGTAACGGGCTTTGGTTAGCTCAATTTTCTTTTGTAAGCCTGATTTAATGAATTACCTAATTTAATGTATATATATATTTTGTTGTGATCTGTTCATAATAATTTTAATGAATGTATTTTATAAATATTAAGCTTGTTTTTATCCATCCAAGTAGTTTGTTTTTTGGGTTCTTATTTGTTCGCTCTTAAAGAATCTAGGTATCGATTATTTCCTTGCAGGCCTTATTATAATACTGGCTATTTATTTATGAACTTGTTGATTTATGTAGCATTCAAATTAAACACCATTCATACCTCCTAAGCCAGTATGTAGGAGCATATTGTCAGTAAATGTAAGCGACAGTTAAATTATACTTGGCCTTCAAACATTGTGATAAAATTGGCCAACTTTACTTAATGTGTATATTTACTACTACAGACTACAGGTAGGACTAATGAGCACTGTTTGTACAATTTAACAAATTCATTTTTCATTTAGGCAAATTAACTGTTTATTTCTATTTATATTCAAATTTTATATAGTGAGGTTAAATTAATCTTCCTCAATGTATAGCTTTATACTAATTTTTAATTCTAATAATTATTAAAATTATAAGTGCAATAGAGATATTTAAATTATTAAGGGAGGAGCACATGTTAAATAATTAATTTTTGGGAGCTCCTAATAGGCAATCATGATCAAAACTACCACTTTAATTAAGACATTTTTATGAATCTAATGTAATTCAACTTCATTACTCATACCTATAATTTGGGTTTTCTTCAGCCTGTATTGATAAAAAAAATTGAATTTTCAAAAGTTTTTATTTTATTGTAGACAATTCACATTGTTAATACAGTAGAATCCCGCTAATCCAAACAAATTGGGACCGAACCCGGTTCGGATTAGAGAAAATTCGGATTAGGCGGATTTTTGTAAATTAATGTCATATATAGACTTTAGGAGGCAATAATATCCTAATTTAAAAATAACGAATTCTAGAAAAACGCATTTTAAATTGCACATGCACAGAGTGTCTATGATCGGAGGTGTATTCGTATTACGGTCGTTAGGGGATGCAGTTGAGAAATGTCAGTGACCTAGACCCCTGCTTAGGTACCTGCGCACTTGACTTCCATTTCCAAGCTGTAAACTATGAGTCACTGTTAGCGTGCCACCTGCTATTCCTGTTGTTTAATGTGTCGTCTTTTTATTTTTATATGTACTCGTGTTCGCGTAATCTGTTTTGTGGGTGTTGTGTAGTGTTTTTAACTGTTAGCTAAAAAAAACTTCAGATTAGGCGGATTTTCGGATTAGCGGGACGACTCTACTGTATAAGCATTTTAAGGGTTTATGATAGCGGGGAATATTTCAATGATTACCTTTTACCTGAGAAAAAGGTAAATGCAAATCAAAATATTATTATTTAGATAGCAAATTAATTATTTTAGAAGATAGAAATCTTAAATTATTGTGGTAAAGGGTAGAATCAATTATAATTCTGTCATAGATTATATATTGAGAAAACCTCTATGCCACTGCTTTTTTAGACGACTTTAAAAAATATTTAGAATTATTGTAAAAAAAAGCTTTGACACTTAAAATGTTTGATAACTGGGCAAGGATAGACCCTAAACAAAAGGCCATAGTTAATGTTGAGATTAAATCACTTTAGAGCTAACTGGCATTGGAAAGTTTAATGTTTTCAAAAACCAAATTATAATAAGTAGAGAAGTAAGGTAATTCCTTACACAGGCTACTTGGATAGTCGGGGGTTAGTGAGTAACCCTTGATATACCTTTTATGTTGGTGTCCAACGAATATGAGATTCCTTTTAAATGTAAAATAAATGTAATATGTGCTTTATAAAGCAGCTGCTACTAAGTAATGCTAAACATTTATTTATACCATGTATAAATATTGTACTTAAAAATGTATAGGTTGATTATAAAGTGAGTCCAAAATCAAATGGGGTAAAAAAAAAAAAAAAAATTCAATGTCTGTATAATAATGTTTAATTTAAAAAAAATAGAACGTAAGATATCGGTAAAAACATTGTTTCCTCTATTTTTAACGTTTAGGTCCCCTTTCATAAATTTAGCGATCTTTAACACTTCATAGCGGTGTCGGTTTTACCAAAAAAATTAATTTAAAAAAGTTGTTTGTCTCATTAAATAGTAAAGAAGATTTAAATGTTTAATAATTTAAGTGTACACACCATTTATTCAATGTATAAGACTTAGTAATGGCTCGTAAGGCATAATAAATAACGAAAAACCTTATTTCATTTGGATGAAACGTTTCAGCTCGTCCTGTCATTTATATTACTACTATATAAATGGCAGGATGACTCTACTATGAGTCGAAATGTTTCATCTGAATGAAATAAGGTTCGTTATTTATTACACCTTATGAGCCATCTTTACATCTTACTCATTAAATAGATGAAGTTAGATTTTCTTCTCGTCCTAAAATTCCAATTTTACATTTGAAGCTTATGTTTAGATGTGCATTGCTCTCAAACGCTTGGTTGGATAACGTTGTCCAACGATGAACATGTGTTCCAAATTTTAATTAAATCGAGCATCATTTACTTAAGTTATCGTTATCGGTTTTGTGGCGGTCGTTTTTTAGATTCACTCCCGGGCTCCAGATGCTGCCTTAACGTGCCATAAGGAACTTCGTTCTAAAATTATATGATACTGAATTATCTACGGTTTCAAAAACGATATGTTGCCAAATTAACTTGATGTCCAGGAAGGGTTTTAATAAGAAGAATAATTTAAGTGAATTATGTCAAAACACCAAACCAAGAGTATTACATCTAAAGACCAAATTACCCTAATGCATTTTATTTACCATATTATATAAAAAGGAAATAATTGTAATAAAACCTTTTACTGACAGACATTGGAATGAAAATGTTGAATCCTTGATTTCAAAAAAGTTACAGCTTGAATAGATATCATCATTTAATATATTGTTAAATATATTATTTACAGGAGAAGGGACAAAAAATATAGGATCTTAAATTAAGTTTCACACCAAGCATTATAACAATTTAGGATTGACTGATAATTCTTACTAACTGAACTATACGAAAGACATTAATGCCTTATTTATAGCAATCAAGGGCATTTTAACATAGATGCATTGAAATAGTAAAATAAATAACCAATAATTTTTTTTTGTTTGTTTTATTTTTTCATAAATTTTTAAACACTTTATACAATCACATGGCTAAGATTTTTTTTTACACATATTTACAGACAAACAAATATTAAATTTAATTACAATACATATATAGATATATTTTAATTTCAATGTCATCATTTTAAAACTGCTATTTATAAAATAATGATTATATATATATATATATATATATATATATATATATATATATATATATATATATATATATATATATATGTGTGTGTGTGTAAAATGTTAAGACAAAATATTGTATATTTATATAAATAAATTTAAAAAAATGTATAATATTGTATAGTTTCATTGAAAAATAAAATAAAGAAATAAAATATTTAATATTTATAATTTATTATGATCCAAAAACTATATTAATAAATGAAGAGGGTAAAAGCAGCTGTATTTGGCAGTGGCAAAGCACTACCAAAATAATCAGATCATTAAAGAATACATTTGTATATGTCATAAATGTAGCAAAAATTAATTAAGCAGTAAACAGAAAATTATAATACACTTTAAACGCTCAAGAGATTAACTCAAAATGTTAGGTCAGAAACTGCCATTAACCTTTTAGGCCCAATTCACACAAGAGGTGTATGGCACTTGCCACCCTCTGCCAGTGTACATTAGGCCATAAGTTAACATAGAGGTGGCACAAACCAGCGCCACGCCATTGCCACTCCATTGCCATACTCCACTCGTGTGCTATACGCCACTCGTGTGTGAATTGGGCCTTAGATTTCGGTCACAAATTGAGTGACGACTCAACACGAGGAAGAAAAGCAGTATATTTTAATCGCTACTTCCGGAGAAGATTTTATTCTCTTGTGTTGTAATGACCCAAATTATAAGAATTGGAGAAAGAACTTTGCAACAACTTCTGAACTCAAAGATTTACCAATCTCAGATTTATTTCAGAAGATCCAACTTCTGAGACTAAGAGGAATTCCACTAATCTCTGAAACGGTGATACAAATTTTTAAAAAGTAATTGTTGCATAAGATGGATCATGGCCTTCTGGAGGATGCCAACTATTTGAACATCAAATAATTACGAATTTAATTTTGAAAAAATATTTTTTACTAAATTTAATGTGCTTCGTTTTTTTTTTTTTTTTAAACTTGTAAATCATAGTAAAAAAATTAAATCATAAGAAGAAATCACTTAAGACTTTCTTTTACCAAATAAATAGAACAACTACCCTTTTCTTATAAATTTTACAACAATAATTATAAATTCATAACTTTGTTTAAATATTGTAATTTAACTGAAGATCCTAATTAATTTAAAAAAAGAGGAATGACAGGCATTCCACTAATTTTTAAAATGGTGATACATATATTAAAATCTATGAACAAATTATAAATTATTAAACATTTTATAACGCATTCATTTATCCCTCTTAAACATTTTTAACACAGAGAACTTCATGCCTAGGAAATGGAAAAGTTTTATCGCCATAAGCATTCTTATTTATTGTTATTTTAGAATTTTAATAGTAACAAATTAAATTTGAATAAAACTCTATCTGATATACCTAGTGCTAAGCTATTTAATATACGATACATAATTACTTTGTACATTGTTTTCCATTTATTAGATTTTTTTAGTTACATATTATTATTATTGGACAATTTATCAGAATGTACCATTAAAATAACTCCACCCCAGCCAGGAATCCTCAATGTCCCCTTATAGACTTATTTTCTTTGTATCTAGATTTTACCAGGGAAAACTTATATTGTTAGATTCATATTTAAATGGACTACATTTAAAATTTTGTTAGAAATAATATTTCATAAATAAGTTATTTTTAATTTTTTTTTTTAAATATTTGGGGGTCGCACCTCGAAATATCTCAATAAAAAATATCTAAAATTGGGGGTAGCACCCCAAAATTTAAAGCTAAAATTCTCTATTACACTACTTACTCTCTCTATATACTAGGTACATCAGAATGTAAATAGAAGGCTTGTATTATGTGGACTTGTAGAATGTATAAGAGTGAAGGAGAGTAGTTGGAATAAAAGTCTGTGGTGGGTGTGGTTTACGTATTTATTACCAAAGCTTTTGCTCAGGAAGCCTGAGCTTCATCAGTGATCTACAAACTTTTTGTAATAAAATATTTCAATGGTTTAAAGTGAATTTAATTGACATGGATCTGATATTTTTTAATTCATAAATGGATTAAGTTTTTCCCTGTACATTTTCTTTATATCCTGTTTATTTCTAATTACGATCATTGGTAACAAAATACTTTACCTATTTAAGAACGGAACAAAGATAATGGTTGGATTTAACAATTAGTACAAGAAATTGGTACTGATATCTAACAAATGTACACTTTCATTGATGTCTAATGTAAATATTAGATTTAATAATATGTGTATTAATTTTGATAGCTATCAATTCCAGTACAATATTTTATTTACTAAATTTCTTTGTTTACTAATATACTTCAAAATTTAAAAAAAATATTTTTCAACAAAATTCCTCACCTTAAATAAATTTAATAATTACATAAAATAAATATTTTTACTCAATAATCAACTAAATTAAAAATTCTAAAATAGAAGAAATGTAAATGTTGCAATTTGGAAAGTAATAATAATGTGTATCTTTTTTATTTATACAAAGATATTTAAAAAGTATATAAATTTTCCATTGCCTCTATAATTTAAGAACTCTGTGCTTCATTGCTAAATAAAATAAAATCATATTTAAAAATAAGTATAACAATAAAAAATAAAATCAATATGTATGTTTATACTTAATAATGTTAAGAAACTAAAAAAACTACTCAATAAAAAATAATCTATAAAATAATCAACAATAATTATATTTTATCAGTTCATTAAAAAATAAATAGAGAAATTATTTCTCTCCATTTTGTACAAATATTTTAAATTAATTGCACACAAAAAAGAAAAAATAAATCACACATCATTATATTGGTAAATATAAATATATTATGTCCTTTTTAAAGTAGGTAAAGTATATTTTTATAATACAATTTTTATTTATCAAGCAAACAAATTTTTTGGACTCAGAATCAATAACATTAATTTATTATAATTGAAGTTTTGAATAATTTATTATCTTTTTTAAAATATATACAAATAATAAAAGAAAAAGAAGAGATAAACCTAAATAATGATTATCGACTCAAATAAAAAAAAATAAAATCTAAAATTAGTTATTTTAGTTTGGGATCAATAAATTTCAATTGTTCGGTAAAATTTTCTGATTGCATATTGAACATATTTTTACGAATAAAAATCATTGAGAATACTTAATCAGTGATTAGTCAAGCCACAATAAAAAATGAATGGACTTCTCTTTTAGTAATTTATTGAACAACTTATGGTTATCTTTGTTTATAGTTAACTAAGGAGATAGAAATTCATGAGGTCAAAGCAGTGTTTGAAAATACACTTAAAATTTTTTCTAGAATTTTATTTAGTTAGGACCTTGTGTTAAAGTATGAATGTAAACACAGGCTAAATTCGGTGAGTTCCCCTAGCCATATTTAAGTTAGAAACACCTGACACCCAATCGACATTATATTTGAGTATAACTTTACGCTACGATAGACCTGCTTACATTTTTATTTCTTTTAATTTCACTGTCTATGAGATCAGAAAAAAAAAATTAATCAATTAATAGCAAACCAAATACATAAACATTAATATATCTTTAACTTATTTACAATAGTATATAACTTCATTACTTATAATAAATTCATCTATTTTACACCGATACAAAATATAATTAAATACATATTTTATATCACCTTCAAGTAATTAGGGATACTACTCAAACGCAGAATGAGAACAGTTAGAAAAAAAGGAATTGTATCAAATGGTAAATCAGAAAAAAATAAATCTTGTGTTATGACTTTTAAGCACTAAGGTAATAATAAAGCAAAAAATAAAACTAATAATTACAAAAAAAAATATATTCTTAAAATGTCTTTTTAACTATTTGAAAGTAATGATAATTAAAATATTTCAATATGTAAGGCAAATTTATATATTTTACAAGCAAATATGATATTTCCTTTAACGTTTCAGAGGAAAATTAATACAATCAGTCCAGAGAATATGGTTTTAAAGAATGTCCTTTCCAACGGAAAGAACAAATGTTTAACTAATAAGTGTATTTGACAAAATTATCTCTATGTCCCAGCCCAATATCGTATTATTTATATGTTTGGGACTGAAAAAAAAAAAAAAAAAAGTAAGACCTGATCCAAAAAATCGTGGAATTTTTAATGGAGAGGAGAATATGAAAGTGTGAAATTAACACCCTTTGAAAGACAATGCACAATTTAAAAAAGATTAAAAATCAACATGTAAGAGCATTTATGTAAGAATTAAATTAGTAGGTTTCAGTTCTAATTTTTTAAGATAACTATAAAATTATAATTTAAATTAATAATGCATTATATTGTTTAAAAATACAACATTCAACTGTCAGAAAAAATAATACAGAGTTCTTACACCTAAATTGTAAGCATATTGTTTCTGAACTTATTAAAATTATAAAGTAATCCCTTGATATCTGAGGGAGGTAAGTTCCACAGTGTTCCGCAAATAACTGGGGGTGAAGTATATCTTGCCTTTTCTCAGATGATTTGCAAGGTCAAAGAAACCTATTTCCTTGTTCGATCATCAACATGTTTAAAACTTTGTCTTTTTCTGTTCCCTCCAATCTAACACCCCTGGTTTTCAAACAGATTTTAGCTATGTTTGCCACACTTTCCATGACACTTTTGGTGTGGATAATCAAAACTGCGGATATAAATGGAATTTTACTGATGAGTGATTAACTTAGCCTCCAAGTGGAGATGAGGACAAGCTAAGACAATTAACTACTGAGAAATAACATAAGAACAGTAATAAGAATTAAAAATAGTACTGAAAAAAAGTGAATGTTTTGTTTGTTCAGTATTAGCAAGTAAATCCAACAAAAAAGCAAAGTATGTAAAAATAAATCTAATATATATATTATATTTTTACTTTAATCGAAAGATTCCTGTTAATAAATACATGAAGAACTATCATAGAGAAATAGATCTAAGATAGAAGCTTTAGTTCAATACTGAAAAATAACAAATCAAGATATTCTGAAGGAGACAGCGTCAAAAAAGTCCAAATGATAACCCATTGCAAGGTTCCAATGGATTCCCCAACCTCAGAAAAAGAAAAGACCTTTGCTCTTATATGATGATTTAAAAAATTCTAAGGCTGTCTCCTTAAGAAGATCTGGATTTATCACAGTCCACTGTAAATTATATTTATAAATCAATATTGCACGTTATATAAAATATTATCTAAATTAATTTTAAAATAACTCATTTCCAGCGGGAAATCAAACCCGCCCTCTAATCCTCAGGAACTCTCAATTTTACCAGGGAAAAGACTTAAATGGACTACATTAAAGAATTTTTTAAACAAAATTGTAGGAACAATTTTCGATACATTCTAGAGTTTTTGGGGGGTAGCGCCACCAAATTTGGAGCTAAAAATTAATTTCTCGATTTCACCTTGGGGTATGATTTTTCTGAAAATGGATGATAAATTTTATCGAATCGGCCCAGTAGTTAAGGCTACTCATGTCAGCACAGACGATAGACTACAGATGGGCATTAAAAAAAACCAGCTCTTTTTTGGATTCAGAGGACCTTATAATATGTAAATCTGTGAAAATCAAAATATTTACGCCATCACAATACTTTCTCCTTATATATACAATGTATATGATAAAGTAAAAACATAAATGGAGTCCTAATGTTATTTATTGATGATCACTAATTTCAAGGTTATTTTCCCAATTTCAAAAGCATTTCGAACTCTCTACTAAAAATAATTTTTTCATATATAGAAACCAACGCAATAAAATTTTAACATATTTATCTAATCATATTAAAATATTTTTAATTTATATAAAAAGTCATTTATTGAAATCTGCCAACACATCTAAAAAAGATATGTTAGTGCAATTAATTGTTTAACAGCCAGTATATTTTAAAAAAAGTTTAATTCTTTTTTACTTAGTCAATTATTTGAAAAAAAAGAAAGGATAATTAAACAATAAAATTAATAAGAATAATAAAAACTTGAACAATAACTTATAAAGGGATGATGACTTTAAGATAACACATTTTTATCCAAAAAATGGTAGAGACAGTATTAAATTTTTAACCCAAAACATATTATACAGTGTCCCAGACTTAAAAAAGAGACAGATTTACTAAAATAATAACCATATTTTAAACTTATGGTTTATTGATTGGTGACCATATTGTTAGAAAGGAACCCTGAAAATGGACCGATGTCACCACAGAGTCCAGATTGAATGTGCCTAAGGTGAACCTGTAACAAATTTATATATAATGAAACAATAATTTATCTTTCCCACATGGGTCTTAAAGAAGCGGTTATAAAGTAAATAAATATTTGCAATTTTTTATTTTATAAAAAAATAAATAAATAATAAAAATGTTACCTCAACAAGATTTTCGAATAGGGTTTGGTTTAGAGGTGAAAGCTTTTTCTTAATATAGCTCATGGATGTCGATAGTACTTCAACTTCAAAATTACTCCTTTCAGATTCTGAGAGACTCTAAAAAAGGCAAGACAATTTAATAAATAGTAAGAGGAGAATTATTGCTTTAATGGTGGTATTAGCATGGGGGAAGAAAATATTATAAGTCAAGGAGCTGTAAAATAAAATAAATAATATGTCAGACCTATGCTAAAAGAAGGGTATTCAGGGAAATAGCAAACTTTTTTTTTTAATTTTATGGAAAATACTAGTGGCAATTAATGAACAACCTAAAATTTACTTATAATAAACAGCTTGGTTTTCAGGTGAAATCCACTTCACGAAGGGGTTAAAGTCTGACATCATCCCGACAAAGGATTAACCCTAATTTTGTTGGGACGACACAAAGGATTTACCCGACTCAAGGAACCCCTGGGGAATCCAGGTGTAATCTACGTTCCAGAAAGCTAGAATAAATACACCGTCCTTCACTCCAGTCAGTATGCACCACAACCCTGAAGATGCTTCCAGCAGTGAAAGTGAAACGTGGGACTTCAACCCCTTCATTAAGCGGATTTCACCAGAAAACCAAGCTGTTTAGTGGAAGCCTATGCACTAAGTTAAAATTTACTTGTTGCCTTTTAAGTCAATCCACGATTTGTAGTTTTTATTTGGCTGTAAAATTCTATAATTACTACTACTATAAGTTCAAACATAGTAACTGATTTTACTCAAGCATTCATGCTGTATGGAAGTTATGTATCTATATCAGAGTTATATTCAAATATCTCTTGAACAAGCACTATATGAATCCTGATAGTAACTGAGCTTTTATTTCCTTTTATTATCTTTGCTGTTGCTGTTCTTGAACCAACATGGACTAACTGATCTAACAATTTATCAAATATCCTCTCGTAGAAGAATAGAATAGAAGGTAATTGATGTGCATTACTTATTAAGTTCCTCTTGGAATAAAATCATAACTTAAGCTCAGAAAAACTCTAGATATACGGTTATTCGAATCAGCTAGAAGAGAATAGCTTATTGAAACAGACAAATGACAAGAGTTCTTTTGAATACATTCAACAAATCTGGTATTTTACACTGTATATTTTCAAAACAAAAATGTAGAGCTTATACAAAAAAATGAATGTTACCAGATTTCAATAGGAAATCAGATTAACTAGTTATTTTATTATCCAACTTTGATCTCAATTACTCTGGATAACCTATTATGTACATAATATGATAGTTTTTAATACTCTAAGACAGATATACATACCCTGACTTGTATGATAAGTGCAGTAAGTTCAACAATTAAATCAATTAATTGATTGTTCTTCACAGCTGCTTTACAGTGGTCAACTATTTCTCTAGCGTCAGTCAGACTCTGCTCTCGTATTACATTTGGTGTTAGCATATTGGTAACTACGCTGAATTCAGGAGATAACTGTGAAAACAAAATAAAGAGAAAAAGGATTAGTTTGAAAATAAAATTAAGCTGAAAATTAAAATAGTCATAAATACATTAAACAACATCAGTAACACTTCAGTATACTGAATCAAAACAATGAAAAAAATAACTTCTCCTCAACGGGGAATCGAACCTGGCCTCTCTCTGTCCATGTTTAAAGCTATTTTCTCAGGAACTAGATTTGTTACCCAGAAAAATGGCTAATATCATTAGATTCCTATTTAAATGGACAACATTTTAGATTTTTTTTTTTTTTTTTTATCAAAATTGTTGAAACTGTTTTCGAGTTTTTTTTTTTTTTTGTTTTGTTTGTTGTTTTTAGGGGTAACATCCTTATGGAGCTAAAATAAATTTCTCGATTTTGCCTCAGGGTATGATTTTTTTGAACATGCATACCAAATTTAAAAATCTGCACAGTAGTTTAGGCACCACATGTCTGCAAACACGACAAACAAACTTTTTTTTAAAAAAACTACTTTTTTGGACTTAGACTTACGTTTTAAACATGTTTAAAATGTGTAAATCCATCAAAATTTCAAAATAAAATGTTTGCACCATCACAATACTTTCTCTTTATACAAGAAAGTGAAAAGTTGTTAAAATAAAATCTTGGATGAACATTTTCCCCATTCTGCAATATCCTTCAACCATTTTTCATTCATAATAAATCAATAATAAAAATAATGAGCATGTGGACAATGAATTAAACCCAGATGGTGATACAACTAATGCTAGCAGAAATTATGGGGAACGAATGTCCCTGGTTCAAACATTTTAAATACATGATACACCAAATTTAAAATAGTCTCAAATATTTAATACTGAAAAAATCTTAAATATTGCAGCCATACTTATTTTAAAGCATTTGCATCTCTTCCCCACTTGATTTATCTAGGATTTTTTATTCCATTTACTATCAGTTCCCCTTGTTTGAGTATGAAATTGTATTCCATAAGAAGTTTTTAATATCTAATCAAACTCAGTAAGTCGTCGAGATCATTGTATACAGATCATTTTAGTTTACAAGGATTTATTTTTTTTAAAAAATGCAGTAAGTTGTAGATAAACTTTCTCGTAAATATTTAAGTCCCCATCTTTTCACATGACCTATTTTTAACAAACAATTAGATAAAATGAGAAAATTCTTTATAAAAATTAGACAAGGCTTTCTCTTACTTGTTGACAATGCAAATTGACAGAGGACAGAATCTGTTGGAGGTGCTGATTAATCTGCTCCAATTCTACGACGACTGATGCATAACTCTTGGTAAAGTCATCAGTTAAACGTTGTTGAAAACACTGCTTGTTCTCTGCTTCGGTGTTCATTTTCCTAAGTTCCTCTACTTTGTTCTTTTTAATATCCAATATCTTACTTAACTGAACCTAGAATAATTAAAATAATTAAACAAATGAGAATTTAAAGTTGACAAATATAGAAATCCTATCACAAGGTTTGCTAAACTTAAATATCATTAAATTTATAAGTTTTTTTGATTAGACGTTGATTTTTTTAATGAAATATGTTTTTGTCAACAACCAACTTGCTTTAAAATTAATAAAAAATATGACAAGGAAAAAAAAATAGCTTTAATCATTAAGCATATAAAAATATATTTTTTCATCACCACTAGCTTATTCAAAGTATCTAAATTTATTATAAAACATTTGACTTCATTAGTATTAAAATAGTATAGTTATAATATAATAATCAGCAGTTAAATTCTAAATTATGATTTAAAATCATGAAAATGTGATTAAAGTGGGTTATATGGTACTTCTTTAGATTGTTACTCCCCTATATTTTTTTAAGAATATAAATGACTGACTAAATAACTATTAAGACAATGGGATGTTTAGTTCAATAAACTTTGGGACAAAGGAATATTACACTTCTATTTTTATAAGGGGAGTAACAGTCTAAAGAAGAACATTGCATACACCTTCTTTAGATTAGGAGAGTTCAGATCAGAGTAGGTGAGTTTCTCTCCTCTTTTTTTTGTATAAGGGGAGTAACAATCTAAAGAAGTGCCGGTTATATTAGGCATGGGATTGTAATAGTACAATCTGATTTCTGGTTCTCCAAAGAACAGCAAGGGTATTGAGTGGCCCAGCTATAAGAAAATCTAAACCGGAGTACAAAAGATAATTTTAAACAAAATTGATAAGATAAAAAGTTAAATAAAATAGTTTGAACTTACTATACTTTCTAATGTTGCTATAGGAAAACCTGAAGAAGGATCACATGAATTACTAACAGAGGAAGGTTGCCTCACTTGTTCACTGGGAGGTTTAACACTGGGTCGAAGAGCTTGAAGCATAGACATTACAGATATAGTTTCCACAGGCTCATTTGACTGTAATGCATCAAATAAACAATTAGCTTTATTGGTAAAGTAACTAGCTTCTTTTATTCTGATAAAGATACCAGCTAATGAATATGTCACAAAGAATACTTATATTTCAAACACAAAATTACACTTGTTTAAGAAAAAAGTAATAGTAATAATACTATATAAAATGTAAATATAAAAAAAATCAACTTACAAGCACTTCACAATCAGGTATTGAATGAGTGCCGATACCAGGTCGCTCAAAAGTAATTCTATATGTATTGTTGGAAGGGTCTAAAGCATCTACTGAACCTAAAAACAGACCGTCTTGTGGACTCCTCAATCGAGCAGTAACCTGAAATAAACAACAATTAAGTTAACAAATAAATAATGTGAGAACTTAATTTTTTGTTACGATGTCAAAGAGTGGTTACAGTAATACCCCCAACTTACGTTATCCTGACTTACGTAAATTCAGAGTTACGTAACACCCGAAACTGCTGCTATAAGTGATAAGGGGGTCAATTCAGTAACTTTGAAACCTCCCTTTTCATGTGATTATACATCCAAATTTAATAAGAAGATGCGCACCCTTTAAACCTGAATCTACAACTAAATTTGTTGTGAAATAACAAAAAAGTTGATATTTAGTGAGTGCCTAAGTGTATCTAAGTGCATTCCTCGACTTACGTTATACTTCACGGTCCAACCTATTATGTAAGTCCAGAGTATTACTGTATAAGAGTTTAAATGGCAATAAAACACTAAATTAAGAAACAAATACATTTAAATCCATCAAAATTTTAAATTGATAGCAGAGAAATTGTTTTATTTATCTTTTATAATAACATTTAGTAAGACAAACAAAGAAATAAACATCCTATTGCATCTCAATAGATAAAATAATTTCTCTATTGAAGCTACATATATACATTCATTTTAACTGTCTTAAGCTATGGAGAATTTTCACAATACTTTTTTTGAAAATATATAATACATTAATGAGAAAGTAAAATCATATTAATCAATAAGGAATTATCTTTATTAAGCTCTAGGAATTTCTGGATCAAATAATCTGTTAAGTAGACTTTCTCAGACAGAGTAATTATGTCACTCAGGTGTTCTCTTGAAAAAGAGATCAGAAAAGACTGTTAACCAATATAATGTTGATTATAAGCTCAGGGGTTAAGTCTGTTTCAAAACATTTATTAGTTGTTGTTTCAAACCACAATAACTAAATTTAAAAATCTTTAACATGTTAACACGCATAAAAGCAGTAAGATTGAAAAGAACAGAGATGTGGTTTTGTAATAGTCGTTAAAATTCTATTAACACTTTATCAGTTTGTGGTTACACAATAAGTGATACTTGTCTGTATATAAGAGTATTATTAGTTTCATAATAAACTACACACATTTAGGACAACAATATGCTTAAACTCATCATGAGCTCTTAGCCAGCATGATAGACATGATTACACAAAAATGTGTCATGGGTAGCATATAATGGCTGTGATATACAAAGCTCGGCATTTCGCATATACGTGTCATTTTAAATATACAGTAGAACCTCGCTTACACGACCCTCAATAACACGACAACCTCAATTACAAGTGCAATTTTTAAATGCCCTTGAGATTGCCATAACACATAATGTTAAATTAACCCCTATAATGCGACTATTATTATCCAAATAACCTCAATAACACGGATCTTTTTCCAATTCACAAAGTAACTCAGAACCTCTATAACAAGTCGTTTTGTGAAGTCAACCTCTATAACGCGACTCTATACAGGAATGGGTCGACCTTGAGCAAGTCTAGACTTGAAAACCCGGCCCATAACACGACTGATAGCTAAAATAACCTTGATAACACGACCCTCAACAAAAAGAGCACCTCGATATCAAGACTGTTTCCCTAATCCCCTTGAGACACTTCTTATCGAGGTTCTACTGTATAGCTATTAATCATTAAGATTTTGTGCGAAACAAGTTTTACAACATCCTTGAATAAAACAGTCTTACAAGTTTTATTTTAAACTAATTAAAAGAATTATCAATTACCTTGGTGCCAATTACTAATTGAAGAGGTATTTCTGGAGGTAAATCTTTGCATGTGGTAAGATCCATAGGTTTCCTTTGTTGAAGCTGTCTTATCTTTGCCCTTTTTCTTTCTAATTCTCTACGTTCTTCTTGAAAAAATGCCTATAAGAATACATTTTTTTAAAAATATGAAATAGAAATTGGGCAAGGGAAAATATATACTTTATAATTTTATTTAAATTTACTATTTACCTGCGAGCATCTCCTAGGTTTTCCCATTAATCTCCTCATTTTGCACCATTCAACCCTTGATAAATTATATGTTTTAAGTTGAGGAAATGTTTCTTTTAAACAGACAAGGAAATCATTTTCGCCTCCAAGTAGCACCCTGAAAAAAAATTAAGTTGACCAATCAATTTAGAACATAAATTAACCCAATAAAGGTGAACAAGAAAATTATTGTTTTAGATCATTAATTAAATAATCCTTAGAGGTAAGTTTATGATTCATTGTACACACTTCTTCGGAGAGCTTTCTCAAAAGAAAATTCCTTTCTGTTAATACTAATAAAAAAAATGAACTTACTGGTCAATATTACTGTAGAACCATTCATAGCACAGCCATTTGTACGCTTTAGGGAGTTTAAGAAGATTGCGTAGCTTTATACCAATTTTCTGGCCCAATTTACGATCAGAACTGAAATATAAAAAAAAAACATATTGTTGTTAGCTCATTGAAGGAATTTAGAAATTTGAAAAAAAAAAAACACTTTTTGAATGGAGAAGTATTTTTACACCCCTTATAAAACTCTTTATTCATTAAGTGTTAACTATGTTTATAGTCTGACTTAATTTAATTTATCTCGACAAATGCACATATCTTCAATAATATGATGAATATCGCTGTGATGGATTTTTTTTATGTGTAAGAAAAACAATGATTTAAAACATGTTGTTTAGAAACATTTCGGCCCTGACTAAAGTCATCTTCAGTCTTTATTTATTGGGGAGTCATTACTCTATCTCTCTGGGAGAGCGTCATGACTGAAGATGACCTTAGTCAGGGGCGAAACGTTTCTAAAAAACATTTTTTAAATTGTCGTTTTTTTTACACCTAAAAAAATCCATCACAGCGATATTTTTCATATAAATTAAGAAGGTGATCATAAACTTAATGTTTATAATTTAATAATTCTACAATAATAATAGGCAACAAGTAATTGAATTTTCCTTATGTAGTCCAGCAGTTTTGCAAAAGCTTCTAGGAAACCAAATATAAGTATGTTTTGTACACGATGTATTATTATTGCAAGAGGGCCTGACTTTTTGTATTTCATCCAACTTTAGATAACTTTAAGGTTCCAATAATGTTATTGTAGTAGATTTATTTATACAAATAGTTGTTTTTAAATTATAATTCCATGTTTAAAAAATGAAAAATAGATGTATGATTGATTTAATAGTTATAGTTACCATTGAATTATTACTAAACACTTTTCTTTCACAAACTTATTATCAATAAACCTACTTACTGTTAAAAATAAAATCAAAGCTATTATCAGTAAACAATTTAAAGCGTTTTAATCTTAAAATAACTTTACTTGTTTACAAATCAGGGATGCTACCTAAATCTACTAATAACTAGTGCCTCCATTCTTCTCCTATATGGTGCAGGTTAGCAATGAATAGAGCCAAAATCCCCAATTTCTTAGACTTAATTCTATTAGCTCCTGTATGAGGATAGGGCAATCAGAAAAAAACCTTCCATATGATCCAATGATCTAAGCCCAGATTACAAAGTTCCAACCAAATAACTCATTATTTTACTTGACTTAATTTTTGTAGCTCTTGCAGATGCATAGGGCACCCAGGAGAACCTTTTATTGGTCCCGATTTGTGGCCAGGTTCCTAAGTTCAAACCAAGCAACTCATTACTCAAATTTTCACCAACCCTGTCATAGTTAAAAAAATTATTGTAGCAACACATTAAAATAGGAAAGAAGCTTCCTACTACTAATTGCATTGATTGTCTTTTAGTCAAACATCTGAACTAACTGATAAAATTACCACAGTGCTTGCCACAGTAGCCCCTGATAAGGTGGTGCAGGTGATGATGCGCACTAAAAGAGTGTGTGTGTGAGGAGTGTGGTTGTGAAATGCGTGGAGGCAGACACAAAATGAGATGACGTGTGTTGATCCCTAAAACGACAAGAGGAACAGCCCCAGAAGGTCACCCTGTAGGTTGAAATATAGCATGACCCATATTGAAGTAATGCAGAGGTTCTGATCTGGGTACGTAGAATAAGGTTTTAAATATGTTCATAACACTATAATTACTTTTCAAGTTTGCTTGTTACTGGAGTTGAAGCAAGAGGTTCTGGTTCTTTAAGTTTCTTTGTCTTTTTATTATTTGTTTTGACTCTAGTTGTTTTTAGCATAGATTTAGGTACAACTGAGTTCACAACATCATCATCAAAAAATAGCTTATTCTTTTTTCTTATTCTAGCAGGCTGGAACAAAATTAAACAAAAATTAATAAATAAATAACAATGTTAAAGGAATAGTTGAAAATGAGAAAAAATATTATATTAACTAATAAATATATATATTTAATATATCATTATTAATAATTAACTCACCACTCCTCTTCTGTTGAGAGGTTGTTGAGGGGATGAAGGGCTTGAAGGAGTCTTCTCCGAAACATGCTGCAATCCTAAAGATGAGGGATGAAATTCATCATTCAGGTGACTCCTTCCAATCCCCCCATTCTTAAACGAGAGTAGAGCTTCCGACGCATCTATTAATAAACATTAACAAAGAGAAATAATTTATTTAGTAGGATTGACTGAGTAGAGCTTCCGAAGCATCTATTAATAAACATTAACAAAGAGAGATAATATATTTAGTAGGATTGGCTGAGTAGAGCTTCCGAAGCATCAATTAATAAACATTAACAAAGAGAGATAATATATTTAGTAGGATTGGCTGAGTAGAGCTTCCGAAGCATCAATTAATAAACATTAACAAAGAGAGATAATATATTTAGTAGGATTGACTGAGTAGAGTTTCCGATGCATCTATTAATAAACATTAACAAAGAGAGATAATATATTTAGTAGGATTGACTGAGTAGAGCTTCCGAAGCATCTATTAATAAGCATTAACAAAGAGAGATAATATATTTAGTAGGATTGACTGAGTAGAGCTTCCGATGCATCTAATAATAAACATTAACAAAGAGAGATACTATATTTAGTAGGATTGACTGAGTAGAGCTTCCGATGCATCTATTAATAAACATTAACAAAGATAGATAATATATTTAGTAGGATTGACTGAGTAGAGCTTCCGACGGGTCTATTATAATAAACATTAATAAACATTTACAAAGAGAGATAATTTATGAAGTAGGATTAATGTAACTTTATTCAATTTTACACCATTGTGAGAATGGAGTAGCTCAGTGATCTTCAGATCCAGCAAGTATGTTAAGCAGATGTATTGATTTTTTTTATTTTTAACTATCGCTCTGTTAAATAAACCAAAAATGGCAATATGTGATAAGATTGATACAAACAATTAAAAAAGTTAAAGCATATCTTCCTTAAACAAAAAGTAAACTTATTTACTACCTATGTGACTAAGAATAGTTTTAGCTACAATAGATATGATGGAAGTGTTAATCTAAGATTAGTTTAATATTTTGTTATGGTTAAAAATTAAACCATTTCGTTGGTTCGTCGGCACTCTTTTACTTTGATACCCACCCAAATTTATTTATTTATTATTAAATCCAAGTAAACTATTCTTTTGTTCAAAATTTATTGGATTAAAAGTTACTTTGCTTCACTAGATAGTTAGGCTAACAGATATTGTCATTTTTATTTACAGAAGTGTGATATTACTTTGTCCCAAAGGAATATTTGAACATTCCTCTGTTAAGATTGTCAATTAATTTGAAAAAAAAAAAAAAAAAAAAAAAAAAAATGTCCAAACACAATAATGTAAACAAACGGTGGGTAACCAAGTACAATCTTGCCACATCCGATCTAATTTACTTTGTTACCCACCTTAAGGTGGTACAACCCACCTTAGGGTGGGTAACAAAGTAAAAAAGTATCAGTTCGTCAACAGTAATACTCTGGCACAATACATACATTTTATAGGTTTACCTTCTATACCTTTCTAAAAGACTGATCTATGATTAATTATAATAAACTCAATGTAAACATTATTTCTTGAAAGCATATTTACACATGAAATCTTATTTAACAAATAATTCAAGAAAGGGAGGTTAAAAATAAACAGGTTAGATAGAGTATGTTTTCAAATCAGAATTATGTAGTAAGAGTTTTGCTCTTAAAAACATTATAGACAGCCAGGTTTTATTATGATAAGATTTATATATTACTAATCATGTAAATTAAACTCTAAGCTTTCAGAACATGATCTACCAAAGTTCTACAAGAATAAAGGATCATCTATCAGTTCCGGTTACTTTATACCTAAATATCCCTTAAAATAAAAGGTATAAGACAACTTGAACATGCAAATGAAACAAAAAGAACACTGGTTAAAGCTTATTTTAGCTATACATTTAAGAATATTTCACAGAAAGGGTGGTAAGAGTCTACTTGAAGTAGGATATTAATCACTATAAAAGAAATTACCAAAAGCAAAGGATGTAAAATTGTAAGATTTACAGATGGCTTCCATTTGACCCTATAAATCAAACTAGTTTGAAACTAACCAGAATTTTGGGACAAGATAACAAAAATATAAAGTATCGAGCATTTAAGGATCAGTGTAGATAAAGCAATTGATAAACAAAGATATTGGTAAGATCAAGAACAGTGAACAATAAAGTTCGTAAGCTTTAACATCACAAATACAATCAAACTGAATCAACATACCTTGTAAGGTAAATTATTATTAAGGACAACAAACATTATTCAACTTAGATTGAAAAAAAGTCAAGGACTATTAATATCTAGCTGGTAAATAACAGAACCCAAAAGAGTAAAGCTGAGGCAGAGAAACGTAAACAATTACACAATATGGAACACAATAGTTTAACAGAGATTCATCTGTGAGATGTTAAAGTTAAAGTAAAGATAACAAGGAAATAAAATGATCCTATTTGACTTGGATGAAGCAATAATGGATATCGGACTCCAAACTAGTTCAAGGCATCCGAGAGGAAAAATCAAAGGCTACGATAAAACACTTCTGAAATCAACAAAACTGTAATCTCTGATGAAAGGAACTATGAAAACATATAATTAAACTATTTTTCTGGTTAAACATTATAAAATAAACTCTATCCCGCCCCAACGATTTGAAGTTATTTTGAAAATTCATAAATCGCTTTTGCAACGGAGATCGGGTACGAACGAGCGACACTTAGATAACAAATTACGACTAGTCTAACATCAAATAACAATGCACTACAATCAAATAATCAAACATTAACTTCAATAAACTATTTACAGATCAAAATAATATAATATTTATAATAATAAACAGAATTTAAAAAGAACTCACTTTCAAGTTCGTCAGCCATGTTTATAAAACTGACAGCCTTTTAAAAAATAACAGATCACTAAATTTTATCGCTAACTACCGCATTTTGTTCAATTAAATGATGAATTACCACCAGGAAAAATAAAAACACATTTACAATACCGATTAATTAAAAGTTAGATGGTAAAAAACGTTTAAACAAAAATATTTATATGACATCAAGGCCCGCCAATGCCTTCTTAATTTGAAAATTAACGACGCTTCTCCACGTACACGTGCGGTTTATTTGGATTGGATTTTTTTTCTAGAACTCCTATTACCTAATTATTTAAGCTCTTTGAGAAGCTCTAAAGGTATAATTTGATTTATGGTTAAAAGAACTTAAATATGAAGGTTAAATACGCTATTAACTAACAAATAATGGTAAAATAACCGAGGGGCCTAAAAATTTTCAGCCCCGAAAGATTGAATGAAATGACCCTGAACAAGTTTCTAGTTTCTATCCCTATAATAAATATAATGCCTTCTCAATACATAATTTTAAGAAATGATTTTATTCTTATTGTCTTTAGACACAACACTACCAAACTCAATCAACCAAACAATAGGAATAAATTAAAATTACGAATTACCATGTTACACATGGGTCTACAATTTGATTCAAGGACATTTATCATGTCAAATAATATAATTTGACAATAAAGCTATAACTGAAGTAAAAACAAAAAAAAAAAAAAATTCTTCATTAGAGACAGAAATTCGTTTATAAAACCTGGACAGTGAAATATCCACAAAAAGACATTTATTATTCATGGTGAAATACTTGAAGAAAATACCACAATAAACCCAATTAAGACTTTGACACAGATGTAACTTCTTCGTGATGAATGAAAATTACGTGGAAACCGGGAGTAACTGGTGCATTGAAAAGAATACACTCATCAGAAACGACAATAAAGTTATTTATACCTTGGTTGATGTGTGTTTGTACTCAACGGTGACACTAGCTTGCCACTATTGGTATGAAATGAAAGTGAAGTTATAATCAATATTATATTTTACTTAATATGTCGTAGTCAGCATTCTAACATTACTTTTCACTAATGTGGTAGCGGTTGGGGGATTAATACGAGTCATTAAAAGATGCCATTAACCTCCATTTTTAAATTTAAAGTTACCTTAGCAATCTATATTTAAAAATGTCTTGTGTGTTGGAAACTATTTATAAAAGCAATAAAATAAAGTTGTAGAATTAAAGAAGACCACTTTATTTTAATACAAACCTTGACAACTAAAGTCAAAACAATTAAACATAACAGAACTAAATTCCCTAAATCCCCCCCCCCCCTTCCTATTTGCTGCCTAAGATGGTCTTCATGTATCCTTTCAGGTTTTATGTCTCACAGAACTGTGCAGGAAAGCTCACCAGTCCTTCTCTGGACTGTGCTAGCCTCATTTCCATCTTTTGCAAAACCCAAATATCTTCTTCCAAAAATTCCATGATCAAATTAAGTAAATTTAGTAATGGCTTCCCTGTGATGGTGGCACATGTTTAAGACAATGAATAATGAAACTAGTAGTTTTCGAGTATTGTACTACTTGAGGTGAACCCTGATGTGGTTTAGAGGGCCCAGCAATTTCACCATCTGAATCCTCCTTTAAAATGTGGATGGTTTTATTTTCAACCCTGTTATTCATTGCTTCTTGCTCGTTGCTAGTTCCCTGTTTTTTCTTATACCTTGTTGCCAACAAAACTTTCATTAGAACTCCAAAACAAGACTGCTTTACGCCATATTATCTTATGTCAATATAAAACTCGACAGCTCAAGTCAAAACGTAAAACAATTAAATGTAACATTTCTAAATGACCTACACAGCACTTATTTACTTGGTTACCCAACTAAAATTAATTTAATGTTTAACTAAACTATTCCCTTGTCTTAATAGATGATTAGACTAAGGGATGTAATCACCTTTAAATAAGAAGAGTGATGTTACTTTATCTCAAAGTTCTTTGGATTAAATATCCCTTTGTCTTAATAGTTCTTCAGACAAAGGAATTTCTTATTGAAGGTAAACAAATATAGGGTGGGTAACCAAATAAATTAGTACCCTAACACTACAAAAACCTTGCCCATATTTGTAATTTCATCAAACTTTTCTTAATTGTTTAGCAATGAAAATGATGATAATATGCCTAAATTGTGGTTTAAAAAGCCAAGAGGTTTTCAAGAAATCGAGAAAGAAATAGAACTATCCTTTAAAGACAATCAAGAAGATAGTCGTATATTTGTAATGCCAGATCATACAATGGTAATACGTAATATATCGGTAATGGACAATGGTCTATATCTATGTCATGGACCACTAGGAGAGGATTCTGATTTCAATTACAATTTTGTTATTGATGGTAAATTAAATACTATATTTCTATGTTACAAATAAACAAAGTTATAAATTATATCAACATCAGGGTATCAATGAAATAAAGTTTTATTTAACCCTGCCTTACTAACACTGTCTAATAGTCCATTATTTCTAACACTACGCCTCTCAGACGTAAATTAAAAATAGACCAACTTATACACGTTTAAGATTTAAATGCTGATAAAATCATGAACTTGAAACATTTCTTTCTCTAATAAAATGGTTAAAAGGTGCTCTTTAGGGAGAAAATTATTACCAAACTGACCCTTTAACCTGAAAAGAGCAGGTCAAAATATACATTTTACATTTTTCCTCACTAGCACCTGCTGCATTTAAATCTGAAGTTATGTTATGATAATCTAATGAATTTTTATAAATATTCCAATATAATATTTAATAATCAAATTTTAAGAACAAAAAAAAGCCAATTAAAGGCAACAAGCTCGATAAGGTTAGGCTCGATAGGGTCCCTGAGGCACAGTAGACTAAAAGAAGTGGTAAATTACTAATATATAAAAGCTCAGCAAAGACCCGACTTTGACGCAATCTGAAGGTTAATTAAGCAGAGATAGCATACCTAGAAGGACAAATGGCTGGCACGCTTGCCCGCCGAGAGCTATCAACTAAAGTCAGCATGTACGCCTCAGAGACGTAGTGTTAGAAGTGCAGGGTTAAAAAACAAAAACAAAAAAATCAAGGAAATTGGAAAAAAATCAGTATTTTGAGTCTCCTGAAAACTTAATTTTTCTTTGATAGATGTATCAAAATATTTAAGCACTTAACATAAATGACAATTGAGTTTCTAAACATATAAAGGCAAGATTGTATGGCTCCTAAATGTGATTGTGTCTCAAAGACAAAGGCAAACTTAACAATTGCCCTCTTCTCTATTTATTGAGTTCACCCTTTGTATCCACAACAACTTTTATCTAAAGCCACATAAGACTTTAGTTGTGTTTGAGCTAAATTTAAATAAGTGAAGTATACTATGTAATATCTTTATATAGATTATTTACTATAGTTGAATATTATTTCCTAGTATTGTTTAATTTATTTAATGAGTCAGGAAGAATATTTTACAAATATGGAAGTCTTTACTTGTGAATATTAGGAAGCATTTAATATTTGACACCTTATATCATATCCACCTCTTTCTTTCCATCTCTAAACTTAGCTGATGAAATTTCCTTCGCCATAGTTCTCCATCATCCAGTCCCACCAGTTAACCTTAAGGTAGGGATGTACTAGGGCTTAGAATTGATACTAGAGGCTTGTGGCAGTTGGAATTACTAGGTTAATTACTCCAAATTACTTTTATTTGTAAATATTCCCTTGTCTCAAAAGTTATTTAGACTAAATGATATTATCACCAATGTAGAAGAGTGTTGTTCCTTAACCAAAACTAAATATCCCTTTGTCTTAATAGTTATTTAGATAAAGGAATTCCTTATAAGTGGTAAACAAACATAGGGTGGGAAACTAATTAAAACTTTACCACATGGCACCTAATTTACATTGTTAATACCTATGGATGAGTAACTAAGTATAGGTCTTTTGAAGATTTAATGAGCAAATTTTAATATACCTATACCTTTAGAAAAACTACTTATTAGGGTATAATTAAGTGTTTTTATTTTTAAAACAATTTTTTTTTTTTTTTTTTTTTTTTGTCCCTCTATTTTTTAATATATATTCTTCATTGGTGTTGGTCGTGAAGGGTAAATAATTTTTATAAAACAACTAGATTGTTTTCATGCGGCTATATTTCGACCACCTCCTGGTCATATTCATGCCTTGTAAATTAGTCAATATAAAAAGTTTTTCCACCATTTTATGGTATCGTCGTTTTTATATTTTGTCTGGTATTTGGCCACTTTCTATTTGCAGAACATCTCATAAAATTATCAAAATTACACATGTAAACGGTAACATAATTTTAACATTAACAATTAATAAAACTTATAATAAAAAAGGGGACTAGCGTAACTAAATTCGTGGTAGTTATTTAGATAAAGGAATTCCTTATAAGTGGTAAACAAACATAGGGTGGGAAACTAAATAAAACTCTACCACATGGCACCTAGTTTACATTGTTAATACCTAGGATGGGTAACTAAGTATAGGTCTTGTGAAGATTTAATGAGCAAATTTTAATATACCTAAACTTTTAGAAAAACAAATTATTTGGGCATACTTAAGGCGCTAATCTGCTTGCAGAATGTCATAAGCACACAGAATGTACATACAGACAGCTACATTCTAATTGTTTCATTGAATATTGAAGAGGTAATGAAGTTAACTAAATTTAAAATTAAGTTGTAAACATTATTTAAATTGAATTTCTAACTCTTCAAATTGTTGCAGTAATAAGTAATACTCCTTCGCTTGAAATTACTGAAGATATTAAAACTATAAGAAAACACTCTTTAGAAAACAAATATTTTAAAAACATTGATGAAATAAATAAAAAATTCCAAGAGTCAAATGAGACAGATTATATAAAGTTGAGAAATGAAGGAGTTCTTATGAATCTAATAACAAACTGGGGCCCTTGGGAACCCTGTAATGGATGTTTAAAGAAAAGAAAAAGAAAACGAAGGTGCACACTCAAGCCTTTTGCTATTACAAACAATGTAAGTAAAATATTTTTAAAATTCACTGAAAGGTAATTTATCATCCCCACACTTACCTAGCTTCAACTACGAATAAGCTTAAACATGAAGAGCAATTGTCAAGTAATTTTACAACTGGATAGTTAAAAAAAAAAATATGTAAAAAAATACGAGTTAGTATATGAGCATACTTGGATAACAAAAGAGAAACATTACTCTGGTGAGGGAAACAAAATTTTCTAGGTTTGAATTCAACACACATTCATGTTCTTTAAAATACATATAAACTAATTTGTTGTCCAGAAGATAACTGAAAAGATGAATATTTTTATTTTTTAATATTAAATTGTTTGAAAAAGGGAGCTGTTTCCTAATTCACATACGAACAGATAAAATCGCCCAACTATTAGAGGGACCCTAATGATTTTGGACCTTTGCCTTAAGGCTCTACCGCCCTTTGAGGTTAGAAAAAACAGTAAAATTAAAATTTTATTGGTTCCAAGCAAGATATCAAAAATCTAAGTACAGCTTCATTTCCAATTTGAATTCTGCACAATTTGATACCTATTTCAACTTCCTATGATATAATAATTACACAATATAAGATTAATAATAATGTTCATTGATTTGTCTTTCAAGACACTAGGAATACCAGAAATTGAAAAAAAGAAAATTATTCAAAGAAAACTAAGTGATAATGAAATAAAAGAAAAAATATTTCTACTTGAGTATGACTTTTCTTGTCATTCTCTCATCTTATCTAAACTTTTCCCAAATGCTTTTAAAAACCTCGGAAGAATTCCAGACTATTATCGAACGGAAACTTGTTATGGTCCATGTAAAAAAATAAGAAGTGACATAGGCAAACCAAAATACGAAAATCTATTTGAAATTGGTCAAGGAGAATCAGCCACATTCATATGCCCTGAGTAAGTTTTTTTTATATTCACTTCTATAAAACAAACATTTATTGTTTTACATGGGTTGTCCCATAAATATGTGCCAAAATTAAATAATTTTTTTATTTTATGGTTTATCAAGTTACTAAATATGATCCCTTTCAAAGTGAAATGCATCTTAAGACCTCAGAGCAACATTTTGCATTTTGGGGAACAAAAAAAGGTCACCTGGTGCCAAACCAAGTGAGTAAGGTGGATGGTCAGAGATGGTAATTCACCTCCGAGTCAAAAAATAGCATAGAACAGTTAACTAATGATGGGTGCGAAGGAGAATTGTCATGATGGAGGATTCATCACCTTTATCTCCAAATTTTCATTTAAATCCTGTGAACAACCGACTTACACAAATTCAGTTTCTATCACTACCATTCTAATGGCTGCTCGACTATCTGCAAGGTCACAACCCAGGTTCCCATCAGAAGATGAAGTAGAAAGGGGCCGTGGGCGAGGATGGTCTTTGAAATTTCCACGTCCCTCTTAAAACTGCTTGTTGACCGTAAATTCCTTTAAGGCATCTTCCCCCTAGACTTTTATCAATGATTCACAAATGTCCCGGCCGTTCTTGCAAGTTTTGATAGAAATTTAAAGTTATGCTGCTGTTTGACGAGAGAGATCTCCATGCAGATGTGTGAAATTGGTTGGGTAGACTGGCTGCAGACAAAGAGCGCTGACAGATACAGAGCTCCTGCAGTAACTGAGGCTTACTAAGGTTGTTAGTGAAAGGGGCAGGGAGTCCACTCCCATTACTCTTGACCTCGAATATCTGCCTCAATAAACCTTTAGCATGTGTTTATGGGACAAACCAATTATTTTAATGTATATATAGCTACAAGTGGATGTAAGAATGGCATGGACCAGTCACAACATCTTAAGAGCTAGTGTATTTCATCGTTCACATGAAATCAGGGTACTTGTTAATTAGGAGCCCTCCCTAAAAGTTAGAGGTGGTTAGAGATCACCAATCTTACCACCTTTACCCACCTCTAACTTTAAGGGAGGGCTCCTAATTAACAAGTACCGAAACCAGTTTTTAATATTATTGATTTATTTCTAGATCCACATATAATGACAAAGTGATTTGGAAAAAAGATGGATTTATCATAAAACCACTTAGAAAGGATCCTCATCTACAAGTTGATATGTTCGCCACATTGTACCTGAGGTTAGCAACACATAATCAAAGTGGAAGCTATACATGTTTTATTAAACAAAAGCCTATTCAACAAATTAACATAGTCGTAAAGACAAAATCAATCTTTCATAACAAAGGTGAGCAAATGTTTTAAAGCACAAACAGTAAAATTTACTTAGTGAAAAGAGGTAACCACGACAATAAAAGTATGTTAAACTTTGATTTTTCATTTAACTGGTATTAATTTTTTATTTAGCAAGGTGGTTTACTTAGAGATTTAGAAAAGAAAAAAAATTGTTCCCTAGTTTCAAAAATGCTAAAAACATTTCTGTTTACACAGCTAGATCCAACTGACAAGTGCCAATATTTGTAGCTCTTATTGGCAGCCCATATTTCCATTGTCACAACTGTTCTCTATTACAATTACCTTTTTTTTAAATTGTAATATATCAACGAAGGCCAAAAAGTCAGGGGAATAACAAAATAAAAAAAACGTAATCAAAAGACGTAATAAATAACTCTAGATCTGTTTAAGTGATACTATCCTCCTTCATTTGCTGCATTAATCTTGCCACTAGTAGTATTAAATAATAAATCTAATTAATCCTTTAACATGAGGATGCAATATTAATACCATAAATAAAGGACTAGCAAATAATTTTTTAATGGATAATTTATATCAATATATATTATTATTGTATTATAAATTATATAATAATTATTTCTATTATTTATTTATTTTTTTCTTTTTTTTCAGAATTCCACAATCATTTACAATATTTAGGATTGATTTTAATTATTAGTTTTATCATTTATATAATTGGAATAATCAGTGCGTGCACTCAGAAGAAATATTTTAAAGTTATAGACTTTAAAGGAAAAAAATAATTAAAAAACAACTTTTTTATTTAATGTAGAGTAAGAATTCAATTTGAATACTAAAATTTTAAGAATTGAAAAGAAAAAAAATTGAGAAAACCTGTTTAAATTGTTCAGATATAAATCATACAAAATATACATGTAAGATCGACAAAAGACCTAATAAAATAATAAATATTTATTTTCATTAATAGTTTTATAACTTTTATTTTCTACCAATGTGAATCTGTACTTTTTTTTTAAAAAAAAATAAAAAATAAGGGAGATTTGAGTGTTCTTCAAAATCTTCTTATCACCCTCATTTTTGTGACAAAAGGTTAAGAACCACTGCTGGTAAGAATTGTCTATATTATACTCTACAAGCCAGTGGCGTAAATAGCGCCCCCGCCAACCCCGCGGCGCGGGGGGGCGCCTGCTCTAGGGGGCGCCGAAAAATGAATAAACAATAATATTTATATTTAATAATAAAAATTAATAGAAACTCTATGTGGGCGGAATTATTTTAGTAAAATTATTTTTGGGAGATGAAAATAAATGAGAGATAAACAAATAATAGAATTTAAACAGGGTGAGAATGATATGAGATGTTATGGTTTAGAGTTTATTGCTCAGTTTGGTTTTCTAGTTAAGTGTCACTATACCTATAATAATATGGGTAAGTATATCGGACTCCCTTCTTCATTTTCGACTGGCAGGAGATCAAAGTGTTTATTACAACTACAATTTTTCTTATCTAATCCGGTTTTAGCTGTACTAGATAAGGAAATCTGTTCCAAACTTTAACAAGTTATACTTCCATCTCTTTCTCTACCGCTTGTCTTTGCTATATAATATGTATTTCTCTTTCTTTCTTAACCCCCCTTACTTCTTCTTCCCTATCACAACCTCTTTTTATTTAGTTTCTAACTCTTTTCTTACCTAGCTAATTTTACCTCCCTTTAGAGTTGTTATCTTTTCTACCCTTCCCTTTTTAAGAATTGTTATCTATTAATCACATTTATCAAGTTCAGTTCTGTTCAGTTATAGCTCTCGTGCGGGGTAGTTGTGTCATTTGCTGTGAACTTTAACTTTCCTTTCGCTAGAAAGCTCTACTATTTTTTATTTCTTATTCTACGTTGTTATTTTGTGCGTAAAATTAAATTATTTTGGTGAAGAATTTATTTGGGAAGGGTGAGTGCATTTTTCAGACTATCATAGTATAGCCGTCAGGACTCTAGAGGAGCCCCGTCAAGTCTATTTGTTAATCGTCATCTTCCTCCTCCTCCAGTAGCAAACACTTTTTTCTTTTGCTTCCGAGCTTACCGAAGGTAACTGAAGCTATTGTGATCGTTCTGAAGAACGAACAAATTTTATGTCTCAGATTTCAAAAATTCTAAGACAGAAATCCGTTTTAGATAACAGGAAACATTTTTGTTTTCGTGTCTGTCGCTAATACTCATCCAATTTGAATGAAATTCGGTTGGTGGGTCATGATTTAACTTATTGTTGGTCCCAGTTAAGTTGAAACCGTTTAACCGAAAATGTTTTTTGGATAGTTTGCCGAAAGTAGCCCGCATATAATCCCAGATTAATTTCAACTGTTAGCGCTCATTAAATTTTGCTAAATTGGTACTTTATTTAATGTTAAATTAATCAAAACAATTTTGATTAATTAAAAATCAATAGGGGGGAAAATTAAATAAATTCAACAATAATAAGTTTTAAAAGCCTATAATCATTAAAGAATACAAAATAGGACGCGGGGAAGCCTTGTGCCACACTAATTGACAGATAGATGTGCAAAGTTGTATATTGTCTTTTAGTTTCTTAATTAGGTATTTAGTGGCTTTATGTGCATCTGTATATGTGTATAAGATATTCCAGTTCAAGTCTTCAAGCAAGGAACAAGGTTGTTGATTTGTTTTCATCAATTTATATTATTATTTTACTACTTTTATCAAGGAATAAAAATAAAATAATTACTGTAATAGTACTGTACTCGAGTACACGAGCATTTAAAAAAATAGAAAATAATAATCTGTTTGCAAATTAAATAAATTGCAAAATAAATTATTTTTACAAAAAGAAGTAGGGGGAGGGGGGGGGGTAAATTTTTGCTATAGGAGGCGCATTTTCAAAAGCTGCGGGGGGGCGCCGGATTTCTTAGTTACGCCACTGCTACAAGCCTTTATATTTAAGTGGCAACATGCTGTTCTTAACAAAAAAATATTAATTTCTATTATTTAATAATATATTTTATAAATAATATATTTAATTAATTCTCAATTATCCCTCTCTAAAATTATTAATTTTAGGAAAAATTACGTTATTAAAAAAAGATAATAATAATAAATAAAAATAGTTCTAGGCTATATTTAATCTGACACCTGAATAAATAAATAAATTAAGGTTTAAATAAACAATAGTAGAGACAATATTAATTTATTAAGTTCATAGTCATAATCATTACTACCTAAGTATTTTGGCTTGAGTTTTGTTGAAGTCAGAGGCAGTTAAGTCAGAAACAACATTGTAATAATAAGCAATGTAAATTATTTTTATTTTACTAAGTTACTTTTGGCAGGTAACCTCGTAAATAAGTAGCGTTTTTTTTTTGTAAATTAAAAAAAAGTTATGATCATATTTTTAAATTAATTTACAATTGTGGACTTCTAAATTTAATAGGCACAAATAACAGCAAATAGGCACAAATAACAGCATGATAGATATAAAGGAAATAGCACTAGTTCTGTGCACTAGTCATTAATTTGTCATAGCCAATTGGAAAGAGCCTCAATGTAATGTAAATAGTCCTTATATTGTTCTGGACACATAAGTCACCCCAATTGGTAAGAGCCTTGATTTGGAATGTAAAGAGTCCTTATATTAATCTGAAAACATGTCACACCAATTGGTAAGAGCCTTGATGAAATGTAAAGAGTCCTTATATTATGCTGGACACATAAGTCACGCCAATTGGTAAGAGGCTTGATTTGGAATGTCAAGAGACTATGGTTCAATTCTCAGTGGTGGGGTCTGTTTTTATCAATGCTCTTCAATACTAAACCCCAACCCAAGAGCTCTTGGCAATCTGAGGAATTGGCTAGTGTTGATGTTTTTAAGTCATGTATAGTTAGTTTTAGTTTTCTGTACGAAGTAAAAAAAGAAACCTTATATAACGGCTCTTGTGACAACTGGACACTTTTTCGATTTTTCACACTTAATATTTTCAAGATGGCGGGTGACTAAAAAAATGTTTTTAGTCACCATGACATGTTATACATCAAATTAAAGCTCTTGAAATGTAGAAAAAGAATATACAACTATTAAAATTTTACACTTAATAATTTTAACTTAATTGTATAGAAACCGGCGATTATCGTCTTACGTGAAGCGCGCCTTACTTGTTTAATGACATAGACACACTATAAATTTGCTAATACAATTTTTATTTTTTTTTTATTTTGATTAACTTTCATGAAGAGCTGTCATTTAGAAAATAAAAAATATTAGCACCAGGCTGAACCAACTTCAGCAATACTTCGGAGTTCCGATTTTAAATAAAGTTAAGTTTACATATGTTTCCTGAGTGCTATCAGTTTATCTCGGGGTTACTGGGGTTTATTGTATCTTATTATAAAAAAGCTATGAAATAATACATAATTTTTTCCATATTTGTACATTAGTTTTAAATGTTTTCATTTTTCCAAAAAATTAAAGAGTACACAGATAAAATAAATAAATCAAAAAGGAGTCAACTAAAAAAAAAAAATTGTTATTTTATTTGTACTTTGACATATTATTAAGATTTTAATTTATTGATGTTTAAAAAGGAAAAAAACAATATATAAAAAGTGTTAAATTCAAATTGAAAACAAAACAACAAAAAAATGTATAAAATATACAACAGAAAAAATCTCAAGTATAAAAGTAAAGGTAAGTGCTTATAGTATTTATTTCATTTCAATGTAAGTTTTTTTTCTGTGAAATAAAAAAAAAGTAACATTAATGTCAAAATAGAGGGAACAAGTGGTTTTACTGTCATAGTGACAGAAGTAAACACAAATCTTGTTAAATATAAAATAAAAAAAAACTATTTAATTGTTTTGAGAGGATAATCAAATCAATAAGATGCTTAGCCCTCTCCCCACCCCTGTTTAGTAACCTAAACAACTTATTACAACTCTGTGACAACAATCTCAAATACATATTTCAACCCCTTTTTCTGTCATTTCAATCAAAACTCATCTATTGTACTTAACGCAGTTCTCTCCTTTAATAGCTACAATTCAATTAATTTTGTGTGTGTGTTAAAATAAGTAATTATAATAATAATTTTAATTAATAGCTTATTAATTCATTTACAATTAACTTAATTAGAAGCAATCTCAATTAACTCAATTGATTTTTTTTTTAAAAAATACATAGCATTAGAGAGCAATAACAATATTAAAAGTATTACATTCATTAATAAGGTAATGTAATTTGATTTCTATTATTTCATTAACAATTTGCTTAATAATTTTTAATTTATTTGTGTGAAATTAAAGACTGAAAGTTTTCACAAGTTGTTAGACAAGAAGCCTACAGTCTATTAAAACTTAGATGAAAAAAAAAAGTCGAAGGGAGGTAGATTAGAAAGGGAAGTGAGCAAACTCAGAAGAAAAAAAATTGGGGAGCATCTCCAAGCAGTATTTGATCAATAGAGGAAACTCTATATCAGTTAAAAACTATTCCTAAACATCAGTTCATTCTACATACACCAACATTCTTTTAATTTCTACTTTTATTAAGACAACATAAATATATTTTAAAACAAAATTATTATAAAATATAAATATAATTTTACTTATTTCTTTTTAAAATAAAAAATATGGAACGAGCAAGAAGTTCTCTTTCAAATGAACTTATATATGGGAGGTAAATATAATAAAAAAAAACAAAAAATCAACGAAACAAGCAAATAGCTTTTGAAACACGTAGAAGGAATGTATGTTTACTAAAGTTCAAAATATATAGTTAATTTAATGTGATTGAATTAGATAAGCTTTTGTGTTAAACAAAACAGACAACAAAAGCTTGATAGTTTAATGTTAGTACATAAAAATTAAAGAGGTAAATTGAACAGTTTATTTTTAATAGCTAATGGTCTGTATTAATTTAAAGTTTTACAATAAACTAGTCAATTTTTCTCTTTATTTACTATGAGCAAGTTCTGCAAAATCTTGGTAGACACAACTTATTTTAGTTTAATGTTGATCAGTATTTGTGTTGTGTACAGAATATTTTCACCTGCACGAGAATATTGATAGATAAGTTAATATCGTAGTCCAAATAAGATAGGAAAAAAAGTATGATGAAAGTAAATTGTGTAAAAATCTGAATATGTCCAAACAATATATAAAAAAAAGTTACTAAAGACAATATCATCTGAATAATGAAGATTCTGTTTAAGGCTAGGCACACACTGGGGGCAAAACAGTCTGCAGGCTGTCTCCCAGTCCAAAAGATTGTTGGACAGCAAAATTTTTTGCACTGGGGCAGACAGTCTGCAGACTGCTTTGCCCCTAGTGTGCGCCTAGCCTAATAGGAAATTACAGACAGTATCTACTAAATTAGCCTTAATTCTCACTCTAGTGTCTTTCTAAGTGTTTTCACAATTAGCCATTGCCATAGGTAGATGTGGAATAGGTCTATTCAAGTACCAAGTCTATACGAGTACCAGGTCTATAAAATTACCTGGTCAGCTAGTTGGATGACCTCAGCAGCTAGTGTAAACTGAGTTTAACAATATCTTACAAATAAACTAAATTTAATTCAGATGTAATCACCTGAAGAAAGGAATATAGAAATATCGGTAAAACTGAAGAATATGAGGCGGTTTATAGAAAAGATGGCGGGGCCTCACTCCAATGTATTTTTTTTTGACAAAGGGATATCAACTCTCCTATGATCAAATCATACATACATAATTCCTCAAATGTTTAAATCATACAAATGTACTGTTTGACAAAGGAATATGATCTCTTAAGTGTATAAATCAAGAAAAATTGTGCCGCCAAGCGATTCTCGACCTTATCATCTCCTTCAGTTCAGCCGAAATATCTAATAATTTTATGCGGAAAACAACCACCAAACTATAATTCTGGCAAAAAAACAAGTAAATAAAAAATACTACAACCATTAATATGGATTTTACATGGCAGACCTAGTTTTATAGACCTCACCTTTCAAACATCACATCTGCTGATTTACAGTATGATTTAATTAGTTTTTGCTTATTATTCATATTAAAAAAATTAACTTTAGGTAGTTTTCTACAAGATACAATAGTAGTATGTGTGGTAAAAATGGCACTTCAAAGATTTTACCCCCCTTATAAAGAAAACAGAGGGGAGTAACATTCAATTTAGACTGTTACTCCCCTTATAAATACAGAAGTGTGATATTCCTTTGTACCAAAGTACATTGGACTAAACATACCTTTGTCGTAATAGGTAGTTAGACTAAGGGATTAAGACAAAATAATGTATAAATAATTATATCCATTTATATTCTAATAAAAACATGGGGAGTAACAATCTAAAGAAGTACTGTGGGAAAAAAGTAAAATTAACTTTTCATCCCTACCAACCTTGCTTCAACCCTTCGATTTACACGTTTTTGTTGTACAGAGAGATAAATTACAATGAAATAGCTGCACAAATCAACAGATGCCTTGTATGTGTATTGATATTGATTTATAATTTTCTTATGCACAGTTTGGGGGCCTGGGTAGCTCGGAGGCTAGAGCGCTCGCCTTGCGATAAGGCAAGTTAAGCAGCCTCGAGCAGGGACAGAAGATGGATGGATGACCGCTTCTGACCACAGCTCTGGGTTCGATTCCCGGACCTGGCTCCCCGCTCAATGTCCACCCAGCATTGTTTAAACAAATGGGAAGCTCCTCAAAAGAGAGGCACCTCCAGGTTTCGGCCTGGAACCCTAATAATGACACTCTTGGTTGTAATACAACTAGGAGGGGAGTCATGGTTAACGACCATATCTTCACACGAGTGTGTGAAGATTTCGGTCCCTAACCCAGGTTTGTTCAATCGGCCCACCTAAGTGCCCTGCGTCTTCGGGTGTAAAAGCCCCCCGGAATTTAAAAAAAAGATGCACAGTTTATAACAATGATAAATAGCTCAATTAAGATACTTTGACTGCAGGTTGAACAACATACCCGACGAAGATATGAAGGTGGCTTATTGCACTGATTTAGACAAGACAGTTCTAACGATTAACTTTGAGAAAAGAGGATGGGTTCAAGTAGCACCAGAAGATAGCTGGAATTTTTACTGGTAATATATTATTATAGTTTTTATAATATTACAAAACTAATTTCCAATATTTATTAGTGTTTTCTGAAATTTATTTATCAAAATAAAATATTAATTAATTTTATAATATGGTCACTTTATGAGGGCAAAAAACTAGAAACAGGAAAACATATATTATTTTACCATACATAGTTCTTAACAGGTTAGAACAAGTAAACTGATATACCAATGCCGATATACTTTCTTATTCTGACAGCATGGGAAAATAAATTCCGTATTGCTTCGAATACGACGTACTTTTTTTGCGTCTTGGCTTCGCAAAAATCGATGATCGTCTTATATTCAAGGTGCGTTTATATTGGATGCATTCATTTTTTCCAGATTTTTGGTTCGAAAATTGGGATGTGTCTTATATTTGGGCGCGTCTTATATTCGAAGCAATACGGTAAATAAAAAAAAGCCAATGAGAGCTCTAGCTATTGGCGGGTAGTAGGTCGGGCCAACTAGGCAAACAAAAACATTACTGGATAACCTTAAGATGTCTGCCTTGTGGCTTTATTTTTTACATAACATAGGTTGGCCGGTAGAACTACAGTATATGGGGCCCCTACTAGATATCGCAAATAGGTACTATCGATTGTTATAATGACACCATATTTCGAATTATTGATCAATTTTACCTTTTTAACAAAAAAGTGTTTGTTTTGTGTTTCAATTCAATTATTTTGGTAATTATATCGTATCTGACCCACTTTGACTAAATAACTACTACGATAAAGGGATATTTAGTCTAATGTACATTGGGACAAAGGAATATCACACTTTTATAAACAAAAGTGTGATATTCCTTTGTCCCATGTAAATTAGACTAAACATTCCTTTTTCATAATAGTACCTTAATTTTTTTTGCCCTAGAATTTTCAATCGCCACTCCGCACCGCTTCACGGTGCTCTGCTCATTTTCTGAAGAAAAACAACCCTCCTGCATATAAACCAGGTAGAGGTCCAAATCAAAGTAAAGTACAAAAGAGTTTAACAGACAAGATATATCGATATATAAAGTCTTGAAAGTGGTCGATAGTGAGATAACGTCTTATCAGAAGGGGCCCCATATACTGTAGTTCAGCCGGTTGGCCAATTTGAGCTGTCAGATTGACAAAATGTAATGGCATAAGTATAACAATAAGATCCAATTTTTTTCAATGACCTTACAGAATTAATTCACTCTAATCATCTGTTATGATATTTCATGAAAAGCCCAAACAGAGAAGAGAAAGTTGGATATTAAAAATTAAGCTTATTCTATTGTCTATAATAATAAAGCACCCCCTAAAACCTATGTAAGACGAAATTCCAAATAGTAAACTAAAGGTCTACGTATTTACTTCTTAAATAATAATGATTTCTAAACGATAGTAAAAACTTTTCAAGAAATGGAGCGCAAATTATTTGAAATATATTTAAACGGAACTATTATAAACAACCAAGTAACTAGCACTAGAATCTCCTCACTTAACATTATGAGAGTAATATCAAACAAACCATTTGACACAATGTTTTTATTAAATCTTGGACTGTTCATTTATTTCAATTTGACTTAAAGAATGAAGAATAAAGCCGATAATGTTCCTTTTCCAAGAAAAGTGAGGGCAAATAGAGAAGAAAACAAAACATTCAAGCTTATCCATATTTTTTCGGCAACAAATTGACTAATTATACAACTTACAAATACTTATGGATTACTGCTTACCTTTTTCCATGTTCAAGGATACTTTCTAGAAGAGTTATGAATAAAAAAATAACCAGAAACTTAGTGTAAATTTATAAATTTAAACAGTAACTCTACTCTAAATTTGTATTGTTTGGCGGCCGAAGATAGCAAAAAATAAACTTTTTTTCTTCTGTATCAGTGTTGGCTCTCTCAAATGGCATAAAAATAAAATTCTAAAGAAAGAATTAAAAATCGAATATACCGAAACAGTTTGATACTGCCAGGAAAATGTCAAATCATTTCTATTTTAAAAGCTAAAATTCAGTCCAGTTAAAACTGCTTTATTTTTAAATAAATGTGGTCTTATCTATTGGAACCACAGTTTTTTTTACGTACTTTGTAGAATGATTCAATTACCTATATTTACTTTTTTTTTTTATTTAATAGCTTTTTTTGTAAATGGTTATTTGTAATGGTTTTTGTAAATGGTGGTTATTTTTAGGGCTGGCATTCAAACAACAAGAAATATTTTCAGTCTTGAGAGCGGATACAGAATGAATGATCACCAGTCAGTATAAATTCACTCAATATTTTCCATTTCCAATTTTTTAATTAATTTATCTTATTATAATACATTTTTATAAATACCGTACTAATAAAATAAGGAATTGATGTATAATATTTTAGATTATCAACAGATAGTTTCTTTCTATAACTGTACTTGTACTTCCTATGATAAAAATATGACCATTAACAATAGAAGAGGGGAAAAAAGGGGTTATAATTTATAATCCCCCTAAGGGCCTATGGGCCTGAGGGGGCTACATAATTTATGTATTTTCATTTGGATATTAATTCACAGATTTTTTAGTGATCCTCAGTCATAATTTCTTCTCATATCTATCTATTTGATATTTCTTAGTCTTCTGGAAAAATTGAGCTATTTCCTCTATTAAAAAGTTCAGAAATATATATTGGAAGAAGTTTTTAATAATCATAAAAACAAAAATGTAACAGGCCTTCTTCCATTCACCCCGATGATTACTCAGCAAGAGTTCAATCATCATTTTCTAAATTATTCACTTCATAAGGCAAATTTTTTAAACGTTTAGAAAAATAATATTAGGTGTCACATAATGGCACTATCATGCTATTTTCTCCAATAAACTAGGCATCGCGTGGCTCTATCATTGAATCAAGCTTAATGCAATAAATATTGAATACATCAGTAGAGTCTCTAATCCGATAGATATGGGACCATGCTATGTTGGATTACTGGATGTTTAATTATAAATTACACAAGTGAATCAGCATTTTATTTAATAAGTTTAGATCCAAAATTTAAAGGATTTAGTGATCTTATATCACTTTATAGCGATACATCTGATAATTTTTAATTATTTGAGAAAAAATTTGTCTTATTAAATCGATAACGGTAGAATGCTCATGTTTACGAGAGTGTTATACACAAATGGTTAGATGGGTAACTCTTCAAAATGAACGTAGCCTGAGCAGTGGTAAAAAGAACTTGTATACCCAATTTTTTAACTAAATAGGTCCACTTTTACTCAAGTTATTGTTGGAAATGTAAATGTTTCTAAAAAGCCAAATAGACAGGATACATATATTTTTGTTGAATGTAAGAAGCTCCACTTACAGTTGCTTCAATTACTGATTGAGCTTTTAATAATGCTTTATCTACCTCATTCGCTGTACCTTTTATGTGTTTTAATATTGTTTTTAATTCATATATTATAGATTAATTAACCATTTTCCGAATCATTACGAGCTCACTAGAAAGGATCTCTTGGTGAAAAACATCAAAAGGTATAGGAAGGAATTGGAAAGACAAGGAGATCCTATAGCTGTGAGGGCAAAGGATGGGAAGTATCATTACTTGGATTTCATACCTGTTACATTTATTCTCCCTGCAGGTAACTGATTAATCAAATTGTATGACTTATTAATAGATATTTTTAAATGAAGCTCTAATCGCACACTGGATTTTCCACATTGTAATAAGCCTATTATATTTTCTACGAGATATAATTAAATTTAAATGAATTTTACATTTATTGTTATTTTACTGCTAGATTATAATATGTTTGTGGAGGAGTATCGAAAGCAACCTGCTAGTACGTGGATAATGAAACCTTGTGGAAAAAGTCAAGGTGCTGGTATATTTCTAATTAACAAGCTCTCAAAGCTCAAAAGATGGTCTAGAGAAAGTAAAGCTCCTTTTAATCCAAATATCGTCAAAGAAACATATGTTATCTCAAGGTAATTTGCTTTATTATTAATAACTAACCACAAAATTATTTAAGGTATTATAACATAAACAAATACTAAATATAATATCTTTGAATATTAAGATGTATAATTCTGCTACCTCATTTTGTTGCTATAATACAGTATTACTTTGAATTTGGGCTGCACATTTTATTTAAATTTTCAACTAGCAAAATTAACGGACTTACATTTTAAGCATATAATTTTGACATTTAAAAATACTTTTTTCCAAGTTTAAAGTGATTTTTTTATGAGGAAAATTGCAAGAGGCAGAGACCTAATTGATTTTTTTTTTTTTTTGCCCTTCCATTTACAGGTAAAGCTATTATCTAAACGTGTAAAAAATCTGGTGCTTCAATGTATATATACATTAGTGTTATATATAAACAATTGTCATAAATGGATGTTGACAGCATGAACTGTTGGCAGCTATGAAGATGCTTTTTGTTACCATGAAATTCAGGACCTACGCAGCTATTGAGTTAGCATAAAACATGGTTAATGTTGGAATTGTTTTTTGTACGAAGACCTAAAATAAACACTTTCATAAATTTTTAAATATGTATTATTCAACTATTCTAGATTTTTAAGAATGTTAACTACTAAGAAAAAGCAAAAATTAACTTCTTATGCCAGCACTTTCCTTTAAGTTAGTAGAAAAACGAGTTATTAGTTAGTACTTGTACTATTACTACGACAAATTACTAGGACAGTACTATTATTAGGACTAGTACTACTATTAATAGTACTATTACTAGGACGAATTTTTACTAACCCCAACGTAGAGAGTTCCAGCCACTTCACACATCATACCACTGTACAATGAGCCGCTGAAGAGAGTAAGGTGTGGTCATTAGTGAGGCATATAAATCAGAGGACCAAGGCGTAGGGTCATACCTATGACCCTGTGTCGCCTTCAACTCACAGGTATACATCAAAGCACCACGACCACACCATGAGATTCCTTGCTTAGGTATTCTAGTATTCTCTGTAGGTTCCCTTTGACCTGTTCTGCTCATGATTCATTAGTAAACCAGAGCATCATGGCACATGCCCATGAGCTCGTGTTGTCCTTAAAGTGACAAGCGCCTTACCAAGTCCAGTATGAAATTCCAATATAGTGACTCAAAATATTTCCTAATAATAATTTTTATTGTTGTGTAATACATTATAAACAGTGATATTTTAATATTTAGTATGATCTAATAGGTGACATTTAAATTTCAGATATATTGAAAACCCACTTCTGATAGGTGGGAAAAAATTTGACATGCGCCTTTATGTAGTAGTTACTTCATTTCGTCCACTAAGAGCTTACCTGTTTAAAAGCGGATTCTGTCGATTTTGTAGTGCCAAATATGACACTTCAATAACAGAGTTGGACAACATGTTTATTCATCTTACCAATGTTTCTGTTCAAAGGCAGGGAGTAAGTACAATAGTGTATATAGTTATTTTTTAATAGTATTGCTGCACTTCATTGTGTTGATGTTTTAGAATTGTTTCCTACATCAAAATGAGATTGTCTGAGGTCAATGTGGTATTACCTATTCTTTAAATAAACTAACTTAAAAGATCAAATTTAGCTTCTCTCTTGATAACTTTGTATTATGTTTAAGGGTGACTATAACAGTATGCATGGTGGGAAATTATCTATGGACAATCTGAGACTATATCTTGAAGGAACAAGAGGCAAGCAGGTATAATCCACGTTTTAATAGTTTTGGTTTTATTTATAAGTCTGCTAAAATTTAGCAATATAATATTTGTTCTCATATTTGCCTTTTATCCTTTATATATTTGATTAGTGTTTAGTAGCTTGTTATTTAGTTTTAGTCCAGGAGCATCAAGCTAGAATTTTGTTTATAAATAAAGGTTTTAATGCCTTTTAAGAATATGTGGTCGGCTAAGTTCGTCAACAGGACATAGCTTGGCAATGGGAATTTGAAAAAAACAATCCAGTGGAGGGCAGTCATGTCCCGTCTATTTTGGTGAACAATATGATGATAGTTCGTCACTTAATAGGTTAGCTAATCAAATATTACTCCAAATCAAAGACGTCACCTATTATTACAGACTACCATCAACTTGATTTTTGGTCTACTAACTAAGTTAGTTCTCAGGATCATGAAAGTCATTTTGCCCATCAAAAAGAGCGGGACATGGCCGCTATGCACCGGAGACCAACTTAGCTGACCACATATTCTTTAAAGGCACCAAAACATTAACTTGTACACAAAATTCTAGCTTGATATTAGTCAGACACTTTTTTGCACGCTATCTCCTGGACTATTAGTTTCTCTATCCAATTTTTAAGGCAGTGCAAAATTGACCAAACACAAAATATAATGCATAACCTATTAGTTTAATGTTACTCAGTATATATTTTTTAATGTTATTTACAGGTAACAGACAAGCTATTCAAAGACATTATGTGGCTCATCATACACTCTCTACGATCAGTTTCTTACATTATGACAAATGATAGGCATTGCTTTGAATGTTATGGCTATGATATTATCATAGATAACAACTTGAAACCTTGGCTTATTGAGGTAATAAAAATATATTTATAAACACGTTGATGGCGGACCATGTTCTTGGAACATCTGCTGGTTAGGCCACGTTCTGGGAACATGCCCTCCCAACTATATATTTTTATCTATTTTGTAATACCCAGGCCCATGGTTCAGATTCTATCTAACCAGATAGCCATCCGTACAGTTCTATATGCTTATGTTCCAATCTCTCCTAGCTTTTTTGTTTTTCAGTTACATATTTATAGTGGATTTATTTTTATATCCCAGACCCCAGACCCTATGTTGTATCAAGCAATTGTTAAACAAACTTATAAAAAAAAAAAAATGATCGATGTTATATATTAAATTTAATTAAATATTTTCAGGTTAATGCATCACCATCTTTGACTTCGACAACAGTTAATGATAGAATTTTAAAGCAGAAACTTATTGACAGCATTTTATCAATAGTAATTCCACCCAATGGTATTCCAAAGTAAGTAATATTTTACTAAAATTACATTTTACTTAAAAAATTAGCCTGGACCCCTTAAAATTCACGTTAATTTACAAGACATTTTCTTACATTGTTTGAGATACATATTTTTTTTTTTTTAATTGATTTTTTCCTTTTTTTTAATATAATGGATCTACAGACCTTATAAATTATTTTTAAAAGAACTTTTTTGGGAAAATTTCATTTAATAATCTAATTAAAAACCATTTTACTGACAGTGTTTTTCTAATTTATGCATATTATATTATAAGCTTTGTTTGTTTGTTTTACCAGTGCCAAGTGGAACAAGACACCATCATTAGATGCCCTCGCTAACTTTGAAGTTCTCATTGATGAAGAAGCAAAGAACCAGAAGCTTAACGGAAATGGGTGTAGGGGAGGAGGTGCTCCAAGTGTTAAAAGCACCGGTTCTGGAGTAGGCAGAGCAAAGACAAACCCTTCCATATTATTGAGGAATAACAGAACAGTAATTCGGAAAAAATAATCAAGTTGATAAATATAATACCAATTTTTTATATAATGAAATATATTAAATTTTATTTTTTAAATTGTTTTTTATTTTAAAAATAAAAAGATTGGGTACTTTTAATTTCCATGCTCATTTTGAGTTTCCGCTTTAGCAAAAATAATATTTTCATGCTTTGACGGCATTCACACTTATAGAACACATTTATCGATGCTGTTTAACTTCCATCGTAGGGAATACTTATGGAAGTTAAAGCATGAAGGATGGGTATGTGCCCCACTACATAATATTCTACGTTGGGAACTCCTGTCAACATATACATAAGCAGAAGGAATACACACTCTCTCTGTTAAGTACATTTGACAATAAATACTCAGCTGATTTTTGTTTTCTAAGAAAGTATATTTTTAAAGAGTGTGGGAGCTACTGGTGAAAAGAAAATAAGCTGATTATTATTATTTTTGAATCGCTGAATACTGTTTCGAACCTTTTCTTAAATGATGACGAAAGTTAAATACAGTAGAGTCTCGCTAATCCGGACCCCGCTAGTCCGGACATCCGTATAATCCGGACGAGCCAAAAACTATGTACAATTTGGAACTAGGGTTATTCAGATTTATGAATTGTTGAGATTATCGGGGTTTCTGCTTTTATTGTCTATTACCATTTATAAAATTGTTCCTAGTACAGTTTACAGGTGTACATTCCAACGTTCGACACTAGGAATACCCTGTATTTCTGTTAAAAATAAACAGATTTAGAATAATTATGAATAAGTAAGAACATCGATAAATCTGTTTGGGTTCCATAGAAATGTAGGGCGGAAGATATAAAGGTAGAGTGTTCCAGAAAATAAAATTATATATGAGATGAGGAGAGGATTTTAAGAAACACGTAGCGGCGGTTCAACGGAGTTCCGGAGTGTACAATGTCTTAACTTTTTGTGAAATGATTAGGCGTTGCTTGAATTTTATTTCGGAACACAGCTTGTTTCCCTAGAAGTCTCTTCTATACCTGCACCTGCGTAATAGATTACCATTTTAATTTAATTTATTTGATACTCGGACTGGTGACAGAACAGTCTTTGAGACTAAGAGAGGTATTTTTTTACGATAAAAATCTCGATTTAAATATTTTTATTCAACTAAAACTTATTTTATAGACATTTTAAAACTGATTCCGTTTAATCCGGACTTTCGGTAATCCGGACAGGGTCCGGGCCCGTCAAACCCGGATTAGCCAGACCCTACTGTACATTAAAAGTTAATAGATGCATATATATATAAGGTAACCCAGAGATAAATAATACAGGTGACCATTACTGCCTGATTTTCTGTCCTGGTAAAAGTCTTTAAATCTATGGACTAGGGGAGGCCCCCCCTCCACCCCTAGTACCAAGCTTCAAAGAGCTTGGTAAATGTTCACAACACATTTTCGGCCATACTTACACTTTTTGTTGTAGTGAACAGATTTTTGACATTTTCATGTCTTGACTTTGGCACGTAAACTCAAAAAGCGTTACAAAAAAACGACACCAAAAAGCGTTACACACGTAACAGGAGGTTAGGAAGAGGTAGGAGGTAGTAAGTATTGAATAGTATTGTCTAGAATAGAGGTTGTAGAGAGAGCCTTCCCCCGCAAGCTCGTCAACGTAGGGGCTACACCTTCACCTTGTGCGGTAACTTGCTCTGCACCCCGAATTTCGCTCAAGCAGTCGCTCGTGCGCCCCCCTCAACTACAAATTCTGTTCTACGACTACTCCGATTTTCACAGGACAAACGCCATAACCCTTAGAATTTTATTTCTAATAAACTCACATAAATAAAATTTATTTTTTATTTTTGTTATATTATAATTTTTTGCATTTATTATAAAAATTTAGGCGAAGAAGCTAAAAGATTACTTCTTAATAAATTGGAAAAGTACTTCCTTTCTTCGTACACAACATATGTTCGATTTAATTTCTAATTTACAAACGCAAGAATCTGCACGCTCGAATATTTTGACATTTCCATGCCTTCACTTCAGCACATAAACTCGAAGAGTTACCAAAAAACGACACCAAAAGGCGTTACAGGAAATTGGTCACCTCATAGATGCACAACCATAGATTCTACAAATGGTAACAAAAATAATTATAGAAACGAAATTCCACATGAAATATTCAAGTGTCGTGGCCAAACCAAACAAAGGCGTTATTGAGAACATGATTTAGTTAGCTAATTACTTTTAAAAAATTTCTTTGATGATAATGACGTGGCAGGACAGAAATCACTTTTGAATATTTGAAAGGTGAAAAAAATCTGATGTAAATTGTAAATGTCACAAGCCAGCTGCTTAGCTCATCAGCTGTTCAAAAGCCCTACGGTACCTGGCTCAGGTGAAAAATAGAATAAGAAGGTTACCTATTGGTTACATTTCTGTTTTTGATAAACACGATGTAGTATTTGATGATCGAAATTTGTTTATTATGGAAATTATAAAGTATTTATTTTCGGTTTTTTTAACTTTATGCTGTGTAGAAATATTGATAGTTAAATGTAGCGAGAAAATCAAGTCAGTTAATAATAAGGATAATGATAATGATGAGGAAGAGTATTCCTTGTTTGAGCCCACATCAGAGTGGAAGCCCCTCCGGAAAGGTAAGTTTATGGGTTTTATAATAATTGTAATTATATTGTGTGGAATTGATCAGTAATAATTAAACTGTAATTGATCAACTGATCATTTCAGATCAGGCCATTCCAAGAGGACTTCACGTGAGAATGAATTTGGCCACAGGAAAGAGAGAAGCTAAACTTTTGGATCCGGATGAGAAAAATGACGATGACATCCACGATATATCAACAGTACCTAGTGAAAACAAAGAAGACGATCATTTCGGTGGCTTGACTGCCAAAGAACTTAAATATTATCTTAAGAAAATCCAAGGTGATGATAGAATTATAGCTGAAGATGTAAGTGTTTCATCACTTTTGCTTAGCTATTATTATACCCTGGGACAAATATGTGATATTGTGTGAGATCCCTATTATATATGAGAACAAGGTACTCTTCTGTCCTTTAATTCATCTTACTTTGAGCCATGTATTTAAACTTACAAATATGGCATAATGAAAAGGTTCTAAGGGCGTAAGGTTCCATCACAAAAAAGGTTCTGTTTAGGTATTTCATATAGCTTGAAGGCGAAATTATGGTATTTTTACTGTACCACTACAAGAGATGGCCAATGCAAGTGATAGATAGTATAATTATGTTAAGACAAAGGGACAATATTACTTCTATAAAATAAAGTATCTTTTTTAATTGTATATGGATCAGTTAACGATTTATAAATAAAATTAGAGGCCCTGCCTTTCAAAAAATCTTCACTCAAAGAAAAATGATCCTACAAACATTTATGTTACTATTTTAAATATTCTTCCTCTCCTTTTTCTTGAGATTTGCTTATGAGCTAGATAATAAAAAAATATATTTGTCTTATTACATTTTTTTTTTAATATGACTAAATCTTCTAAAGGAGTTTGCTTTTGAGATTCTCTAAATCTATATATAGATATAAATAATAATAGACTGTAGGGGAAAACTGATTTTAAAATAGAATTTACTGAACTGCTGGATGTTCAGTTTCTTTATTTAAAAAAAAAATCTTTCAAAATTAAATGCAATCAGTTTATTGTTTAAACTGACTTCTTTGGTAAAGTTTACTGATATAAGAAAGAGACGCTGGTTTCTGCTGTAAGAAAGGGTGGAGGGGGCTTACCTTGTTCCCAGCACAATTCCATGGAGAGAATGATTTTTTTCTGCAATACTAATTGCTAGAGCCGAGACCTTGCAACACTATTTTAGCTTCCCCTTTTTACCAGCTGTCATGACAGTATTATCATATCAGTGATTGTTAGTTTTTGCGAAGATTACGTCAGTTAACCTCCGCTATACTAAACCCCATTAGAGAGTTTTTTAGGATAAGTTAATTTTATTTAATGTCTTCAATATGTCACCATCTAAGTACAATTTTGTTTTTGTTCGAACTGTGCTTTACTTATTAGAATTTTATGTAAAAAGGGTAATTGTTAATCTATATTGGGTACTCAAACAATTATTAAGAAGAGGAAACGAGATTTAATAGTTACGTTTTACCACTCTTAAGCCAAAGTAATATAAACAGGAGATAAAATAAATACAATGTTATTAAGCAAGCTCTATTAACTATATTTCAAGAACTTTCTATCAGATATTTTTTGAATGATTTAATATCAAAGAGTTTTATGTCTTTGTTAGTTCCGCAACTTTGGTGCAATGTCGAAGACGGGTTTAATTTATTATACTATCTAACCATTTTCTCCTCCTCTTTAAGTAGGTGTTCATTGATTCTCTCAGTGGGTTTGTTCATTGACCAACATTTTTTATTATCTAACTAACTTATTTTGACTGTAAATGAACTATACATTTACTATTCTAGTGCAGCACTCAATAAAAATTATCTATAGATGTTGCTGAAGTACTTAGGGGGGTGTTTCTGAGGTAACTTACTTGTTTTCTTTTTATAGCAAAAGTAAAGTTGATACTATAATAGCAAATATTTTGATTTGATCTACTTTTATTTGAATTCTGTGGGTCTTATGTACCTATATTGATAGATACAGTATAGTCTCGTTAATCCGGATTTGATGGGACTGGGCACTGTCCGGATCACCGAAAGTCCGTATTAAAAGGTTTCAGTTTTAAAATGTCTGTAAAACTAGTTTTAACTGGGTAAAATGATTAAAATATATTTTTTTATCATAAAAGTGACTGTCTTGTATCAACGTAGGCCCAGTATACAAACCTACAAATTGATTTAGGATAAAAACTTTCCATCTTATTGATAAAAATTCAAAATTTATTTATTGTACATTAATAGAAAATTATTGATATCCGTCTGGATTAACTGGATGTCCGGACTAGCAGGGTCTGGATTACAGGGGTCCCAGACCCTCCTACTTTTCCTACTTTCCTACTTTTTTAGTAGGAAAGTAGGAAACCTCCTACTTTTAGTAAAACCTCCTACTTTTCCTACTTTTTTACCTCATAGATATCTTTAATTTTTATTTTTTGAATATTTTAAAAAAAATATTTGTTATTTAATATAGTTTACCAGTTTGTTGTGTGTGAGCTTCACTATTTTTCTAGCTATTCTGGTTCCATTTATTAAGTTAAATTATTAATTAATATCCTTTGCTCGCGTATTATTTAATCTTTGTTTCGTTTTGATTTTATTAACAGTATGAGAGGTATTACTTCTCTTTTACATTAATCTGAAACTTTCAATCCTTTGCTCCTCTTAAATTTTTATTTAGGATTTCCTTGTTATGAGATGTTCATTTTTGTTTTCATCCCAGCAAGAAGGGTAAGAGATAATAGGTTGTAGAAAAAAATAAAGCTAGGAGCATATTTTGTTTGCAAGTATGTTGACGTTTGTGATATATTTGATTATTATCATCTGTAAATTTGAATGCAATAAAATCTTAAATACATTTGTAAAATAGGCCAAACAATTGTGGAAGCTGCCTTCAAAAAAGTCAACCAAGAAATGTCCTATTCAAATTTAGTAAGAACAGAACAAAAGTAGTCAACAAAGAAAATAAAAGACAATAATACGCAATCTAAAAATCTAACTTTAAATGGCTTAAAAATATTGATTTATTTACTCAAATAACCAACTGATTGGTTTAATGAGGAATATTACAATTACCTTACGTGTTTAGACTAAATGTTTTAGACTTTTATTTTATTCTTTTTCTTATTGTGCTCTTGGGATGATCATTAAAAAAATGCAATTTTTTAAAAAACAATATAATTGGTGCAAATTTTCACCCATTTACTGAGCATCATCAGGCCTTTATCTGAGTAATGAGTGTTCATTTCAAACTCCTCTTTATTAACAACAAGGGGTGAGTAACATTCTTTTACAAGCATTGAACTGTTATTCTGAGTAACAGTTCCACCTTATGTCCAGGAATGGGGGAAAATTTGCACCAATTTTATTGTTTTTTAAAAAATAGAAATGTTTTTTTAATGATCATCCAATGAGCCCTAAAAGAAAAAGAATAGATTAACTGAAGAATAAATGAGAATACTTTTATGAAACACACCTTTACACCTCAGGGACTTGATAGCTCAACTGATTTTGTTTTGTCAAATGATACATTTTTATGTTTTACCTTATTATTCATTTTCACTTAAATATTTTGTGATAATGCTTCTAGAATAATTTTGCTCATAATTTGAATATTCCAAAGTTTAAATACCTAAAACATGTTAATGTGCTGTTTTTTATTTGAAAATCTATAATTAATTTTCAGTTAATTATCTATACAAGGTTTAATTTTTTACTTACCTGCAAGACAATCCTACTTCATCCAGCCCATTTTTTAGGGGGGGGGGGGGGGGAATATTATTTATAATATTAATATTATTATGTGTTTATTCATCAATTAATTATTTTTATATTTTAATTAAGTGCATGAGATAATAATAAAAACATAAAAATAAATCCAAGTACATTTTTACACATCCTATTTATTTACTAAAATTTCCTACTTTTTTAAAAATAACCTCCTACTTTTTAATAAAAATATCCTACTTTTCCTACTTTTTTGACCTCAAAAACCACTGGGACCCCTGGGATTACCGAGACTCTACTGTAGTTGTAATATAGTTTGTTTGTTTAATGAACAATTATGATTCAAATTATTATTAATGATGAAGGAGAAAGGAAGACACGCTTTTAACATTCTTTTTTAAGGTATAAACAAGAATGGTGTTTTATTTTATTATTATTTATTTCTTTTTAGGAGTTAGAAAAAGTGAAGAAGAGATTTCGTTCCTATGAAGAGTTAAAAGACGAACTCCTCAGCCTTCAATCTGATGTAAAAACAGATGCAGAGATAATGAAAGAACTTATTGCTAACTTCATGGACCTCTTGGATAGAAAAGCGTCTCCTATTGCTGATGAATTCAAAGAGGAATTTGATCAAGAGGAATTATCTATACTAACTGATCTTGAATACTTGGTTCATCAAATTGATAATGCTAAGGATTTTGTTAAAATTGGGTAAGTTATTCTTATATCCGGCATGAGTAAAAAGGTTCCACGGTAAGGATGCTGGTTATAGCCGGCATTATATTATTTGTTGTCTCTAATAGAATGTTGAGTGATCATTTTTAATTACTACTAGCAGTCTCTATTGGTTCTTTATGGTATTACAAAGTTGTTTACACGTAACTACTAGATAACACCTCCGCAATTTTATTTTTAAAATAATTCTTGCACTACTCTACATCTCGAGGTCAATACTTTTGGTAGATGTTTTGACCCTACCTACAGGATTAGGTTTTTTTTTATCCTTATAAATAACCTTAATTTTACTTGTTCTAAATACCAGATTAAGATCAGTACTTCAACAAAGGAATTTCGTAAGAAATTCCTTTGTTGAAGGAAGGAGGGGAGGTAGGTAACTACCTCTGTCAAAGAATGACAATTTATTGTTTATTTGTTTACTTATGTATGTATTTTAATAACAATTATTCTATACATTTTTTAAAAAAAGAAACGTTTTAATGTAATATATATAATGTGCGACAAGCAATGTTTTCAAAAAATATTTTTAAATTGTCTGAAGGTGAATTGATGTGGCGTGTTTTTTTTTTTGGACATTTTATGCTTATTATGTTATCTAACTTGTGATTTGTAATTCTACTTTCGGGATTTTTGTTTTAGAATGAATAGATAATTCTAATTATAAATGCCAGGAGCCTTGGGCCAATAGCCGGTAACTTGGGACATGGGGTTAGTGGCCTGGGGCAATGTGCATGGTGTAAGGCCCCCACCTGCAAAAAACCCAATGAGTATTGTCAGGGTGAATGATTTAAAGTTGTTTATTGAATAACAACTTAAAACTCATTCAATAATATTAAAAAAATTATCAGAGTAACTTCTCAAATCTACAAACAACACGTGAAACTGCCCTTTCTGATGACGTTGCTCTGTCATTGGATGGAGCTAAAAACTTGTGGTTTTGCCTTCTTTCTCTTTAACTTAAGAGTTCATAACACAACTAACTCGTTGAATGCCATCTCGCAAGTGGTTGCAGTTGCAAGCCTATGTGCTCACACGCCTTGCCACCAAACTGTTCGGTTGCTTACGTAGGCTCAGAACCGAGCAACTGCAACCAAACAGTAAGGCAACTGAAACTAGGCCTAAGGGGCCTGGAGAAGTAGGTACACCGCGAATGGACATACTTAACGATAAATAGTATATCTTAACGACATTACGAAAAGCATGTTCTGTGTTTTATAGTTTAAAACTTAGTTTGTAAATAATAATAATACGTAACCAGGATGGCAGAGTTTTGAAATGGATAATTGGTGTAAGTGCCATATTTAGACTGAGGAAGCATCAAACCAAATTGTTTGGGAAGTTTTTAGAGTAACTCAGAAGACGGTGTCTTTTTATTGCATGATATGGACATTACTAAAGCATTTTCTAGTGACAAAAGAATAGAAATATAATATAATTGTATTTAAAAAAAAATAGAACATAAGCAGAAACATAAAAATAAATAATGATGCATAGATTTCTTCTTCACGTTATTATGCTGCACCACTATGCCACATCGATTACTTGGTTATGTATGTCAATAGCTAATAAATAAAGAATAGTTTCTTCAACCAAAATATTGAATAATTATAGTTCTAATATGTTCTTTATTATATAATTAACCTTGTCAAAAGCATAAGGGTGCAAATTTATTTATTCGTTTTCTTTTGTACACATATTAATAACAATTATTGTATAAATGTTTAACAAATATCAGACTTTTACGTATTATAATATGTAAATCAATATTTTAGTAAAACAAATTATTAAATTGTCATGAGGAAGCAAGAACAACATGAGAAAGTAGGATAAAAAGCGGCGTAGGTATAAAACAATGCCACACGGAAGGACAGTTTATGGTAGAAGGCCCATCCCAGCAAGCGGGAGTACTGTTCCACTCAAGAGTCAGTGATAGTGTGATAGCATAAATTTATCTGAATTGGTTTATTAACCGACGACATATTTAGTGACTTTGTTTTATTATCACCTGTTGATTCTTTATATTTAGACATTTCTAATCATTTATATTTATTTCCAGGATAAGAGAAGTTGTTTTCCATTCATTGAATTCAACTTCTAGCAAGATTCGTTATGAAGCTACAAAGCTGTTAGGCTCTGCTGTACAAAGTAACCCAGCAGCTCAGGTTACTGCTCTTGATCAAGGAACTCTTCCTATCTTACTTAGAACTCTAGCTATTGACTCTTCCTACCAGGTTAGACAAAACAACAAATGTTACAAAACAAATTAATAACCATTATTTCTCCTATGTGTCCAGATTTATTTTGTTCCCTACAGGTTCCTCTCGTAAGGTATTTTTCTCCATCGAATCTCCTTGTTTCCTTGTGGTATGTCTTATTGTCTTCTGCAAGAAAATATTGTTAGTAGAGCTGAAAAAAATCGCCATTTGTTTTCTGGTTTTCGATATGGAGTCTTGACCATTGAAAATTTCTTTTTAATAAAAAATGTTTGCACTTCTGTCTTATTTTATAGACACTTGAGATAGCAGATCATAGTCTAAAGCAGGGGTTCCCAACCTTTTTCCTCCATCAATCCCTTTTGAAATAATGGTTTTTTTTCTTCTTCAACCCCTTTGCATTTTTCCATTAATATACAGCATACAATGTTATCAGAATATTAATAATTGCAATTAAAAATCTTAAAGATAACAATTTGTGCTAAGAACTTGGACAACAAATTAGAAAAAGTGGTTTATATAAGATTTCAGGTAACAGATATAAACTTGATTTCAGATATGTAACACCTATGTAAATCGAAGCAGTTGCTTAATAATTTCAGATATATTGATATTGTAATTGGACAATAGTTTGATTTTTATTAATGTGGTCATTGTGTGATGCATTGATATATATATGTTTTTAAATATTTGGCCTGAAATTAACTATACTCGTATAGTCACTATAGCTAACATATCTACTTTTAATTGTTGTAAGTGTTAAGTGTACATTCTCAATAAAATTTCAAAACAAATACCTATATGTTCACCTGTAGTGAACATTCGTAACAATTCGTTGAAAGAAATTCTTCTGTCATTTCTCTCAATCTGGAGCTAACATGTAACATCAAAATACTGTTTCTACAAAAAGTGGATTCATCCAACTGCACAGAAAATTTACTTTTTTGCAATTCACAAATTAAAGATTTTTAGTATCTTCTGACATTTCTTCCATACGATGTATGGAGTAATTTCTGTGTGGAATACTTTTTAAAACTGGTTCAGGGTTCATTTTCATAGCAGTTTTTATTACCTCTTTTATATCCGGTGGGCGATATTATTTTTTTCACCAGTGGTATGTGGATATCCGCCTTTTGCAGTTAACAAAGAAATATTGTAAGAGGCTTCTAATCCACTAGCATTATTTACAGAAGTTGACGGCTCAAGAAATGATTTAATTACCACTTTAGAACGACACGCAAATTTTTCTTTTAGATTCTTCTTGAAATAATCAATATTCAAACCTTTTAAATTTATCAACGACCCCTACTAGACCCCTGGAATACTATAGACCCCTTTTAAATTTCCATAGCCTGGACCCCGTTGGGAACCCCTGGTCTAAGGCATAATTGTATGGCAATATTTCACACAATACTAAAATTAGTAGAAAGTATTTTGATGTATTTTTCTGATTTATTTACAGTCTGTTTTTTTTTTTTTATTTTTAGGTGAAATCTGGAGCACTATTTGGACTTTCTTGCCTTATTAGAAGATTCCCTGCAGCTCAAGAAAAGTTTGTTGAACGTGGTGGCCTTAATACATTGTCTAAATTATTCAATAGTTGGACTAGTGATCAGATTAAACTACAAGTAAGTAATTAAACTTGTGTTAACATTTCCTTCTAGTCACTGCTCTGAACTAAAAATAGATATAAACAGCAAAATAGATGTAAACAGTAGGATCAAGAAAAGAGTTAACTCTGACAACTCAGGTTGGGCAACCTATGTGAGGGGAAAAATAAAGGCACTTGGCAGTTTTCCTGTAGGCCGAAGTCCTCCACCTGTTTCATTTTTGGCCCAACATTCTAGACGTCAAACTCAAGCTCTCATTGGATCTCCACCCAACTTGTTAAAAATTAACTCTTTTCTTGATTATACTATAATAGCATGAATAGATATAGCCAGCAGTAAAGCCAACAATGTTTAATATTTCCTCTTTAATTCATTAACTGTCAGCATTATATATTTGTATTTTTTAAAATTTTGTTCTAACAATCAAATCAACAAAGCTTACCCCTCTAATTTAGTTTCTTTTTAGGAAGATATTACAGGGTGTCTACCAGTCGGGAAAAGTCGGGAAGTCGGGATTTTTGGGAGGTCGGGGAAAGTCGGGAATAAGTCGGGGATTCCGTTGTTTGGTCGGGAAAAATAACAGTCCAATTAAACAACTGGCCTTTGTAATAACAATTATATTAAAATTATTTTATGGTTTATTTTTAAAAATGTTATTTTTTTCCACGAAAGATTTAAAAAAAAAGTCATATAATAAGTGTTGGCGTTTTATTCGTGTAGAAATAATTATTAAAATCTTGGATGATCGAGGTGAAACCTTTTTTTTTATATTAAGATAGTTATCTTATCTAATCTGGCCTTTAGTTGTACTAGATAAGGGAAGTCTGTTCCTAAACTTATATCTACTTCCATCTCTGTCAATTGTCATTGCTATACCTATTTCTCTTTCTCTCTCAACCCCTTTCTCCCCCTTACTTCTTTCCCTTTGTCATACCTTCCTTTGCAAGTTAACCTCTGACTCTTTTACAGCTCTTATCTTTTCTACCCCTCCCTTAATTTCGAATAAAATAAAAATATAAGTTCAGTTCTGTATCTGTAGATCATTCGTGATCATTCTTTCCGACTTTAAAAACACATTTTTTGAAAGTTCATTCTTGTTTTTGTTTATTACTTTATATATTGCCGTTTAAGAGAAATATTGACGTAAGTGCTTTATTATTTTTTTTAACAGAAAAACAAACTATGATTTCTTCAATTTTATTTAAAATTTTTTTATTTAAATTTTGCTCCTACGCCAATCGAGAATCAAGGTGGTTATCAAAATTAAAGATAAAATTTTCCATAAAAAAGTCTCATTCATATTTTACAAACAATGGACGGTTTACGAATTATATAGGGCGAAGAATATCTATGAACATTTAGTATCCGTCACTGCACCACTTTTTACGTGTTTTTACGAATATCTCACTCCTATGGCTCGGAGACAAATAAAGGTGAATATCAAAAAGCAAGACTATTAAATTTCCCACAAAATAGGGCTAATTAATTTTTTACGTACAACAGTACAACAAACGGTTTAGCAAAAAAATAGCTTACTATAACTAGCGTATTCGTGTTTATTTTTGACCGACTTGTTACGTATTTTGGTGAATACCTCACTTGCTCTGGCTCTGATAGGCTAATTGAGGATCATATCTAAATTTCACACCAAAAACGTTGTGTTAATTTTTTACGTACAACGAACCGTTTTGGAAAATAAATTGCTCCGAAGTTTCTAGATGACTGCATTGCGATTGTCACCGTAACACTAAAAGAGTAGTAAAAGAGTCGGTAAAAACACAAACACTACACAAGTTATGGTAAGCTAGGGTTTTACTAAACAGTTTGTTGTACGTAAAAAAATGAGCACTTTTTTGTGGGAAATTTAATAATCTTTCTTTTTGATAATGTCCTTCATTTGTCTCCGATCCATAGGAAGCGAGATATTCGTAAAAATACATAAAAAGTGATGCGGCGACGGCAGTGGCGTAGGAACGGGGGGGGGGGCTATCGGGCTTGAGCCCCCCCCCCCCCCCCCCGTCAGATTTAAAGGGGCTGTAAAATTACAAATAAAATAAAAATTAGTACATGGGTTTATGTCTAAAACTGCTTAAAATGCTGTTTTTGAACGTTTATTCTCCAAAATTTTCCCGGGGGAGGACCCCCGGACCCCCCTCCTATAGCGGGGAGGGGGGGGGGGGGTTGAAAGAGGGTAGGTTGTAGTCTGGCACCTTAATTTCTAGAAATCGAGCACTGATAAAGAGTATGTTCTTTTGGAACAGAAATCCTAAAATGACTGGACTAATAATACAATTTTTGTAAAAGAATAATAATGAATAGTAAAAGTAAAAGAAATAATAGTAAAAGAAAAAAATCTAGAACGACGATGTATTCGTTTAGTGTATTTACTGCTGTGGTGTAGAAGATTTAGTTGATAAGATAAATAAGAGCATTTTTCAGAACATGTCCTGAAATTATTAAAATTAAATTTAATTAAAATAATTAAATAAATAATTAACCTAAATTTAATTAAATTATTTAAAAAATACACGCAATAATATGATAGTTCTATGTATTTGATTTAAACATTTATTACAGCATTATAAATACGATTAAAATCATAACAGTATTAACAAAAATTACAGGAAAGTAGAAAATTTGTCTGAGTTTTCTCGGGCCAATTTTTTTCTTCGACTTCAAGTTTTGATCCCCCCGGGGGGTCACAAGTCACAATGATTTTTATCAGTAATAATGACAAGATAAATTATATTTTTTCAGGAAATTTTCATCGCCCATTTTTCAGGAAATTTATTAAATATTCAATTCAATTTACTTTTATTTTAATAAATTAAGTATGTAAATGAAAAATTATAAAAGTAATTAGTATTATATAGTGGTTGGGAGGGGTGCATTTTTTGGGTATATTTTGACTTATAAAACCAATAAAAAATGCAAAATTTAAAAACGCATATATATATTTGTATCCAACTCTTCAGCCAGTGGCGTAACTATGGGCCCGCTTTGCGGGTTCATTCAGGGGGGGGGGGGGTTCATTCAGTTCTGAAGGCAAATAATTTTATTTTTTTTTCTCGTCAATTTTATTTTGGCGGGGGGCCCCCTAATGTCCTAGCTACGCCACTGTATTCAGCAGCTTTCATTTGATACCCCACTCAAAATTTTTAAAAAATATAAATTATTATCAGTTATAATGAGAAAATTGAATTTTCGGTAGGGAATTTTAAAGAAAATGGTCGGGAAAAGTCGGGAATTTCATATTGAGAACCTAGTAGACACCCTGTATTACCTTCTGAGAAGGGGATCAAGGCTGAAACTAGTTGATCAATAATTGTTTTATCATTAATATATGATAAGATATGTTGAAAAACCTAATTTTTCAAAAAATATTTTATCTATCTTTATTCTTCTTCCTCAACTAGGGCTGTCTGTTCCGTTTTTCCAGGATTGGCCCAGCTTTGGACTTAAATCCCGGTATCTACAAAAAAACTTTTCACTACTCCTAAATATCCCACTTTTCATCAGTGATGTCAAAAATAGATAATGTTGTTGTAATTAAAAAAAAAATCACTTATTTTGATAATTTGTTATAAAATAATTGATTGATAGGCAGTTTTAGGTAGCAAAGGTAGGTATAGATGAATAAATAAAATTTTTTATTTATTAGATTTTTAAAAAAAAATCTGTATAAAAAATTAAAGTTTTTTTCTGTACATTGATCAGAATTGTAAATTTAATTTCGGACTCCCAGACAATGTATCCCGCTTTTGAATTTCAGAAATCTGGCAACCCTATCCTCAAAAATATTGTTGATCCACTCTGAAAATTTCTCGATAAGCTGTATAACCTGTGAAGTCTTCACAATAAGAGACTAACTATTTTTATTTTATTGTAAAAACTAAAAAAGTATTCTCCTCAGTGGCGTAGCTAGGGCATTGGGGGCCCCCTCACAAGAACTTTTGTGGGGGCCCCTCGCCAAAGAAAATTGATGAGCAAAAAGGACGCGTTCAGAACTGAATGGGGCCCCCCTGACAATGGTATAGAAGTATGATTTTCCAAGTAGTTAAATTTTATTATATTAACATTGGTATATAGGATTTGCGGGCCCCTGGCAACGGGGCCCGCAATGCAGACCCATGTTACGCCACTAATTCTCCTAGCACTAAAAAAGTTACCAACATGTATTGTGACCTTTTTAATGTGATTTTTAACTTTTTTATTATATATATATTTTTTTTATTTCAGATGAAAATTGTTTCACTTATTAACGATTTACTGTTGGAGAAACGAGACGCACTTATTACATTAGCAGACATGAGAGACAAGAATGTTTATGATGAAAGATCTGCCTATGAAATGCATGAAATAGTCACAAAGATCAACTATTACGAAGATATTGCGTTGGAAGATCGATTAAGAGAAGGTGGTTGGTGTCAAGTATTCCGAGATATGTTCTCAACTACTGCTTCAAACTTAGAAATCAATCCCGATCAAGATATAGCAACGGCTAATGGTGATGAACCAGCTAGACCTGAGCACGATTCGATAGATAAAATAGCCTCGGTTATTTCCTCGTTAGCTCCGACTTGCCGAGGCGAATTTTCAGACCTCTCGACAATTGCAACTAACTTACTCGTAAAGTATAACGAACTTGCTAAAATCGAAAATGATCCAGATTCAATCTTTGCTCTACTACAAAACACTATCACCAACCTTACAGAAGCACTTTCAAAATATAATCTTAAAGATGAACTTTAAATGTTCTTTTTATTAATTTATTAACAAAAAGTTAATTAAGATCCTTAACTTGGAACGATTTAGAACTCGGTTGTATTTACAATAATTTTTAATGATTCTTGGGATAATAGGTAATAACTTTAATAAGGTATTAAAAGTGAATAAGCAAGCATTTTTGTTCCTTAAAGTTATTAAGCACTCTGTTCTCTTCATTACTTTAAATTCTTAGAATCATCATAATATATTGTAATGTATACATTTAACTAGGTAAATACCTACAAATCCAGTGTACATTAATCACAAAAATCTTATGCTTCTTAGCTTGCTGAGGCTATGTAAAGATCGTACTGATAATATAAAATAATTAATTTTTCAAAAAACGAAATAAAAAGTGTCTTATTTAATTAATGTCTAAAACATTAAACATATTAATTTTCGTAATGTGTTAATGTAGAAAAGAAAATTAAAAAGTAAAAATTGTGTTACATTTTGAGGTTTTGGGCTGTAAGGTTGGAAATTTTTATATATGTTAGTGCCTCTTATTCTTCAATTTTTATTTTTCTGTTTAAATTTTCACAGACAAATATTTTTAAATCTTTTTGTCTTATAACAATTTTACAATCAATAACAATTTTAAAATAGTTCGAAGTTAGTAAATTAATCTAAAATAAAAAGTCATTAATTTTAGAAATAAATTGATTCACAACGCTGTCAACCATACACATAATAAGAATGGTAATATCTAATTTATGTCTATAAAGGTGTATAAGGTCTACATTGGTAGTCCATTTATACGGTCTTAAGGTGGGTTGCTTATTCAATTGTATCACCTTTTCTAATCCTCCACACCTATGAAAATGAAAGACATGCCTAGGAAAAGCAGTAGAATAGTACATTACGCGTCGAGTGCGGAAAGTAGCATTTTGCATGCGAGTGTGGAATTTGCACCCGAGCGACAGCGAGGGTAGTAAAACCACACGAGCAATGCAAAATGCCTTTTTCGTACGAGTTGCGTACCGTACTTTATCTACGATTGTTAGATTTAAATAATAAATATAGAAAAAATAAACTTGCTGTATGTAAGTTCGTATCTCTCTCTTGATAAAGATGGCATTAATTCTTGAGTTGTATTTTTTTCCGAATTAATTATTTCTGGAGGAGTATTATTCTCCACATTTTCGTCAAAGTCACTTGATTCACTCATTTTTTTTTACTAAAAACTCTATATAAACAGTTTAATAAAAGAACTGCAAATTAGTTTTGTTAAATGTAAACAAACTCGGTAATCGTGCGTAAAGCTGAAGAATTCCTCTTCTTTACCGCACTAGCGTGGTAAAGAAAAGGAATTCTTCAGAACTATGAGACGCGCATGCGCAATGAATACAAGTACGTAAATAATCACTTTCTACGTATCTAAACAGAGATATAATGTTTATATTTCGTATTAATCGTAGATAAAGAGACTAAACACAATTCTAGAAGAAATTATTTATTGCATGTGTTCAGTTGGCATCATTCTCCTAAACATGGCTCAGACATTAAAATCAATAGAATGCTATCAGATGGAGGTCGACAGGACAGGCCAAAAAGACCACCCTTTAAGTACTCTTTGACAACTTCACACCCCCTACTCATAAGACATTAGTTAATAACAATCTTGGAATTGTAATTAAATAGGCTTTGCATGAAGTGTGCCAAGTTATTTTTATACACCCGTTTTAATACAAAAATATAAATAACAAAAAAATATAGTTAGTATTGCATATAGAAATTCTATTTATTAAAAAAGTCTACTTACTATCGAATGTTGTACCAAGACAGAGTATAAACTCTTATCTTGGTTGTATTTTTTGTAAAGAAAAATAAAATTGTGTTCATAAGCAGAATTTTAGATTTGTACACTTTTAATTAGTTTTGCATTCCTGTTCACATTATAGGTTTGTTCCAACCACACTTCAAACTGTACAACGCATGCGCATTAGCGAAAAACCATCAAGTGTGGTCCGATGCGCAAGCGTCGGACAGTTTCAAGTGTGGTTGGAACAAACCTTATATTAACCACTTAAACATTGATTGGGGACAATAATATATGTCGTTATAGTGTATAAATCGTTTCTTATTTATTTATTTTTAAGAAAGGGATATCGGAATTTGTGTTGGATGAATTCGCCCATAAGTCCATCCCTTGGATTAAGAGGGAGTTTTTACTGTATAAAAATTGTCACTAGCATATCGCTCGAATGCGTAATTTGATTAAAATAATGAACTCAACATTATTGATAAAGGAAACTGGATTATATATTATTTTATTTTTGTGGAACAATGGCATTTGCTTCAATTTTAACTTGGTTTATCACATACATTTTCAATAAATAATTTATTGATAAATATCTTAAACTTTGATATCGTGTTTTAAACAATTTTTTGTTAATATTTATTAGCATCTCCTAGCTCAAAGTAATTACTAAACATCAATTTTTAAATATTTATATGTATATGCATACTCATACAAATTGATTCTTGTGTTAAAATTAATGGAAATATTTATTAAGTTTGTTGGAATATTTAAATTGGTTGTGTTTGATGTAGTCAACTCTTTTCATTGTTTTTACTATAGTACATACTCATTTCTTATTTTTAAGGTTGACTATTTTTTGTATTTTTTTTTTTTTTATGAGTCTCGTCACTTTGGTGTTGGAAAAAGTTGATGAGTAATATATTATAGGTTTTTTCCAACCCCTCCATTTTGTACTGTCCTTTGTATTGTCCTGCGGAAGGTTCGGTAATAGTTTAGGACAGGTTTTATTAGCATGTGCTAACATAGTACTGTAATAAAATCATGCCAGGTTGGAACAGATTAGGACCATAATTCCCACCTTATTAAAAACGTTCAAGGAAACCTATCAGTTAGGGAACCTTCCTGTTGACATATGCCACAATTGATATAACTGCACATGTAATACAAACCAGTACTTGGTATTGTCAGGAGATCGTTTTGACCGTACAATAAATAGTTTGCAAACTATCCCTGCATGGGTTGGAACAGTTTAAGGGACGGAACGAAACATTGTAACAAGTCAGATTAGAACGGCTTTTATCCATCCAGCTGACAGTACACTGCTTGGTTGGAACAAACCTATTATTAGTCTAGTATTGGGGAAGTATTTGTTTCACTTGTGTGCCCTTTGTATTGTATATGTTTTAGCTGTAGTACCTATTCTCAATGTAGGAGCTTTCTAATTGACATCACAAGTTTTAATTTCCCCTTTTTATCGTTCCTCAAATAAGTTAAAGGTCTCTATCTCCAAAACTAGTTATAGTTCAATATTATTATTTTAAAATTAATATCAATATACATAGTAACAAATGTTTCTACAGACAGAATTTTAAGTTTTTAATGCTTTAGATTTTAATCCTTATAAAGGGGTTGGCAAACTATAAATAAATTATGTACGTCAAGCTTGCTAACACTTTTTTGTTTTTTTTAGCACTTTATTAACACGTTCACAGAGGACCACGTTCTAGGAATGTGGTTCGGGTCAGGCCAATGGTGTGGGCCACGCTCTCCCAACTACACTTTTAACATTTTCCAACACCCAGGCCCACAGTTCAAATTCTATTTAGCCAGTTAGCCCTGTAGATAGCATCTGTACCGATCTATACATAAATTCCACTCTGTTGGAGCTATTTTTATTCCCAGACACTGCATTGTTCCAAGCAATTGTTTGTCCGTCATGAACATGTTGAAAAGTGGTTCAAATGAAATTATTGGTGTCAAACCCTGGTCACCTGAGCTGTTCTTTTTACATACAAGACAATTACAAATTACTTATTGTTACCACAAACAAGAATGGGCTATTTCCTTCCTCTGAAAGTTTGCTGACTCCTTACTTAAGGCAATGATGTACTATACTTCTTACTTTATTAAATTTGACATTCTAAAGCTGATTTTTTAAAAATATTTATAGAACACCAGTTTTCATGTTTATTAGGTATCTTTTTTTTGGAACAAAAACACCAAAAAATAAGCTGTGAGTCCAAAGGCTGTAGAGTGTACATCATTGCTAAAAAAAAAAGAAGAAAATTACTCAGTGTATATAATTCCTGATTATTAATATTATTGTATTTATTATAATTAAAGTCAATTCATTATACTTTATTTGTAACTATGCATTTGATAATTATTTAAAAAAAATATATATTAATAAATTGTTGTATTCTAAAAAAAAAACAATAATACTGTAAAATGATATAAATCCTATTTCTTGTCAATATTAAATTAAGTTTTAAAATATTTCATGTATAAATTATTTAATTATTGTTGGTGATAAGAACCCCTTTAATTTAATTTTGAAGACAACTTATGGAAAAATAATATGGAAAAAAAACATTTAAGAAAAGTAAACTATAAATATGGATCTTGTTATATTGAAATCACTTGCTGCATGTTAATAAAAAAACTAACATTGTTATTCCTATGTAAAGTTTTATTTTAAGCTAAAGCTATATTATTTAGATTTTGTAATGTTTTTAACCCTTGAGTGCTTGTGCTTTGTTTTTTTAACGAGTTCAGTTGCACGGGATACAAAACTACCCAAGCCTAAATTTTCACCCTTTTCGGGGTCTAAAAGTCAACAAAAACTTTTCATTATAACATCGATAGTATAATTTTATACTATTTACAAAAATCAAAATATGTTAAAACTCATTTAAAGAAGAAAAAGAGAGAGTGTCAAGGAGAGAGAGTGTAAGGAGTGGAATTCAAACTTAAAAATTAATTGAATAATCATTATTGACATTAACATTTTTGTTTGCCTAATTGGCACTATCTTTGAAACGTCAACAAAATCTGGAGTTCTCATTCGCTCCCCTACCAAAATTTTTTAAGTTTTCCCTGCTGCCACAAAACAATTCTTTTTAATAAAATTCTATAGTTGATGCTTCCTTCAACTTGTGTAAAATTGTCAAACTTCTTTTCTGGTTTATGGCTCTTGGTTAAGCATGATTTATGAAGCTAAAGTTTAATTAGCAGTTCCATATCCATTAAAACCTACCTTAAAATAACACAAAGACAAAATAAGAACTTGTTAAACTGATAAATATTTTTTGTAGGAGATTTTTTTTATTTATTTGGGGACCCAAAATGTTAATGCTTTTTGACAAAGTTGTGTGGAAAATTAAACAATTTTCATAAGTGTTAAGTTAAGCTGAGAAAGGTGTTTTTTATGGAAAATGTTTGTTTTTGTATTAACAATTTATTATTTTAATCTACAATAAGAACTCTTGTTCTTACTATCTTGTTCAGGCATTAACCCATTCAATACGGGTGGATCCACTGTGGATCCATGCCGTACCAACGCGCCTGGCGGGTGGATCCACAGTGGATCCAAGTCCTCTTTTTCAGCCCTCTGTAGCTCTATTCTCCGTGCCTCGAGTAGAACCATCTTGCAAGGCTCCGTCAGGCCCGCTCACGTTTGTATCCACAGTGGATCCAAACTTTTTTTTTTTATTATTTATTTTTAAATTAACTTTTAAAATCGTTTAGATATATACGGTAACTAAGGTAGGTTCATGAATTGGATTACGCATTGAATGGGTTAAGCTTGATTACAAGACCAAACCCAATAATTTATGATTTGATTAATTTTAAAGTCCTACACCAGTTCTACACTAGTGTTTTTTTCTGGAAAGACAATTCTGTCCGCTCTATTTTGATATAACTGTCTGAAACCTTGTATAAAGTAACTAAACGCTAATATATTTATTATAAATCATTTTGATTTTTCTGCTAAGTTATCATGTATATTAGATTTTATTTTAAGTAATTTTGTCCACCATAGCATTTAAGTTTAGATTGTATCTAAATAAAATAATTTTTTTTTTTTTGTTTTTGCACACCAAAACTTGTTCATCTTATTTATTTATTAGTGGGATAGGGATTGAAGAAAATAATGAATGTGGTTGTAAGTAAATAAAAAAAAATTGTAAGTAAACGACTGTTAAATATTGCTAGAAATCTAAAATATATTTGCCTTAATAGAAAATAGTCAATATTTTTAAAATGATAACATTATTTTGTAATTGTTAAAATAATGTTGGTATTATTTACTTTTTAACCTTTTGTTTAACCAGACTTTAACTTGTATTGACCTACTGTTTGACTGATTATTTTATTTTTTAAATGTAAATTATGTATAAAAAAAATAAAACCTTTATTGTTTGATAGATTGTATATTTTTCTCTGCATAATAACCTAAGATATTTTTACCAAATTTTTATGATTAAATAAAATCGATCCATTGAATATCATTTTTTCAAAATATCAAATTACTAGAAATATGATCGTATGTTATAATAAACTTTTCTTATACTCATTCATTCAGGCTTTTTATTTTACTTTTTATAATAATGAATGACTAATTGCTGAATTCATATTTCTTTGTGATTGTCACAGATATGATGATGTAACTCTATTTCTTCATGATTTTCCTTGATGATTGATACTGATGATAAACTTTATAGAGGATAAAAGCTGCAACTTAATAGTAACAACATGAAAGCTGCAATTAGTAGTTAGAACAAATCTTTATACAGCTTCCTCTGGATTGCTGGGTGACATGAATTATCCGCAGTTTTGAATTTTAATAGCTGATAATTTTGAGTGCACTATATTTTTCCTAATTCGTATTTTACGATTTTGGTAGTATTCATACTACAGAAAGATTAAATTTTAATTTAAATCAATTTATAATTAAATAGTTGGTAAGTGCATCTGTGCTGGAAATACAGGAGACCCGTGGTTCAAATCCCGGCGCTGGAATGTATTTTTCACTGTCTGTTTCCCGTAGTTAATAATAATTATAATTTGATTTAAATTAAAATTTAAACTTTCCGTAGTATGAAAACTACCAAAAACTTAAAAATCAAATTATAATTATTATTAACTACGGGAAACAGACAGAGAAAAATTCACTCCAGCGCCGGGATTTGAACCACGGGCCTCTATATTTCCAGTACAGCGCTCTACCAACTAAGCTACGCAAGAGAATGATTTTCTCTGACGTTAATGATACCTTGTCCCGAATTTAAGCTTTCAATTTTTTACAAGTCTTAGAAGTCAACATTAATGACATAGAATTAGACCGAGAAATAACGCTTATAATTATAAAGTACCCAATTAGTACCTGTACCTAGTACAATCAATTAGAAATTCAGTATTTTTCCTGTGAGCGTGTCAAAATGATCATTAATACTGTAAAGTTTCATATTTTTTTTTATCTCTTTTAATTCAATAGTTATTGAAACTGTACAGATACAGAGTGACAGACAGACAGACACAGGAAGGAAACTGTAAGGATTTCTTTTTTTGGTTTTACCAATGAAATCCTAAAAATGACAAGATCCAACAGACAAACTTTCTGAGAATTTATACTGGCGGTATTTTTGCTTTCCTATATTTTCAACCATTGTTGATGCTTGCTCTAGCACTCTAATATTTTTTGTATTCTACTACCATTAGTTTAAACGGAATTGGAATCATCTTTGCACAGTATAGATATATCTCTTAGTCTCAGTTTAGAATTAGTTTTGGACGTCTATAAAGCTTTATTTACTCACCATACAAATTTCTAAAAGAAAATTATCACTTTCAGGAAAAATTAACCAGTCTATTCAAAGACGAACAAAGAAGCATTCTGTAAATACGAAATAGCTCCAAGTCTACAATTTTGAAAAACCGGGAGTCAATATTTAAACTATATGCAACAAGTGGAGATTTTTTAAAAAAAAGTTCTAGAGGTTGTAAATATGAAGATGTAGATGAAGCAGTTTTACAATGGTTGAAAATGGTATACGGCTAAAAATTTTCCTTTTTCAGGACTAATAATTTTTTCTCTTAAAAAAAAAGAAATTCTAATAACAAAATTTCTATATAGCAAATATCTTTCTGGAACCATCAATTTTGATAGAGGTCTGACTGTAATTGTAAAAAATCAACAACCGCATTTGTTATAAAAATTCTTAAAGTGTGGTTTTTAGGGTTTCGAAGATCCTTCTCCAAAACCCTTATCCCGAAGGGTGATGTGTCTGTCATCCGTCGCTCTTTGGTTCATATCTCCCCAAACGTTTAAGCTAAAAAGTTGAAATATTGGCATAACATTTTTAACCACACAGAGGAAGAATATAGAGATGAAAATTTAATATGCTCCTGCGCAATTTGCAAAAATGTGCCACCCTATAACGGCTAGTCCTAAAATTTTGAAATAATTCATGCTAATACCTTGGGTGGTGAAAATGTCCCGAAAAAAATTAATTTACCTTGTTGTCATTACCAATAAAAAACATTGTGACCCCCCCCCCCCCCCTGGGGGCACGTACTAGGGACAATTTAATTTTGGGTTTGATTTTTAGGGTCTTCCCCCTAAATTTGTTTATTTTTTTTTATTTCCAAATATAGCAGGATGGAAAAATAAATAAAATTATTTCATAATATAATACTGTATGCTTAAACATCAACTACAAATATATGCTTAGTAATCTACGAAACCCTAAAAAGTACTTGGATACAAGTCCTTCCTTTTTAAAATTATTTTAACAATTCAAAATTACCTCTAAGCAAAAAAAGGTGTTAAAATCCAAGGCTCCAAAAATGTATTAATATTTTAACACATTGACTGAGTGATTGAACAATTACAAATGGTATTTGTCTAATTTGAAATTTAATATAGAATATCCCCATCACAAGGATGTTTAATAATTTGACAATAATACAAATATATATTGTTAGGTTATTAATGCATATTTGATCATTGTATTATTATGTTGCTATAGCATCTATCACAAAGAAGAAAAAAAGATCACATAAATGGAATTTTATTTTTTCTACATTAGAGAGATAAGATTAGCATTGTGTGTGATATCACCACATTATAATATAAAATGAAAGACTATCTTATCATATATATTTGATTCATTGGTGGTAAGTCCAAAAGGAATAAACATAACTGATTTCATCTACAATTTTTATAAAATGTTTAATTAGTCAAATTAAAAATCTTTTGTTAATTAAGAGTAACAGTTCTTCATATTGAACTGTTTAATATAGAATTACTCTGTGCTAGGGAATAAATTGGGCAAACTAATTTTGGAAAAACTACTGGCTTGTCTTTTAAATTAACAATTTGGATTATTACTAGTCCAGATTGTATAAATCACACCAAAAGAGAAAATCCTATTTCTTACCCAACAATTAAGAATATGAATTAGCCTAATAATTATGAAAATTCATCAACTTCTTACGAATATTTGCTTGGCTGAATCAAATCACATAAACTTAGTCAATTATAAATTAAATACATCAGCTTATTGTTATTTAAGGGGATAATTTTATTATTATTCTGTTCTATCTTATAATGAATTAAATTTAAGGCATTGTTTGGATCTCCTAAACACAAATATATATATTAGTTAATACAAATCATGGCAATACTGCAATTTGGCATTGTTATCTAAAATTGGTACCAACAATAAATTAGCCGTGAAAAAGTAAAGCAGTAAGTAGATTAGCTTCTAAAAGCACTGGAAGGGGGCGGAATGAAGAAAAATTATATATATATATATTTTTTTTTTATACTCCTTTTGTTTTAAAAGCTTTACTACAATTCTACTACGACCAGAGATAAATCCCTTAAAACCTACAAATTAAAATCTAGAGACAACTACTTCAAACAATAAAAATGGAAAAAATAAAATAAAATAAAAATAACAACCAAGGACTCACTAGGTAAATTTATAGCCAAAGTTATGAGCTGTGAAGAGGGGGAGACACCCCTCATGCAGCAGTAATGATTGATTTTCTATAATAAAGCTACCTTGAACTAGTTTCCTTAGAAAAAGAGCTATCTTAAATTACAGAACAAAATCTAGATTTTAAGGTTGGAATTGAGATCTTTTTAAAATATTGAATAAAAAAAAAAAAAAATAAAATAAAAAAAAAATCAATTTAATTACGATTTTCTATAGGTTATCCTGAATTAGTTTAAAAAATTCAATAATGTGTATCTAAAAAAATAAAAAGTATAATTAATACACACAATAAAAAAATGTTATTTTTTATCTGTACTTCAAGTCATTGTCTGAATTTAACGAATTGCTCGAGACCAGCACTTGACGAGTCTCTATGAAATTCCACAAATTGCTGCCTGACCCAAGTCCCTGCATCCGGTTCTGGTTTGCTCAGTATGCGTTAGTTATCCCTTGTTAAACCTATTAGTCCAGGAGATAGCGTGCAAAAAAGTGTCTGACTAACATCATGCTAGAAATTGTGTAAAAGTAAATCTTCTGGTGCCTTTTAAGAATGTGTGGTCGGCTCGGACATAGCTTGGCAATAGGCATTTGAAAAAAACCAACCGGTGGAGAGCGGCCATGTCCCGCCCTTTTGGTGGACAATGTGATTTTCATGATCCTGAGTACAAACATAGTTAGTAGACCAATAATCAAGTTGATGGTAGTTTGTCACTTAATAGGTTAATTAGTCAAATAGTACTCCAAATCAAAGAGTTCAACTATTAAGTGACAAACTAACATCTACTTGATTTTTGGTCCACAAACCAATTTCATACTCAGGATCATGAAAATCACATTGTCCACCAAAAAGGGCGGGACATGGCCGCTCTCCACCGGTTTGTTTTTTTCAAATGCCTATTGCCACGCTATGTCCTGCAGACAAACTTAGCTGACCACATATTCTTAAAAGGCTCCAAAAGATTTACTTATACACAAAATTCTAGCTTGATGTTTGTCAGACAGTTTTTTTGCACGCTATCTCCTGGACTATATATGTTTAAGACTATCTTTTATTTGATGAATAACAAACATTTTTTTTTATAGCTAACTACTGTATGTTCATAGATGTACACCCTTTTGCATTATTATTCAAAATAATTAAGTGTAATAAACCTAATTTTCATTATAACTGATAAGAAAACCCTCAGCCCTTATCACTCCGCAAAAGTAAGGTTCTACTGAACAATAAATATAAACCATCTTCCCTAAAATTCTTTTTATTATTATTTTTTTTTTTTTTTAAATCATAATTAATAAAAAAGGTATAAATTTCTAGATGCGAGTAAGTTAGGCCTGCTTATGACGTTGACATAACATTAAAAGCATGGTAACTGCAACAACTAGAGTACACTTGATCAATTTACGGTTACAAAACAATAATTATTTTTATTATTATTAATACCTACCAATTAAAAAAAAAAAGGATCAATAAATCAGTCTAATAACCATTTTAAGTGGTCGAAATCAAATTTCATATTAAAAAATCATAAATTGGTCAAGTTTGTCATTTACTTTAAGATGATAATTTAAAAGTGGTTATTATTACTCTACGACAAAAACAACAAAAATGATGAAGATCTCCAATTTTATTCAGATTGAATAAATACCACAACATTTTTGTATGAAACAGTTTTATTCTAATCAAAATGTTTTTAAGCATCAAGTGGAACAATTATGTTAAATTAATTCAAAGAATTTATCAATTCTTTAACACTCTACAACCATTTTAACTTCACATTTTCTACTTGCACGTAATGATTAACCTAAAGGGATTTCTTTGTCAGAATTAGGATTAAAATCTCATATTAATTTTAGGCTAAGGTCTAAACAAATTAATTATGTGAGTAAATGTCATTTAATCAAGCCATCACAACTTGGGTCCACTTATGTGGGTCATTATGTGTACAAATTTAAAGATTACTTAATTGTCACATCACTATATCAATCATAAGAAAGGCTAAAGTAGAAATTGATTATATATTTTTTTAAATTTGGTTTTATTTTGTTGGTTCGAACATAAAATAATTACTTTCTAAGCCTTTTTAAGTTTTATAAACTGTGTATAAAATCTGACTAATTCAACCACTATATGAGGCCAAATATGGGTAGTTCACATGTTAAAATCAGATAAGGGACAAACCCTTAACAGAATGGACCATCTGATTAAAGCCCTTAAGAGAATTTTTAAAAAATATCAATAAAACTCTTATCTATTTTTTATAAAAAAATAAAAATATAAATAAAAAAAGTAAAAATTCTGCTTGACATTTACTTAATATTTTATTTTTTTCACTTATTCTCAAAATAAAAGAATAAACTGATAAAATATAAAAATATAATATTACTATCCTTTTAAATTATTAAATAAGCTGGAAAAAGAATATATACGAAAAGAATAAAAATAAATTAAATAATAAAAAAACATTTTATTACATAATAATAAATCATTATTGTATTTACTTTTCAAATTCGATTACAATAAATTTTGTAAAAAAAAATAATAAAATAATGTAAATTATTGTATACCATTAATTAAAAAAAAAAAAAATGTTTTTTAATGATCGATATTTTTTTTTTTTTCAGATAACAGAAAAATCAGACGTTCTTTGCCCACGTTTATAAGCTTTTACCATCACCCAGATTACATATGTCTTGTAAATAAAAAAAAAAAAAAATGAACAATAATAATAAAACAGCGAATATATATATATATATAAACATAAATAATGCATAGGCGGCTTACGTGAAAAAAGAAAAAAAATCTTAAAAGCTAATAATGGAATAGTAATAGCATGATCCCATTTAAATAATTTTGAAAATTCTATAAGATGTTATATCATTATTTTTCTCTTATTATAAAATAAATCTACCTAATTTTTTCTTATATATATCACAAATTAATTTATGACTTTAAAAAAGAAATTTATTATGAATCTAAATAATTTCTTTTTATTTTAAATACATATTCTAAATTATAATGATAATAAAAAATAATTGCATAACTTATACAAAGGGATGCTATATATGATCTGCTAGCTTGACATAAATGCAACGCAACATGCCTCTATTATGTTAATTTGTTTAGTTTTAAAGTCAAAAATTGCACATTGAAATGAATAAATAAAACAATTATAAAAGAAAAAAATAACTTATCCCTTAAATAGAGTATTTTAATGGTATGTATAATATAATATTTGGTATTGGATAATCAATAAATGATAAATACTAAAATATAAAAAAGAGGATTATAAGACAAGTAAATGAACGACAATTATTTAATGAATATATTTATTAAATAATAAAAAAATGTAATAAAGGAAATAATCTTATTGATATATTATGAATTTATATTATTTTTTATAGAATAAAATGCATTTGTTTATTTCAAAATAACCTGTTGTCCACTATTTAAACAGTTAATTCACTGGTAAAGCTATGAAGTCTTTATTTTCTGTTATGTCGTAGACTAATTTGATAAATATTTTAAAGCCAGTGTAACACTAAGACGATAATAGACATCAAGTCAACTAAAACGTAAAAAAAGGAAAAGAAATAAAGTTAACCATTTATACACACATATAATTACCATTATTATAAGTCAGCAAAATATATTCCAAGCAAATGTTATTATTATTATTTTTTTTTTAATTTCTCGTTTTACTTAAAGATATGAAGCGAATTAAACACCGAAAACCCAATAATTTTTTTTTCTTTAAAAGCAATTTGTAGAACAATTGTTAAGAAAAACTTTGTTTAAAAAATAATAGGCATAAATTCTGTAAAAAAACTTAAAAAAGAATGGTGTAGAATAATGTTTGATGATATTTTATAAGAGTTCCCTAAGAAAAAACTTAAAATCGTATTATAATTTTTTTTTTTTTTTTGTTTTTTAAATATATATATATTTTTTTGCTGGAATTATTTTTGAGCACGTTAAAGACTCTGGGATGTTGAAAAGTGATTGTAAAGTTCTGTCCTTAGAAGAAAGATTTAAATCTGTTAATAAATTTACTGTTCCTCCTCGCCGAGTTCGTGTTTTACTTTGGAGAAATCAAACTCTTCACCGGTTCCACGCTTGAAAATGTCCAGCACGTCGAGGCAGGTAGTCTCAAAGTGGGTAGTAGCGTCATAAGAGGTGGAAATGAAAACTTGGCTTTCCTTACCGTCATCAGTCGGGGTAAAGTAGTCAGATACGGTGACGAACTTCTGCTTGATCGGGCCGAGGAGATCCAATCCAGGTTTAATTTCGGCTTCGGGATTAGCCGTCTCGACAGTAGTGGAAACCATGGCGATGAACCACCCCTTGGCAGCGACTTGGTGAGTATAGCTCACCTGAGACACGTAGATATCAGACTGACGGTTAACCTGCTTCTGGGGAATGATGATCTGAGTAGAAAGAGCGTCCTTGGTGTTAGGGATCGGATGGTCCATCAGACAAATGCACCTGATGACCTGACCCGTCTTCTTGACCTTGGATGGAAGGTATGACGGATCACAGTAAACTTGTTGGCACTTAGCCACCTCGCTTCCAGAACGAATACCGATTACTTTACCGTTCTCGTAGACAATCTCATCTACAGGTTTGTCCAACATGTAAGTGCCTCCATAGATAGCACTCAACCTGGCAAAACCCTGCGGAAGTTCACCCAGACCATACATAGGGTAGAGGTAAGGGGACTTGCCATAACGAGCAAGTGAGTCGCTGTACAGCTTGATTCTCCTTATTGTCTGAATGGCAGGGTCACTAAGATACTTGTCGTCCCTGTAGAGTGCCAGGGCGTGCCCTGTAAAGTCTTGAGTGTTCTTATCTAGGCCGAATTTGTCGTACAAGGCCTGAGTAGAGGTGGTATTGGGGTCCAGATCCTTCCATGTCTTGGGGTCGTCCTCCTTCAGGTCTTGAACGTAGATAAGGAAATTCCTGAAACGTCTCTTTTCGAACATACCCATTAAGTCGGAAGCCAAAGCCTCTTTCTGGTCTACAGGGACTTTAGATATCTTACCGGCTTTGTAGACGTAACTTCCTTCGACCGATTTAAATTCCAAGTACCTGGTAACACCCGTGTGGATGAGAAGTTTTACTAACATACCGTTGGCCATAAGGAATTTAGGTATAAGATCAACATTCCAATCTCTACCTCTACCGTATGCCTCGTCTTTGGGCACCGGCATGTCGTAGCGAGTGAATAAATCTTCTAAAGGTGTGATCGAGGCGCATTCACCCCCGTAGTATTGGTTGCGGTCTATGTGTAACACTTTCTTACCTGATACGCTCAACATGCCGCTGAGGATGCATTCCTTCAATCCTGTCCCCAGAACGATAGCGTCGTAAACTTCATCCATGGTGGAAAATTAGAGAGAAACTCACAAAAATATGTCTAAAAACAACGAAACGAACAACTTTTTCTAAGGGCGATAAACGTAGGTCAATTTCCCACGCAGAGTGACCAACCTACACCGGTCGAAATCCCCAGACTACATGGCGTAATCAATATATTTTATTAGATTTTATTATTAGTAAAAATGTTCAGATGTTGGCACACCTTAGTGAAAATTATCTATTGAAGCATTCGAAAATTCACTATTTCTTTCATGTGTTGTAAATTTAATTTCTTTTCTCTAATTCATGTTATCTCATATTTTAAGGTTAAAAATGAATTAATTAGCGAGCACGTAAAATACATGTGTACTATAAAATTCTTGAGATTCAGTAGCTTGTAGAAGGGCTTCTTTAAGAAACATCCAATTTTTCAGTTCAAATTAATAGCATAGCCCCAAATAAAATAAAATATATGTATGTTAATATCTTAAATAAGATAAACATTAAAAATGTCTATTGTAAAATTATTTAGCAGCCAAAATCCTTAATTATATATTTTCTCTGATAACTATTTGACGGTTTTTTTCTATTTTTCATCTTAGCATTTCCTGGAATGAAGCTTTCGAAAACTGAGTGAAAAGTAATTGTTTAAAAATGTTGGTAGGTAGCGCCACATTTCAACTGGTCTGTGGCTCAGGACTGTGGGGGGCTGGTTGGTCAGTGACTTGTGAACCGTATGGGAATGTGCTAGATTTATTTGTTTCCAACTGCTTATCTTGCGTTTATTATGTGACGTTCTTATTTATGTCCTCCTTTAGTACTTTTTAGTTTAATTTTTAATATTTTTAACGTTATAACAATTATTTTATACAAACAAATTGTTTTATAGTGAAATGGTTATTGCTCTGTTTTAACCTGTGTTGAAAGTGGTTTGAATTTGATGGTAAGTTATTTTATCAGAATATCTACGTTGATCCTAATCTATGTGGGGATATATCCTTTCTTTTTATGGGCCACTGATTTTATTTATATAAATGTTTAATTCACTTGCATTACGTACTAACTAATAGTTACAATTATGTTTAGGTACATTAGTGATAAAATTCCTCTTAGTTTTTTGTACAACAATTCTAATTAGTGTACCTTTTTGATTATCTTAGCCATAAATTCTGGTATTACTTACATAAATTTTTCGATTTTCATTTTACCTGAGTTTATATACTTAATACCTACTTCTGAAATTAAAGTAGTGATGACCCACAATCTATAATTCCAAAAAAAAAGCGTGAAAACAAGTTTGTTTTGTATTTTAACCAAATTGAAAAAGAAGGAAAGAAATAGAAATACATTAACTATTTTAAAAGTATATATTTTTAATTGATCAAGATTAGAATTAAAAAGGTAGCCTTTATGTCACATGTCAAACACTTCAAAAATAAGTCAAGTATATTTGAAATAAGACATAAGATTGCAAATATGTTCTCCTTTGTTGATAGTATTTGTTTTGCTGTGCATTTATTTTTTAAAATATACCAATGAATGAGTATCATGGACCACAATGTATTATTATTATAGGATTTTTTTTAAAAAAAATAAACAAACAATTCTGGGTAAGAGATTTCTAGAGAAAGAAGGTTACAGCATAAAAGGTTATTTATAGGTAGTAGGAGATAGAGATAGAGATAGATAATATTATTGAAAAAAGTTTATTTGTATATATTTTTTTAAAAAAAGGTTTGATTTTAATATTGAGACACTAATTTTTCCTTGATTATTAGTGCCTCTAACATGTTAATACGCTATTGAAAATTACCAACCACCTGTCAGAGAGTTTGAAAAAGTATTTCAATTTCTAATAAATGAGTGCTCTTTTTTTCTCTCCTTACGCTTATTTTTTAGCGGCATATTATTTCTACAGTTGGTTATTTCACCAAATTTAAGGTAAATTCCTTAAATCTATGTACTCTTAGACCTCAAACGGAGACTGTTGATTCAAATGAGTTATTCTTGAGTTGAGTAGAGGTGGATGTTTTAAGGTGTGAATACAATAATTAACAGTTAATACATTTTACTGTGAGACGTTTCGACCCTTGAAGGTCATATTCAGTCATTTTAATTCTAGAACAATCAATAATTCTCAATTTTACAAATCCGTCGTATAAAAATGATCATAAAAGTAATTTCTTAATAAATAATAATGATTGAAAAAGCTTTTTGATTTAAATAAAAAATTATGAGAAACAATATAAACAGGGTCAATTTACTTATATTAATGATGTTTATCGTTGTATACATTGTGTTATACTTTTGTATAATATTTTTCTTTGTGAACATTTTATTTTAAATGACTAGTTTATACGTTTCAAAGTAAATTTACATTTTGATTATTTTTGAGCTCAGGTTAGAAAAATTATTATTATAAGCACTGGGCTTTGATTAGTTTTAGTGTTCACAAAACTTACATAATTTAGATTAGAGCTTGCAGTTTAGAATACCAATGTTTTTTGTTCATTTCTTTTTATTTTCTTTGTTGTTAATATTCTTTTTTGAGGTAGATAGTTAAAAAATAATATTAGTCCAATGTTTTCCTATTTTATTACCATTGCATTGAGAGTGCTGTGTTTTGTGTATACTATGAATCTGATAAATGGAGTAAAAGCATTGCAATGATGTTTAAAATAACACTGGATAATTTCTTGTCTGTATGTTTGGTCAAAGCGATGTTGTATTATAACTCCATAAGGAATAATATTATTCGTTAAAAGAATATTGTATCAGACTAATTTCAGACTACTGATTTTTAATAACCATGATTTTACATCTGCTAATAGATGTTGAGAGTTGTAAAATTTAACTGATTAAGATTAAATAAAGAGAAACTTTTGCTTTTTACTTGTTGGCCACAGTGGATTAGTCCTTTGACCTCCATGACTCATAAAACCCAATAAAGGAACAAAGAGAATAATAAATATTTTAATTGCAGCTTCAGCTTCAATTCTTGAACATACCTACTTATAATTTAGTAATTAATATAATCTACTTTGAATGATTCATGTTTTGTTCATTTTCAATATTTTATTACTTAAATACACACATTATAAACCCCTCAACTAAAATTTGGATAACAAATTTAAAATATAAATTCATCTACAAATGTTGTTTTGTAAGAAGTTAATGCAACAGTCAATGTTTTGCTGTTATCAGATGGTTGACAATGGCAGAAGCGGAACCATTGCAACAGAAGGGTCACTCAAGGAGCATAAGTGCAGGTGGTGTTGCATCTACACCAACCAGGCCCTCGGCTCTACGCAGGGGACACCAGAGAGCATTCTCACATGGACAGGTGAGGATTTAACTTCTTTTTGGTGTATGGATTTATAATTAAGTGCTGGAAGAATCATAATTATACTCTACAATCTGAGAGAAAAAAATTAAACTAACATAGATTCATAAATTGTAATTGATTGTCAATTTAATTTCAATTATATTATTTTTTATAAAAAGAAAAAATGATAAGAGAGATAACAAATATATTTAATTATATCAACCGGTATATATATATTTAATTATATCAATTATATAGTCGGGAAGTATCATCCACTAAGACGCGTTCACCACCGGAAGACCTAAAACTCCTAAGTCTATTAAAGCAAATCATTGAATTTCCTAGGGGTAATTTAAATTATAATCATAAAACTAGATAAGTAATCAGGAGAAGCTATTTATAGATTACTATTTGACCAAATAAGTTTGCTGTTATGCCACATCTTTGTCATCCAGTATATTATATTTAATGCTAATAATAATTAAATATTTAATCTTTGAGTTGAGGTTTATTTTAATATTTTACTTTCACAGCACTGTTTAACATATTTGTGTTTGTTATAGATTGGAGCCGACGAAGATGGCACTCCAAGAGGCCACAACAGAATTGCTTCCAAAACAGATTTTATATTGCCTCCCGGTCACCGTGACGGTACCACATGGCGCAAGGGCCATTCAAGAGAAGCATCACGCACAGAGTCTATATATACCCTTCGTGGTGCGGGTCCTCCGTCAAAATGGGACCGAATCGTGTCTGTGATAACTGGACTGTGGCGTGGAGCCCCTTCACCTGACACAGGTGCGGGGCGGCGCATCGTACCCAATCACGTTATTCCTCCAACCACCCCACGTTCTTCCCATCCAAATTTCGCTCATTCCCCTGATAACAGGATTTCTACGACGAAATACACTCTGTTATCATTCATTCCTAAGAATCTGTTCGAACAGTTTCACCGTGTGGCCAATATATATTTTTTATTTATAGTTTTATTGAATTGGGTGCCTCAAATTAATGCATTCGGTAAAGAAATCGCGATAATTCCTGTTTTGTTTGTGCTCGGAGTGACCGGTGTGAAAGATTTATTTGAAGACCGAAGAAGAAGAGCTTCAGACAAAAGGATTAACAACTCCACCTGTCGAGTTTATACCTCGTAAGTTTTTTTTTTTTTTTAACTTTTTTTATATTTTAATTCGTTATAAAGTTAAACATTGATTTCAGTGTTAAGGATTTTTGGTGCTATTTAATATGACCTTTAAGTAGGGAGACCACACGTCTGTTTTGACCTGGACAGTCCCGTTATTTGATGCTTTTGAAGGGGTCACGTCAGTTTCCGAAAATGTCCCATTTTTAAAAAAAAAAAACGGCATATTTTACCCAGCTCTTGGTAAAATGAATAATTTTTCCCGTACTTAATGAGTTGGTGATGTTTCCAATTTTAGAAAAATATGTTATTTATCAATGCTCTGCTTCTCCAATGTGTGACATTTACTCATTAGTTAATCTCGGTCATTTACTTTGAAACCATGTTACTGTGAAAAACTAATTTAGAATCTGAAGATTGCTATCAAGTAGCCAAAACCCTTTATTTGTTATTACAAGTAGACTTAGTGTAAAGACAAAGTATTTAGGTTTCTGTTCGAAGTAAAAAAAGAAACCTTATATAACGGCTCTATCTGTCTGTCCGTTACTTGTTTCAATTCATAAACTGCTATAGCTAGGGAACATGAAATTTGGCACACAGGTGCATCTCGGCATTTGTGACAACTGGACACTTTTTCGATTTTTCACAATTAATATTTTCAAGATGGCGGCCAATATGGCGGGTGACTAAAAAAAAATGTTTTTAGTCACCATGACATGTTATACATCAAATTAAAGGTCTTGAAATGTGGAAAAAGAATATGCAACTATTAAAATTTCACACTTAATATTTTCAAGATGGCGGGCAACTAAAAAAGTCTTTAGTCACCATGACATGTTATACATCAATTTAAAGGTATTGAAGTGTAGAAAAAGAATATGCAACTATTTCACTTAATAATTTTAACTTAGTCGTACAGAAACCGGCGTTTATTGCCTCATGTACTTAAGTGAAGCTCGCTTTACTTGTTTTCTTTCCTTTTCATTAAGATGACAAATATTATTTATTGAGAGGGCATTATATGCCTCACCAATTTACTTTGGTTATTTTAAACTTTTCCTTTTTACATTACAAAAACGATTTCGATTTCAACATCTCAATAAATTTAATCTTATAAAAAAATGATGGATGGTTTGTTTTGCTTTTGTTTAGGTTAAGGTTAGTACTTTTTGACCTAAAATAACCATAACCCTCCATCATTACCCTAAAATTTGATACTCTATGCTTTTTTAAAAAAAAAAAAACTATTAAATTTATCGAGATGCTACAACCAGAATCGTTTTTACAATTTGCAGATCCTGTAAAAAGGAACAATTAAAAAGAAAACGAAGAAAAATCGGGCAGTACAAAATTGGTGAGGAGATTTGTGCAGAAATAGTGCAGATTTACCAATGGATATCAAAAGAGAAAATGTTATCTCAAGAATGCATATTTCCCCTTAAAATTCCAAAAATATTCCTAGGGCCCCCTGGACCCCCTTTTCCTTTCCTCTGGGGGCTGAAAAAGCTCGAACCCTTCCATTCCAATTCCAATATTCCGTTTTGGACTTAACGTTATATGGCTACTTTATACTACCTTGATTCAATTAAAATAATGGAAAAGCCACCCTCACCTCATTTGTGGCTGCCTCTGATGTTTGTTTTTTTCAATGAAAACTAAAATACCTAAAAGGAATGATTTTTGTAAATATTATAGAGATAAACCACTGCATGGTAATAAAATCTTGTGATTAAATTACATTAGGTCTTTAACTTTATAAGTATTAATTTTCTAATTATAAAATGTTGCATAGGAGCACAGTCAGCAAGAAAATGGTGATCTAAAAATTTAAAGTAATTGTGAGCAACAATGTAGTAAAGCTAAAATAGATAAGCTATCAGGAGAAGCTATTTAAAGATAACCATTTGACTAAAATAAGTTTGTTCCATTATCAGTTAATTATATATATTGGTGCTAATTAAATGATGATTTATATGCATGTATTATATGACTGGTTATAACCAGCTTACAGTAAAAAGGGGAACAATAGTTTGACAAACTCAAAATCTTTCTTTTATTGATATTATTACTGTATTTAAATGCAATTATGTATTTTATTTGTTTATGTTTTAAACATACTTATTTAAAAAGTGTTCAACATATGGTTGATTACTTTTGTTTTGGGTTTTTAACAAAATCAAATTTATTTTCATCAATATCTCGGAAACTAAATTTTTTCCCTGGAAAACAACTTATGCAGTTAGATTGTTGGATTCACATTCGAATGGACCATATATTGGAATTTAAATTAAAAAAAAGTTGGAATCATTTTGGAGAAATAATTGTTTTTCCCTAGTTTAGGGGGGTTTGCGCCCCCATATTTGGAGCTGAGTTATCTAATTCACATCTTGATATCACCTCGGGGTTTGATTTTTTTATGAACATGTATGCTAAATTTCATCAAAACCGGCATAGAGGTTCAGACTCCCCTCTACAGACTACAGACAAAATTTTTAAAAACAACTTTTTGGACTCAGGGGAGCTCAAAACTTGTATATCCATAAAAATCTCATAAATATATTGAATTTTTGTCACAATACTTTTTCTTCATATACTACATATACACTAGGAGAAAGTAAAAAGTGCTATAAAAATACAGTAGAACCTTGATAAGAAGTGTCTCAAGGGGATTAGGGAAACAGTCTTGTTATCGAGGTGCTCTTTTTGTTGAGGGTCGTGTGATCAAGGTTATTTTGGCTATCAGTCGTGTTATCGAGGTTAATGGCCAGGGTTTTCAAGTCTAGACTTGTTCAAGGTCGACCCATTCCTGTATAGAAACACTTTATAGAGGTTGACTTCTCAAAACGACTTGTTATAGAGGTTCTGAGTTACGTTGTGAATTGGTAAAAATTTGTGTTATAGAGGTTGTTTGGATAATAATAGTCGCGTTATAGAGGTTAATTTAACATTATGTGTTATGGCAATCTCAAGGGGATTTGAAAATTGCACTTGTAATTGAGGTTGTCATGTTATTGAGGGTCATGTAAGCGAGGTTTTACTGTATAATATTTTGCTCTCATTATTGCTGCTTTAAATTATATGTTAAATCAAAATAAAGTAGATTCGTTTTTGTAAAAATAATTATTTTATGACTAATAAGGAAACTGTCATAAATCCCGTTTTAAAGTTATTTATGGAATTAGCTACCTTCCTGGGGCTGATATGGAGAAAAGGGAAAAATCATGTTTGTTTTATTAACTTATTTTATCAGCTTCCAATGAATGCATCAGGAAAAAAAAACCGTTAAGAATAATTAAGACATTTCTGTGTTTTACCTTTTTATTTCAATATTATAAATTTGGCATTCTGATACATTAAACTTTTTTTCCTTGATAATTTTGTTGTGTTATCTATTTCTCGCTGTCACTAACTTAACTAATAAGTAATGTCTCTTATTATTTATAATTGTGGAATGTTATGCATGTGTATGTGATACTTAGTGTAAAACTTGGTATAATTATTAAAAATAAAAAGATATCAGTTTTAGTGGGTAATTAATGCGGAAAATATAAGGGTTTCCTGATGGGCTGTTATTATAAAAACAAATATATTATGGGCATTTAAATATTTATTTTTTGATTTTAAATAAAAATACCATCGATTAAATTGCTGTGAATACATTGTTTATGCATAATGGTGCATAAACAGCTGTCTGGCAATATAATATAAATTAAATTAAGATAAAAAAAATCCCACCTGAAATCAGTATATAAAATGAAATCACTAAAGTTATCGGTATTCTTGGAATACCCAGCCTGTATGAATGTATTAAAGGGGGGGGGGGGGGTTATTGAGTAAAAATCTTATTATTACCCAGGGCCAAGGAGTTTTGTGGAAGATTTTCCCCCTCAATATATACAAAAAATCGGCATTCATAAGTAGGGTTGGAAGGCGTCCCGGTTTTTCTGGGATTGTTCCGGTTTTTCCGGGATTGTCCCGGTTTTGGACAAAAAATCCCGGTTTCCCGAAAAGTTCTGTCGTGACGCCAAAATTAAAATGTACCGGTTTTCAATGGAGACGTTGATAATAAATAATTTTGTTGCAATAAAAAACATATTCTGATAATTCATGTTATAAAATAATTAATAGATGAATTTAGTTTTAGGAAGCAAATATAAGTACAGGTACCGTACATAAAACGAAAATATTGTTATTAATATTATGTCTATAGATAAGAGATATTATATATATATATATATATATATATATATATATATATATATATATATATATATATATATATATATATATATATATATATATATATATATATATATTTATTTATTTATTTATTTATTTATGTACTTAGCTTCCGAGCTTAGGTAATTAAAGGATTGTGATAGTTCTGAGGAAAGAACATTTAATACATCTCTGAATTTAAACTACATTTTAGAATTTTTTAATAAAAATCGTCGGAACCGTTTTCGATAAATTTTTTTTCCATACCGAAAGTATAAATACTTATTTTTGGGGGTAGCGCCCCCAAACTTGGAGCTAAAATTCATTTTTTGATTTCGCCTCGGTATATGCCAAATTTCGAAATACGGTTGTTAGTTCATAATTAGTCCATTGCTGATTCCTTGTAAGTTTTAACTTAATGCGCCCCATCGGTTTTTTTTTCACATGCGCACTGGTTTTTTTTATTAACACCGTATCTTTAAAAGTACACGAAAGTAGCCCATAAATGGTCTCATGAGAATATTAATCGACTGGGCGTGTTAAATTTTGCTAAATTAATAATTTTATTCATCTTAAAAAAAATCAAAACGATTTTCACAGATTGAAAATAATCTGCTTATTAGTTTGGGACATAGCTTCTTCGTGTACTTCAATGATATTTTGCTTAGACGACTTATTTATTATCTAATTTATTTAATTTGTTCCCTCTTTTCTTTTAAATCTACCAAATCAAAATTCTTTTGATATACATGCTCAGACGTTTGTAAGATCAATACAGGACGCCTCGATTGTGTCCCGGTTTTTGATTTTTGAAAATCTGGCAACCCTATTATAAGCTTCTTTTGAAAAACCCTATATTAATAACTTGGAAATGCCTTTTTTCCCGGGTTTCTTCCTAATCTGGTAGTGAAATAAATCCCAGATATTTTAATGAGTTTATTAATTTACAAGAATAATGCAAACAAATAAATTGTCGATAGAGTACCTACTGAAAAATATACATTTATTTATTTGTATAGGTTTCCGATAAAAAGTCATTCTTTATAAAAAAGAAAACAAATCCTGTTTCTTCTTAAACCACTAAACATTAATTATATTATTTTTTTTAGTTGATTTTATTTATTTATATATTTTTTTTTTTTTTTGTACAGGGTGTTTAATTTGTTAAAATCCTTTTAAAAATTCCAAAAGTAAAACAACCGTTATTGCTGACTGCATCGTTAAATATTATTTTAAAATGTGGTTCAGAATTGCAAAAAACACTTAAATATTAAATTCTAATTTATTTCCTGAAATTTTAAAGTTTAGTTTATTTTCTGAAATACGCGAGTATCAAATTTAAAGCTGATCAGTTTATGGATCAAACTACTATAAGAAAATAATTAATTCAAACATTTCAGCTATTTATCAATTATAACTTATAACTAATCATATCAATAAGTATAAGTTAGTTATCTTATCGAAATTTATTGGAACTCATAGTGAATGAAAATGGTCGAAGAATAAAATTAATTTTTGTTCTGTCGTAAAACTACAAACTGACAAGTGTCGTATGGTTTAGTTTTCTGATTATGACCCACTAAATTGATTTGAAGTGGTCGAAACCGATCTAGTAGAACTCTTACTTTGGTTTGACATCAAACTGGTGCTTAATTACTCTTAATGAAAAATGAAACCCACAAAATCTCGGCCGAATCTTAGAAATTAGTTATCAAAAATGGTCCTGTCCTTTATTACTCTTAAAGAACCCAACAAATCTCAGTCGTATCGTAGAAATTAGTTATCAGAAATGGTCCTGTCCTTTATTATTATTAAATAGACCCAGAAAATCTCGGTCGAATCTAATAAATTAGTTATCAAAAATGCTCTTTCACTAATATAAGTTATCAGTGTGAAATAGTTATGATTTCAGACCCTAAGATAAATCAATTTTTACTTGTAGAAAACAAATGCCCTCCTCACCATTTCCTATAAGAAATGAAAAATCGAACTGACGTTCTAGAGCTGAGTCAGGAGGTCGTAAACCCCCACAATATTGAAACTAGCAGCCTATTTAAAGGTCGCCAATTAAACCAATTTAGATAACTTTTTCCCAAAATAGCAATGAACAAACCAAAAGGCTTGTTTTGCTCTATTAAAATGGAAATTTAATTTATTTATATCATAGTAAATTAGGTTTAGATTTATCAATTCTCAAGCAAATAACTGTTGTAAATCTTCATTTTACTGTATGTTCCTACCTCGGTTTACTACCGCGGGAAATTCATTGGGGAGGGAGATATTAACGGCATCAGACTTGACGTTTAATAACAATAAAATTATAATAAACCTTTAAATTATGAAGATGTATATAGTATTATTGTAGAACTTATTAAAGAGAAAGAATGAATAAATGATCTTTGCTTTTCGAGAAGCCTGCGTATTTAAAAGTGAGAAGCCTGGGTATTTAAAAGTGAGAAGCCTGCGTATTTAAAAGTGAGAAGCCTGCGTATTTAAAAGTGAGAAGCCTGCGTATTTAAAAGTGAGAAGCCTGCGTATTTAAAAGTGAGAAGCCTGCGTATTTAAAAGTGAGAAGCCTGGGTATTTAAAAGTGAGAAGCCTGGGTATTTAAAAGTGAGAAGCCTGCGTATTTAAAAGTGAGAAGCCTGCGTATTTAAAAGTGAGAAGCCTGCGTATTTAAAAGTGAGAAGCCTGCGTATTTAAAAGTGTGAAGCCAGTTTACGACCACTATATAAATTGTTCATTATCAGTGAACTTCGACAATATGCTATTAAAATGGTATTGAATGGTACTATGTTGAATTCTTCTTTTATCAGTTTTACTTGTTTATCTTTATTTAGTTTGAGTGAGTAATAGTATAAGGAACATAAATCTTTTTAGCTACCGTGTAATTAACCAAAGATTTGTGCACAATGTAGGCAAATAAATGCCCCGTTTTTCCCCTTGCCTAAAGGAAAAGGTTTGTTCCCCCCCCCCCCCCCCCCCAAAAAAAAAAAAAAAAACAGAACTGAGATTTCACCGGAATTGTCCGTTTTAGGTGGTTTTAAGTCCATTTGAGTGGCTTTTAGTTAGCTGGTTGTCTGTCTGGGTCACGTAAGCTCCCACTGTTTTTATTCTAAAGTTGAAGCTTTGACAACAAAAATTATTCCTTACATTTTGTTGTGCCTTCCGTAAAGACATAATTTTGTGACGTTATCAAACCCATTTTGCTGAATTAGCCAAAATTCGTAAAATTATCGATTATTTTTACAATTGCGCTAAATTTACACCAATTATACTATACCTCTTTATAAGACAATAATTTCCACCAAATTTTGTTTCGATATTTGCCACCATTTGAAAATACCGACTTTTGAACTTTGACACTTGAACGCTAAATAATTTCGATCCAAATTTCGCTGATTGAGCTGAAATTCACACCAATTATACCTTCTTACAAGAACATAATTCCTTAGAACCTACCTACCCGTAGAAACCTTTATATTTTCACCTAATATCTGCCACAATTTTGGAATTATTTGGTGAGGAAACGTTCCTAGACCGTAGAAACCTTTATATTTTCACCTAATATCTGCCACCATTTTGGAATTATTTGGTAAGAAAACTTTCCTAGACCGTAGAAACCTTTCTTTTTTCACCTTATATCTGCCACCATTTTGGAATTACCTGGTAAGGAAACGTTCCTAGACCGTAGAAACCTTTATATTTTCACCTAATATCTGCCACCATTTTGGAATTATTTGGTAAGAAAACTTTCCTAGACCGTAGAAACCTTTCTTTTTTCACCTTATATCTGCCACCATTTTGGAATTACCTGGTAAGGAAACGTTCCTAGACCGTAGAAACCTTTATATTTTCACCTAATATCTGCCACCATTTTGGAATTACTTGGTAAGGAAACGTTCCGATTTTTTATAAGTCCCTTATATCTGAAAAACATGATCGCCCATCATGTTAGATTTCAGTTCTTTCTTTATAAAAAATCTAATTTATATAACGCAGCAACCTTTTACGTGACTACTGGAACGACTAGGAAAGTCTTCATTGCTTTTATTTATTTTTTTATTGAACTTCAAATTTTTAAAGAACTTAACATTATAAATTAAATAAATATCAAACGAACACAACGTTTATCGCACCAAACTTTAAAAGTATGAGCATTATAACTCCTATAACTTCAATTTACACAAGGCGAAACATAAACAGAAATATTCGGAAGCAGGGCGTCTTGGAACTTTTCCAAATATCTCCAAAATGGCGGCTGATATTAAGTTGTAATATGGAGAACTTATTAATCTTATGTAGAAAGGTATAATTGGTATGAATTTCAGCTCGATCAGCGAAATATGTATCGAAATTACTTAGCGCTCAAGTTTCAAAGAACAAAAGTCGATATTTTCAAAATTTCGGCTGATATCAAAATGAAATTGAGTTGAAATGGTTGTTTTATAAAGGGTTATAACTGGTGTAAATTTCAAAGCAACCGGACATTTTTTTATTGTTTACGATATTTTTTAAATTTTTGCTGACTCCAAATTTTGTTAATGATGTCACAAATGTATAAGTTTCCGGGTAGCACAACTACATGTAAGGACTGATTTTTGTCCCAAGTTCAACTATCCAGCTTAAAAATTGTGTATATCGTTTAAAAACGATAGACATCTAGCTAAAAACCACTCAAATCGTCTTGAAAACACCTTAAATCAGATAATTCTGTTGAGATCTCGGTTTCGGTTTTTAGGGGGGGGGGGGGGGGGGGGGAAGAAACAATACTTCTCCTTCAGGTAAGGAAAATTAAAAATGATGAGGGTCTTAGAGTACCTCACAAAATGCTCCACGGAACTACCTACAATTATATTTGAGATAATACTTTTAACTGTTATTGTATAGAGGATACAATAACCTTTTACTTTCTTTCTAATAGCTTTTTTAAAAAAGAATTAAATGTCATCTCGTGATTTGTAGCATTTTTGAGAGTTGTTATGATTGTTTAAGACTATCCGTAGTTTACAGTCTATCTAATAGCTACCGCATTAGGGCAGAAACCGCCGCGCTGACTGTAGAGACATAATTTACCATTTCCTGAAACATTATGATACGGATTTGTATGTAGTTTTTGTTACTAAGGTATTGTTATTATTTCACAATCTGCAGATAATATTTTAACCACATTTTATTTAGCGGTTAATTGTAATTATTGTACAATTTTCTTGTTTAAGTGATATATTAAGAAATTTTACTTTTATATATTACTTCTCTATAATTTGTATTGTATAATTTCTCATACATATAGAGTAAAATATTTATAAAGCTTACTTTACTGCGAAATGTTTTGATTTTTTACATAAATTAATGTATCAATTTAGCAAAAGTTAAAGAGCGTACACGGTTCAAACTAATCTGGGCCATCTGCAGGCTACTTTCGACAACCCATCTAAATTTCATAAAAATCAAGAAAGTACTTTTGATGATATAGGTGTAAATAAATGTATGTTTGTGCGCATGTGGAAGAGAAACAAATAGGCGCAGAAGGTTGAAACTTTTATGGGGCCAACAATCGGCTTATTATGACCTACCATCCAAATTTCAATAAAATCAGATGAGTAGTTTTTAAGATATGTTGGTTCGCAAAAATTGAGCGACAGACCGACAGACAGACACGGACAAACATTTTCTCTGATGTTTGAAACGGATTTTTGAAATCAGAGACCTAACAATTTTTCGTTCTTCGGAACGATCACATAGCTTCCGTTAACTTCAGTAAGCTCGGAAGCCACAGAAAAAAAGTCTTGGTTATTTTTTATTTTTATTATAAAATTATTTACTGGAGAATAAATAAATGGGCCAATCTTAGTTTAATGTATAATTTATGTTATTTTTATAATTACAGTAGAACCTCGATAAGAAGTGTCTCAAGGGGATTAGGGAAATAGTCTTGTTTATCGAGGAGCTCTTTTTGTTGAGGGTCGTGTTATCATGGTAATTTTGGCTATCAATCGTGCTATCGAGGGTTATGGGCGGAGTTTTCAAGTCTAGATTTGTTCAAAGTCGACCCATTCCTGTATAGAGTCGCATTATAGAGGTTGACTTCTCAAAACGACTTGTTATAGAGGTTTTGAGTTATGTACGTTGTGAATTGGAAAAAATCCGTGTTATAGAGATAGAGGTTAATTTAACATTATGTGTTATGGCAATCTCAAGGGGATTTGAAAATTGCACTTGTAATTGAGGTTGTCGTGTTATTGAGGGTCGTGTAAGCGAGGTTCTACTGTATATTTATATCTCTTTTTTATATTACACTCCTAATATTTGCTTGGGCTTGGCAATGATATACAGGAAAATCATCCTTGGAATTATTTTTCATATGATAAGGAAATTGATAAAATATAGTATAGTTAACTTTGATATGCATTTTATTGAGTGATTAAATTGAATATATGCTAAGTTATTATTTTCAAATGGTCTGATAATAATTTTAACTTCTACACAAAATGATTATTATCATACCATGTTATAATTTGTTTATATTTCTAAAGTTTTTTCTTTAAGTTTATGTAGCAAATGTCATAAGATATTTAAAAAAAGGAAAATCGCGGAGGCCGGCCAATTTCGATTCCGATATAAAAATTCTAAGAGGTTTTTTTTTCTGAAGTGAATGAAGATTGATTGAATCAAATCATTGTCTGATGCGTGCTCAATCTCAATCGAGAAGTAGAGGTGGGGGGGGGGGGGGGGGGTGAGACTTTGAAGGACATAAAAATAGTCTGATGGCAGACATGCTGTCCAACTTCGATCCGGTTTTTTCTCTCATACTTCTACTCAATGATAATCGAGAAAGAGAGAGAGAAAGAGAGAGAGAGAGAGAAAGAGAGAGAGAGAGAGAAAGAGAGAGAGAGGGAGGGAGGGAGAGCGAAAACAAAATTGGAGTAACATAAAATTCCGTGTCTGACTCATAATGATCGAATGATTACCATCTAATAGATTATCGGTTCTGGAAGGGGAAAGAAATAACTGTAAAAATTTCTAATTTGTGTCTCTGCTTTTTTTTACTCTGGAGTATTAAATCTGATAGTGGCATTTGATAATAATTTACAAAAAAAAAAAAAAGTAGATATACTATATTAATTGATAAACATTAATCTTTATTAAATCATTATTACCATGCAATAAATTGTAAATGCAATAAAATTGTTTTATCGATCAGATTTAAATTATACCGTAGATTTGTTGTAAGCGAATAAACATTAATCAAAGAGGAACTGTAGTGAAAACTGAATTATAAGTTAGTGAATTATATTGTTAGCATCGGGTTACCTGTGAAAGGTGTAAATTTAAATTGTTACATTGCCTGTTGATTATGAATCGAGTAAACGCGCGTCCTTAAAAGCACTTTTGATTGTTTCTATCTGTTGCCATCTGCTCTCTATGTAATGCTTTGTCTTTCTATTCGTAATATTTTGAGTAGGTACATATATCTAAATCATCTTTTTATTTACCAAGGCAAGTAAAGGTCAATGTCGGGTTTAGTTTAATTTATCTTTTGGACAGAATTTAAGGTGAGCAGCTGTTCTTTTTGTTTTTTAATCTTGTTGTTTTTACTTTGAGTCCAAAAAAGTGTTTTTTTTTTTTTTAAATGTCGCCCTGTCGTTTGCGTTTACAGACTCGTAGAGTCTAAACTAACTTTGGGCCGATTCAGTGAATTGTGGGAAACCTACATGTTTAGAAAAATTTTCCCCTTAAGGTGAATTCGAGAAATGAATATAAGCTCCAAATTTGAGGGCGCTCCCCCCCCCCCCCCCCCCAGAAAATTACACAACAAATCTCGAAAACATCTGATTATTTTGATTAAACAAATTTTTTAAAATGTATTTAATTTGAATGCGAATCTAACCATTTAAGTTGTTTTCCCGGAAAAAATCTTGTCCCTGATAAAATCGCTCTAAACGCAGATGGTGAGAGAGTTCGACTGCCGGGGAGATGTTACTTAGTTAATTTTATCAAAAGATAATTAAAGTACATAATAAAGGATGTTAAAGAAATAAAGGATTAAAGGTGGCAGCAAATAGTTTTAGAAGAGGAAGGGCGTGGGTGGTATAAATGGTGAAAGTTAGATTTGTTTGGCTTTATTTTTTCTGCTATTGGGTTAATAGAAGAATTAGTCTTAATTATACATATAATAAACCAATCACTTGTGTGACACAAATAGTGATGTGGGCCGGGTATATACCCAGCGGGTAGGGTAAATAAAAATGGGTATTTACTTGGGTATTTACCCTAGGCCAGGGTAAATACCCAAAATGAGGGTATTTATGACAAATATTGATTTAAAAAGTGTTTTGAGAGGTTCTGAGCATTTTCTAATGGCAGTAATGGAGCCGGAGCCATTACTCTAATGGCTTTAATAAAAGTCATTTAGAGGGTAGGTATAGGATGTGTCCAAGCTCACTTAATTCCTAAAAAATAGTCTTAAAAAATACCCAGCATACGGGTATTTATCATTTCTAAGTATATTAATATCTGCTATACAGATTAAATGATTTCAAAGAGAATGCTTAAGTTGAAGGTCTGTTCAATGAAAACACCACCATTTTGAAGGAAAAGCACAGGATTATTATTTTGAAAATTAGGTTATGTATTCTTATATTATGCAGGCATGCAGGCCTAAATATAAATTCATATTTGTCTAAAATATGTAAATAATATGAACACACATTATTATTAATTGTCATATTTTTATACCCTTGTTACTCAATTCTTGTACTTTATGTGTATAGGCTATTGCTTAAATAACTGACAATTAGAAATATCACGTGTAAAGAGTTAAGACCTACGCCTAACGGCTGAATTCCTACACTACATGATTTAAACTCATTAGAAGATTTCTATTTAGGTTTATTAATATTATAGTACAGGAGATAGCGTGCATAAAAGAAGTGAAAAAAAATAGTGCAAAATATCACAGTCAATACAAAAATGATGAAGAGGTATACCAAAGATTTAAAAACTTCTTAAATGTCACCAAAACATTTACTTATACACAAATTTCTAGCTGGATGTTAGTTGGACACTTTTTAGAACGCTATCTCCTCGACTATTATTCTTATTAAGTAATTAATTTCCATTCAACAATATTATTGAGACATACTATTACTTAATAACTACTTGAACTCTTTCATAATATATTTATTTACAATTAATAAGTTCGAAATTAAACTCATAGCAGTCATAACTTTAAAAATTATCATAAATACCTGGGCATTTACCCAAAATGGGTATATTTACCCGGGTAAATACCCAGGGTATTTACCCGCAGTTACATCACTGGACACAAAGGATACTTCTCAGAATTATTATACATAATTAGATTTTCTTTTTCTTATAGATTTTTAGGAATGAAAAATATTTTTAAGTAGAACCATTTTTTTTTTTTTAATTTCATAAATTGACTATATTTCGCCCATACCTTGGCATCTTCAGGCCTTGAATTGAAAATATAGATTTATATTGTTGTTAATTATAATTTAACATTTTAAAAAAACAATTAAGTAAAATCTGAAACACTATTGGAGTAACTGTCATATATATTATTCTCATTATAATATGTAAGAATAATACATGTGACAGTTACTCCAATAGTGTTTCAGGTTTTTCAAATTAAATTATAATTAGCAACAATGTTAATCTCGATTTTCAATTCAAGGCCTGAAGATGCCCATGCCCAGGTATGGGTGAAATATTCTCAATTTATATGAATTAAAAAGAAAATATTGGCTTTTTTTAAAAAAAAAAAAAATTATCCCTAAAGATCTCTAAGAAAAAGAAACTCTAATAAAAAAAATTAAGGGATCAACTTAAGAAAATAGACAAAAGAATTTTTATACATAATAATGACTGGTCTGCACTTGCAATGGCAAGAATAAATTCGTAAAAATTATATTTGGCAAATAATTAACCCTTTTTACACTATTATTATACTTAAGGTCATCAATTATAAGGCTGAATCAATGTAGAAGGCATTTTTTTTAACTATCTTTCATTAATCTTCAATTGAATATAACTGAAAATAAATAAAATTTAAAGAGCATAGACGGGGCTATCTGCGGGCCGGTTTGGACAATCCAACAAAATTTCATAAAAATCAGATGTGTATTTAAATAATATAGGTGTAAATAAATGTAAGTTTGTGCGCTTGTGAAAGAGAAACAAATGCGTGCAAACGGTTTACACAAATTTCATTAAAATCCGTGCAGTTTTTTTAAAATATGTTGGTTTCGCAAAAATTGAGCGATTGAGAGGCACGGAACCAAAAATGTTCCCTGATTTCTGGATTGGAATTTGAAAAAAAATCGGAGACATAAACATTTTTCGTTATTGAGAACGATCACAATTATCCTTACGCTAGAACTTATATTAGTTCAATTAAATAAATGATAAAACTGATTATAGATATTTACAATATTAGGAGGTATGCATTTTTTTACCCATTTGAACTTGAATTTTTAGGCTTGGAAGTATAGATTCAGATCCACTGAGTCTCCCTTAGTTCCCCTACAGGCGGATATCAATAATGGGTGTATAGAGACCCATGGGACTTGAATCCTCTGCTTATCCCCATCGTGGCTACTTCTCGTAGGTCCCTACATTGCAGAGGGAGATAGTAGCATGAAAATGCATCGAATGGTCGGTGTTGGTTGTGGTTTCGAATGGTTTCTAACTTTATCCACGCGTGGGTTCCATCGTAAGCTTCAACAAATACAATTTAATGAATCAGGGAGAATTAAAACTACCGTTTATTCTAATGCTTTCGATTTTATGTTTCAGAACAGTCGATAAAAAAAAAAACATTAAAAAAAAGTCATCATAAAATATAAAATCCATTATTCAATCTAACCAAGGCTATTATTATCAAGCATCATTAAATAAACCATTATGAAAACAATACATGTTGTAAAATCTATGTGGTATCTAACAGGACATTAAAATTTAGAACAATATATCTTTACGATAGAATTGTCTTTCAGCTAAATAATATCATTCGATTCTAAGAAGAGTTTTTAAATTCCCTTTAACATTAAAATCTGCCATATTTATGACATCATTATTAGTAATAAATTCTTCACGAAATGTGGACATAACTTCACCATTTTAAGCACGTTCCTTATTTTATAAGGAATATTATTCTTTATAAGGAATAATTAAAATATTAGGTTTAAGTAATTTGTATTGTATTAGACTGCGTCTTAGCTGGGTTTATGTGACTATAGTCCCTGACTCTGTTGTGTTAGCGGTAACTTTAAGACCATCGTGATGAAACGGCAGACGTTCCGTCTAGATGGGAAGTAGAAGACACATTAAAGGAATTGGATTGAATTTTACTGTGATTGAAGCTTTGTTAAGCTAAGCTCGCTAACTTTACATTGGATCAGCTTATCTAGGTCTTCTGGAGCCAGCTTTTTTTGAGTCCATAGGAACTTGGTGCTAATGATTACCCTTTTTTTCTCAATTTTCATATCAATGTACATAATCATAGTCTAGGCTTTCCGAGTAAACCGATTTTAGGTCATATATGATGTGCTCCTACTATTGGAAGTTAACTCGAAGCAGCGATAACAAATAAACGGAGAAATTTAGTTTAATGGAAAGTAAAAATCGTTATAATGAAAAGATATCGAAATTTGGACACATAACCGCACGCATTTTATTTAATTTACTTGATAATAGTTTAGATTTTTGTCACACTATTTTCACTCATTGGATATTAAAGAAAAAAATTGCGTAGCTCTTAAACCTTTGCCACTTGATCAAATTAATCTTCCTATCCGATATCTGTTTATGTATTTGACGGAGCGTTGTCAATTTTATGTTATGTACATACAAAATTATCTGTAAAATTGATTGAGGAAGGTTCGTTGGATTTTACTTTAAATTATAGAGCTCATAAATACGTGTATTTTATCTTGTTGCCAGCCTAATCTTTCAAGTGGTAGACCTTCGTTATTGTGTACACACGTTTTTGATTTGTTCACCCTCTCAACCTCTTGTTTATAATTTTTACCAAAATATAATGGTGTAAAAATAGAGAGCCAATATAGGTTTGTTGGTTACGAGAGGTTTGGGAAAAGACTGGCCTGACCTTCGCTTAACTAGGGTTAAACAAAGCGGCGACATACGATACGATATGGCCTCATATTATCTGTAGCAGGAAGACCTTCCTAGATCCGTTTTCCAGACTCCCGAGGCTAGACCCTCATGCACGTGTCTTTCTCCTGTTCCCGCATCTCTTTTCACCTAACTTTATCTAGTTTTGATAAATCTTACTCTCCATAAAAAATAAAGTTGAAGGGTTTTATGATAAAAATAATTACCTTTTTTAAAAGATTGGTCGCTAAACATCAACAATTGTAGCTTCCTTGACATCTTGGCCCTATAAAAGGTCTCTAAATAACATACAAATCATCGTATTGACAAAAATATCAATGTTTAGAACAAGGATCTTATGAAATAGGTATGGAGCACTGAGCGAAAAAAGTGTCGCCATGAACTATAACTATAGAAGGTGAAGAGGAATGTGAAGAATTCGTAAGGTTATGTTAATTTTAAAACTAATTTTCTTCCACTCGCATTTCATATTTCTCCTTGTTTGGTTATTTTTCCCTTGCTTTATGTATTGTTTCCTCTTGTGCACTATTAATTTGTGTTTATTGTGATTTTGGACTATATTTAGCCAATCATTGTTTACTGAATTTTGTAGAAAAAAATCTTATTCTGCAATAGAAATAACCCTTTTTCAAATTAATTAATATTAATTATTCGATTATTAAAAACTATTCTAAATATAATACTGCTGTCGTAATTTTATGTAGATTTTTTCCAAGTTCTTGGCGACACTTTTTTACGCAGGAGGTATACTTAGTTCTCCATCCCTATTTTATAAGATCCTTGGTTTAGAATAACAAATGTAGATGTTATACCATCGTATTGTAATTTTACAACATGATTTAAAATTATATACTAGAAAAAATGATTCTCTCAAGTATATTAACATTTATCAGGTTTAGAGTGACAAAAGTAGAGGTTATACTATCGTTGTTTATTACAATACTATCGTATTGTAGTAAACAACATGATGTAAAATTATGTACCAAAAAAAAATGGTTCTCTCAAATATATCAACATTTATCAGGTTTAGAATGACAAAAGTAAAGGTTATACTATCGTATTGTAATTTTACAACATGATGTAAAATAGACTGCCAATTAGTGTGGCACATAGCTTCCTCGCATCCTATCATGTACTTTATTGTTATATTTACATTAAAATTATTAATAGTTTTAGCGATCTTTAACACTTCATAACGGTGTCGCTGTTGGTTTTTACTAAAAAAATTGAATTTGAATAAAATGTTTGTCTCATTGAATAGATGAAGTTAGATTTTTTTTCCCGACCTAAAATTCCAATTTTAAATTTGAAGTTCACGTTTACGCGAGAGTTACTCGTAAACACTTGGACGGATAACATTGTCCAACGAACTCGTCCTGGGCATTGGTAAAATGAACATGTCTACCAAATTTAATCAAAATCGGTCTACATTTACTCAAGTTATCTTCGCACGTTTCATAATTCGCGGACACACAGACCGACAGACAGACAGATACGGAACCAAAAATGTTCCCTGATGTCTGAAACGGATTTCTGTCTTGGAATTTTTAAAATCGGAGTCATTAAAAGTTTTTAGTTCTCAAAAGTGAACACAATGCTTCCCCTTCGGTAAGCTCGGAAGCAATATGTATTAGAAAAAATGGTTCTCTCAATAATATCAAAATTTATCAGGTTTAGAATGACAAAAGTAGAGGTTATACTACCTTATTGTAATTTTACAGCATGATGTAAAATTATGTACTAGAAAAAAATGTTCAGTTTCACAAGAAAATCTTTATTTCGTCTAGAGCTAGAGTATTCATGATTTTGGGGTTTTTTGCTACAATAATTTCCTGAAAATATGTGAAACATTTTTTGGCTTGTCCATGACGAGCCAAAAAGACCTCCTAAGGGCCTTTTAAATTTGATAGCTAATAATTAATACTTAAATTTATTAATTAGTGTTTATTTCAATATTATTAGCATTATTTTAGTTCAGAGGAGCAGTGCGCGTCTGACGCGCGTGTCTTAAGCTGCTCTGAGCCGCGCGCTTCAGACGCGTGCTAGGAAAACACCCTCCATTGATTTGTGAAGAGCAGTATCTCGCGTCTGACACGTGACGCGTTGTAGGAAAACACCCCTTAATATGTCTTGTCAAAATAAGTTTTTCTGTATTTATTTACTCTTATACGTCCAGAAGGAATCTATCTTTCATTGCAGGGCCTTATTATGGATCCATTACATTACGCATCCAGAACTCATATTATCTGCATTCTACTTATTCACGCGTAACATAACTAGTTCAAACGAGAATGAGAATTTCTCTGCATATCTGGTTTCAAATATTTTTTTTTATTCATTTTTAGTGAGATAAAGTTTAACACCTATCCATAAATTACGTTTTAGATTCAATGTCAGATATCGGCCATCATCAGGCCCGGTAAAAGGTAAAATATAAAACTCTTCGTAGAGTTGGAGTCCCAGAAAAAAGGATAATTTGTCAAACTGAAATATTATGTGTATCTATCTGCCACTAATTAGAACGTTGAACCCTGATGGTTGAATCAGATACTAAAAGTAGTTACTTTTAGGATTATTTTGTTCAAATATAATATTAATAAAAGTCTCATAAAAAAATCATAATTGTTTTAATATTTCATTTTTTTAAGCTGTAGAGAGTTCAATTGCTCTTATTAAAAATGAATAGTGATTTCATTGTGCAATCATCAGTGTTTCTGTTACTTTGGGCAATCTGATTTTAAAAACAAGATTGCAGAAAAATTATTAATCATATAGTTTACATGCAATGTCAGTGGATTAGTTCAAGCAATCCAGAATCTCAAAAGACCAGGTCTTAATTAAAAACAACTTATAGCTTTTTCTTTAAAATATAATTTCCTTATTGTCTCTGATATTTTCATTGATTAGTTTGGTCATTAGAGAATGAGTTATTTGACCTTTTCACGCAATTGGTCATTAGTAAAGCATCTTTCATTACCTAATTTATTGAAGTGTGAATATACAGGGTAATTGGCGATATATTACGCACAAAAATAAATAGGGTGATTCTAAACCTCATTGGCTACAAAAAGCGTCATATAAACCATGGGTCTATTCTCAACTGTTATCCCACAAGGTCAAATTTTATGATTTTTTTAAGATCGCATACCTTTGCTCATAAAAACACTTATTACTCCAAAAGTATAAAAGCTAATTAAATATTTGATTTCGTTGTAAAGCTGACAAAATTTCCAACAAAAAAAGTATATTTTTAATTTTCATACCCTCAAATTACATGACAAAAAATTTATTTAAAAAAAAAATTGTTGTTTCATAACTTGGTAGAGAACAGAGCTTAAACTTGTCGGACTTCATAAAAAACTTTCTTATTTACTAACGTTTCGATCAATATTAATATTATTACCCATTCATAAGGCGGAATTTTTAGTTTAGTAAACTTCGCTGAAAGTATAAAAGAAACGTGTTTATTGTTGTTATTGTTGACATGTAGGTGAGTATACTAAACTAATCTTGCTTCTTTTAATATGCTTTTAATTATTTACTCACCTGTAAGTCAACAATTGCAACAATAAACACGTGTCTTTTATACTTTCAGCGAAGTTTACTAAAACTTCCGCCTTATAAATGGGTAATAATATTAATAATGATCGAAACGTTAGTAAATAAGGAAGTTTTTCCTGAAAGTCCTAAAAGTTCAAGCTCGGTTCTTTACCTAGTTATGGAACCACATTCAAATAAATGATATTTTATTTTTTTCTAAAAAATTATATTTGTATACATTTTTCGTCATGTAATTTGACGGTATGAATAAGTTGATTATTTAAAAATATTTTTAAAAACAAGCTTTTATTCGTATTCTTCTCAGCAACCCCTTTCATTTGATACCCATATCATGAGCGTGCTTAAAAAATAACTAGTCCGCCATCTTGGGCTGCCCGCCATATTGGATTTACAATGACGTCACTTAGCTAACCATGCATTGTCATCCAAACTAAACGTGTATGCAAAATTTCAATTTAATCCGTTGAGGTTAACTGCTTTAAAATCAGTTGCAAGATTTGACCCGAACATACATACATACAAACATTGTAAGTTAAATAAAAGCTTTTAAATATAAAATTACACTTTTCCTGTAGGAAATTTTGAAAGCTTTATAACGATACACAATTTTTTTCTAGCGTTTATACTTTTGGAACAATAAGTGATTTTATGAGCAAAGGTATGCGATATTTAAAAAATCATAAAATTTGACCTTGTGAGAAGACGGTTGAGAAGACCCATGGTTTATATGACGTTTTTTGAAGCCAATGAGGTTTCACCCAAGAAGAGAGAATCACCCAATTTATTTTTGTACGCATATATCGCCAATCACCCTTTATAAATTGGAAAAGAGCAATAAAATATCACAAGGTACAAAAGCAAAACATATTTTAAGTTCGATTTACCGTACAAGACCTATTGACTTTTAAGAAAATAGTCCAAATTTCTTTGGGTTAACCATCGTTCTACATCACCTTATCCTAAAGTTGACCTTTTTCAAAATACCGTTTCAAAGTCACGATTATTGTGATTTTTCCCGGGAAAAATCTAGTTCCTGAGAAAATAGCTTTAAACGTGGACGGAGAGAGGCTGGGTTCGATTCTCCGCCCAGGAGAAGTTATTTTTAAAAAATATTTTGATAAAATAATTAACTGTACGTACGAAAACTAATAAACGGAAAGCACTGCGGGCTAAGTAATTATGAACTATAGTATAGATAAGAAAGTTTGTCTGAGTTGTCTCGGGCCAATTTTTTTTTAAAGGCATCATTATCAAATTGCTATGCTTCTTTCGTTTGAGAAGTAATCTACTGAAACAAGCAAGGCGCGCTTCTCGTAAGTACGTGAGGCGATAAGCGTCGGTTTCTGTAAGATTAAGTTAAAATTATTAAGTGTAAAGTTTTAATAGTCGCTTATTCTTTTTCTACACTTCAAGACCTTTAAATTGATGTATAACGTTTCATGGTGACTAAAACCTTTTTTTTTAGTCGCCCGCCATATTGGATGACGACAATATTAAGTGTGAAAATTCCAAAAAGCACACAGTTGTCTCAAATGCCAAGATGCACCTGTGTGCCGAATTTCATGTTCCTAGCTATAGTAGTTTATGCATTGAAACAAGCAACGGACAGACAGACAGACAGAGCCGTTATATAAGATTTCTTTTCGTACTTCGAACAGAAACCTAAAACTAATAATTTTAGGTGAGAATGTCTCTTATTTTACTCTTATATATTTAATCCTGTTCATGATGTTCACATTAATGCATTGGTTTTAGGGAAGGAGACAGATACAAGAGAGTATGCTGGAAAGATGTGAGGGTTGGCGACCTGGTTCATCTTTCGAACAATGAGGTGGTACCTGCCGATCTACTACTTCTTAAAAGCTCAGATCATCATGGTACTTGCTACATAGACACCTGCAACTTAGACGGAGAAACAAATCTCAAACAGAGAAACGTTCCTCAGGGCTTCCAAAATAAGGTAAATTGTCACCTTCATTTAACTCTTTGTCTTTATATGATCAAAGTGTGTTTCGTCGTTGACTTATTTTCTAAAATTCGTTTGAGAATATTTATTTATATCTAATAGCTGATGGTAAGAAGAATGCTAGATATTAGTGAAATCAGATTTAGTATGAAAAAAAAATAAATAAAATAAAGAAATGTTACTATTAAGGAGCATTCGGAATCACCAGGTCGACCAAGAGTACCGGTGAGTCCAGAAAGACCAACCTAAACAACCGACCGGGTTTGTAAACCTTAGGTTGATTTAGCGGTCTCTGTACGCGTTAATAATTTCGATTGGCTAACAATTCAATTTGTTATCTTCCAAGGTTTTGTAAAAGAGGGTATGCTTCTACTTGCTTATTACTTGGTAAGCCTTCTCCAGAAGGGGGAGGTTCGGTTCAATAAGTCGCGTTTTAGAATTTGCTTTGAGAACCATAATCTAATTATTAATGTTCTCTTATCCTTAGTAAAGGAGGTTATTGATGAATAACTTGTGTTATTCAGCTCTATCTATACTAAATTACTTTGACGTAACTAATTTCAGACGCGTGCTCTCAAAACCTAATGCGTTTAGGAACTCATTAGGGCTCTAGACCAGATGATCTTTTAGCGTGTTCAGGTTGAGTCATAGGCTTTTTGTATTAAGGGATATAAATTATTAGATTAACGCATGAGCTTTAGCAAAAGTTTAAGAATTTCCACTTCTTTAAAGCAATCTTAAATTGCTTGAGTCGTAACACCATACGTCCTCTAGTAAGTATAGTAACACTTGTTGCCTAGTACTTCATTTTAGCCTCATGACTACTGTACTACAATGCATAAAGTCATCAATTTGTTAATACATTCAGTGCAGTTTTCAGCCTTCATAAGGCCATCATCAGTGCCGGAATGTGGAAGAAGTAAAGTTACATTAAATAAATGAAAAGTTAATGAGTGTGTCTAGTCTACTTCATGACGGAGATCAACGTAAGACTAATTACTACGCGTATTAGTCTCTGTATTGATCTTCCACATGAAGTAGACTGGACTCACTCATTAACTTTTCATTTGTTTAATGTAACTCTACTTCTTCCACATTCCGTCACTGATGAGATGGCCTTATGAAGGCTGAAAGCTGCTTTATAGAGTAAAATAAACAAATTAGTCAGTTTTTGTGGACAGACAATTTATATTTTTCCTTAATACGTACAGGTTTCAATAACTTAGTTCTGGCCGTATATTAAAAAAAAAAATCGGGTTTGGGGTACCTCGGAACTTTTCCTCACTTCACTTTTGAGGCCACTAAAGTCGCCTCTCCTGCTGCTTCGCGGCAAGAGGAAGTAGCATTGGCCGTGATCAGTATACTTGGATGGCGACTGTTTTTAACTAACTTATTTTTTTATTATAATTTTTCAAAAATAAATTATACATTATTTTTATTTCATTTATTTAATTATTTGAATGTTGGCGGTATTTTGACAGATGTAAACAAACTTTGACGTTTAACAAAAGTATCGCACTAATTAATAATTATGTTCGCTTATAACTTTTAAACTAATTAATGGAATTTCATTTGTATATATATATTTTTGTGCCTTATTTTTTACCGGTGTCAACGATATGCTATATGTCAAAAAGTATTTATATTTCCGGTATTATTAACCGTCAAAGTTCTAAATTCTAAAATCGATAACTTCAAAATGGCGGCCAATATAAAAATTAAATTTGGTTCATTTTTTTTGTTGAAAACCACTCAGGAGGTTTTAAAAACACACAAACAACCAATCGGGTAATTCAGTTGAAATCTCGAAATCAATTTTGGGTGAAAACAATACTTTTCCTACCATTGGTGAGGAAAAGTAAAAAACAAATATATCTATAAAAGCCAGAGACCCAAAAAAATGTTAGTACTAAGTTATCAGTTCGCCGAAGAACGAACCATCATTATTAAATGCCCTTAAATATTCTACAGGACACAAGTAAAAATCCACTCCTCTAGACATCTATTTATCGTTACTTGAGTTGTCTTACTAATTAATAGCTGAAATAAAGGGTCGATAAGATTGTCTACCGATAATGTAATCAATATTGGTTAACTTTAATCTAATAAAATAATAAATTCAAAAGCAATAGTTGATCAGTTAATTTTGTTTTGGAAACAGTAATTTCGTGTTATTCTTTAGTTTTTTGGCAACTGTAATTAGAGCTGACATTATTGACTCTTAAAGTTATATTTTGTAACAGATAATATCCTTGACAGCTAATATTTATTATTTAGTAGATAATTATTTTAAGTCATGAAATATTATTATTTTACTAGTTAAGTATAACATTGTTTTTCATGCCACCTTGAAATGTTGGTTTAAGATCACCTAGAAGATAATGAAAATTAAAAAGAAAAATTGAAAAATTATATAAATTAAGTATTTTAAAACAGGGGTTGAATTGAGCGGGAAGATTATTATCCAGGGGCCTAGGGCAAGGGAGACTTGTTAGTTCTCTATAAAATATGAAGGATAAAACTAAAGAATTTAATCTTTAAGCAATGAACAACCAAGAAAATAAATTAAATCATGTAAATGGAAATATAATATACTTATAATGCACGCAATAGTACATTACGTGTCTAGTGCAAAAAGTAGCATTTGCATGCGAGTGTGGAGTTTGCACCCGAGCGACAGCGAGGGTAGTAAAACCACTCGAGCAAAGCAAAATACTGTTTTCGCACGAGTTGCGTACCGTAATTTATCTACGATTGTGGATTTTAAAAAAATAATTACAGAAAAAAAATATATACTTCCTGTATGTAAGTACGTATTTCTCTTTTGATTAAGATGACATTAATTCATTAGTTGTATTTTTGTGCCGAATTAATTATTTCGGAAGGCGAATAATTCTCCTCATTTTCTTCATAATCACTTAAATCACTCATTGTTTCTCTAAAATCTAGATATAAACAGGTATTTTAATTAAACAAACAGCAAATTAGAATGTAAACAAACTCGCTAATTGTGCGTAAAAGTGAAGAATTCCTCTTTTTTGAATGAACGCGCATGCGCAATGAATACAGCTACGAAAAGAATCACTTTCTGTGCATCTAAACAGAGATATAATATATAATGTTCATATTTCGTATCAATCGTAGATAAAATTATTTGAAATTAACTCATGATGCAGTCCAGTTTATACTCAGTTTAAATAGTGAAAAATAGACTGATAACGAAATACGATTTTTAGAAGTTACTAAAGTTTCTACTAGAAAACATTAATTTTATTGTCAAAATATGATAGAAACCTATTTTCACCTGTATAATTGGTCATCAGTAAATTCTCATATATTTTATATTCTGTATGTATTTGTATTATTTTAAATTTATCTTTTTATATGAATTCTTCTCAAAATAAAGAATAGAATCTATTTTAAATAAAAACACCATATTGAACTAATTGTTCCCCTAAAGTACATTTTAGGAAAAAGATATTTCTATCTCTTTTACGTCCTTGAAGCGAACTTGGCAGACGTAACTTGTTTTACTTCTAGTTCATTTCGAGTCTATTTCTAAGCTTATAGCGTTTTCTTTTAATCATTTGATAACATATAAGGAATCTCGGGTTCTTTTCTTTTAATAATTTAATAACATATAAAGGAATCTCGGGTTCTTTTCTATTAATCATTTGATAACATATAGGGAATCTCGGGTCCTTTTCTTTTAATCATTTGATTACATATTAGGAATCTCGGGTTCTTTTTTATTAATAGTTGGATAACATAGAAGGAATCACGGGTTCTTTTCTATTAATCTTTTGATAACTTACAAGGAATCACGGGTTCTTTCCTATTAAAACTTACTTTGTTATTACTCAATAGGCTACTCCTGATCTTAACCATTGTACAAAAAACAAATTAATGAATGTTGTATTATCTAAAATATAATAAAGATAATAGTCTATCTCATTGAGTCATAGTCTGTATTACGAGTGTCATTTATGTCCGCTGTGAAGGTGAAATGGGTACTTCTTTAGATTGTTGCTCCCCTACGCTTTTTTTAGAATCTAAATGGAAATAATTATTTTTACATTCCTTTGCCTAAATAACTATTAAGACAAAGGGATGTTTAGTCCAATGAACTTTGGGACAAAGGAATATCACACTTCTGTTTTTATAAGCGAAGTTGCTGATGAAGCAAAGAATGATGAAGATTATAAAACAAAAACATTCATAATCGAAAATCCGGGTTTTAAGATAAACAAACATCGCGGAAGCAATTGAACTTTTACTTCTTTTTAGGTGGACTTACTTCTTTAAACTTACTTGGACTGCTTGACTTTCAATTATTTTCGATAACTGTATAATGGTTGAAGAGATTGTTACTTGTATTGTCCCAGAAAATAAAGTAATGTAAAACAACTCTTTAAATGTAAAAACTATTTTATTTATAGAAGAAAAACTGATCTAAACAATTCCGAAATAATATTCGTTTTTAACTAATTTTATTTGATTATGAATTGATTAATCAACATCTAATATCGAATATTCTTGTATGAGCAATACGATACTTAATCAATCTTATATTCTTCGGCTGTTGAATAAGTATCTTGAAGATGCACTTAAAATGCAATGTCATGAGAAAGATGCAAACCTTTACACTAATTTAAAAAATTCATTAGTAACCCATCGATTATTTTTTATATAAGCATATGTATTGATAAACAAATCAATATCAACTTGATAATATCTTATCGGGAGTGAGGAAGTGAAAATATTAACATATGTTAAAGCATATGTTTCATTACCATAATTTAAAAAAAGTCACTATTATAACACTGAAGACCTCATTACCGTTCTGTTTTATACTTAAGCACGTTTTATATATTTAATATACCTATAACAAAATTACAGGGTGTCAAATGTAATCCATTGAAAAAAATAAATTAAATAAATGAGGTCTTTAATCTTTAATACATTTGGTAGTTGTAGTACATAGTAGTACATTGCGGTACTACTTCACGGTAGTATTTAATACGGACCATTTTCGATTTTTTAACCACATTAAATCAAATCTCTGATACTAGCTTCTTTCTCGGGCTCTCGGGTCCATAGGCAATACCGAGTACCCTTATAATTTCCTGCATTTGTCTGCCTGATAAACAATGTTTCTCTCAAAATATTATAAAAATTGAAGCGAGCTTCTTACAATCAACAAAATATGCATCTTGTCGACGATAACTTGAGTAAAAGTTGAACAATTTTGTTGAAATTTGGTATTCGTGCTCCTTCACTAATGCTCAAGCTAAGATCGTTGGACAGCGTGATCCGTCCAAGAGTTCGCGCGCGTGAATTAGAGGTCAAAAGTAAAATGGAATTTCAGGATAGGAAAAGATTCAATTATCACCTATTCGATGAGACGAACATGTTTTAGTAAAAACAACAGTGACACCGCTATGAATAAATAATGATCGTTAACAACACAACAACAATTAAAGCCATAATTAAGTGACAACTAAAGCAGACCTAAAAGTTTAAAATAGAGGAAAAAACGTTTATACCGATATCTTACGTTCTAACGTAACGATTCTAATAAAACTGCATATACATTGTCTAAAGCACAATCGAAACAGACATGTAAAATTTCAACTTGATACATACAGAAGTTTTTGTTTAGCGAACTGATGTATTTTATAACAGTTAAAATGGAATGACCTGGACATATAGGAAGACTCTTCTCCCCCACTACACGGCTCTCTATTACAATAATTATCTTTAACTATTAAATCATTATGATTAATTATCTAATATATATTGCATTACGCTCGCTTTAATGATAGAGCCACGCTATGTCCCAGTATCTTATTGATACAGTATCAGTATTGGTTTGGGCTAATGATTAAATGATAAAAATTTAAATGCTTTTGTTTTACGTCATTAAAATAAACAGTTCAAAAGTTACAGCTTAAAACAAACTTTTAAATTGCCACCAACTTAAAACGGCTTAAACCAACTTTTAACCACCAACTTGAAACGGCTGGGCCGATTACCGATGCTGGTTAATGAACTCGTCCGATTTTGTTACATTGCCTATACTGACTATTTATATGTACTGAAAGCACGCACATACATGACAACTTTATCAATTTCTTTTCGAATTTTATTAACGGCATTTCGTTAGTTTGATACTCCCCTTATAAAAAAAACAGAGGGGAGTAACAATCTAAAGAAGGTATAGGGAATATTCTTCTTTAGACTGTTACTCCCCTTATAAAAAAAACGGGAGTAACAATCTAAAGAAGGTATAGGGAATATTCTTCTTTAGACTGTTACTCCGCTTATAAAAACAGAAGTGTGATATCCCTTTGTTCCAAAGTACATTGGACTAAACATCACTTTGTCTTAATAGTTATTTAGTCTGTCATTTATATTCTAAAAAAAACAGTGAATAATTTAAAGAAATACCTTATTAACTATGTTTTATCAACCCCAGTCCTCTGCTAACATCCCAGACCCTCTATTTCACAGACAATTTATTTACCTTTTTATCACAGCTGTTCCATTATTAAATCGTTCTTCTTTTCAACTATGCTAACAATTTTTTTAATCAGTTACCTATGCCAATACACGTTTGTTAATTCTATTCTAATTTGCAAAACTATAAATCCTACACGTTATTATCGTGTTTATTCTCTTTCAACAATTATGACAATTACGATAAGGCTTCGTGTATTAACTCGGTAATAATAAATAATAATTAGCATGTGGTTATATTAAGTTATATTGTCATCAGATATTTTCTATTTAGACGTTTCTCTGCTGACGACATTGAACCAAATAATAGTTGTTGTTTTTTTCTTTATTGCATTGCGAGCATGTCCATTATAATTATTTTGTTTTTACCTTATCTTTTTTTTTATTTCCTGATAAAATTATATGTGTAATTTCAATTGTTCATTTTATTGATTGGTTGCGTCTATTTAAAATACTGCTGTTATTGTTTAATAGAATATTTATGTGGAATTTCAAGCTATAAAAAGTATTCTGTGTACGTAATGCATGTTTTCGTAGTCTTATGGTTTAGTTAGAACTGTACAACAAGTTAGCTGTGTCTAGCGAGATTTTGCAGAACTAACTCATTGACAAAGAAAGTGCACAAGTCTCTCCATAACTACTTTATTGTTGCAAAGAATCAGTGCCTAAGCGGAAGTTATATAAACTCGTTGAATCTTTAAGCGGCCTATATACGATCAACTTAGTTGTCAACCAAGTTGACATTTAAGGTTACAAAGTTGTCTACCGAATCTACAGTTTGTTCAAGTTTGTTGGGGAAGATTTTTGGGTTTAAAACGAGTGAATAATTGTGTGTCTCCGATTTCAAAAATTTCAAAGCAGAAATCCGTTTCAGACATCAGGAAACATTTTTGGTTCCGTGTCTGTCTGGCGGTCTGTCGCTAAATTTTTGCGAACCAACCTATCTTAAAAACCACGTCCGATTTTAATGAAATTTGGATGGTAGGTCATGATTAGCCAATTATTGGTCCCATATAAGTTTCTGCGCCTATATGTTTCTCTTCCACATGCGCACAATTATACATCATTATTTACACCTATAGCTTCAAAAGTACTTATCTGATTTGTATGAATCTTTTATAGTTTATCGAAAGTAACCCGCAGATAGCCCCAGATTAATTTGAACCGTCTGCGATCTTTAACTTTTGCTAAATTTATACTTTAATTAATGTAAAAAATTAAACCAATTTTGACTGATTAAAAAAACTGAGGAAACAATTAAATAAATTAGACAATAATGGCTTGTAAAGGCATAAAATAAATAAAGTACGTGGATAGGATACGAGGAAGCTATGTGCCACACCAATTGGCAATCTATGTCATAATGGTATCAATTCTCTCTTCGTAACTTAAGTTTTCTAATAATAAAGACATAATCAGAATCAGAAATGTTGAAGTTTATGTACTTTCATTTAACCGAATTTTCCAAAAAGGCAAGGCTATTACAGATTACAGATTCGTATTCTTCTTTTGGTTTTCACCGTTTGATTAACTTGTTTATTACTCCTTTCTTTAGAATTCAATAACTATTATTCTTTTGATGCATTCGGTCGCATGCATTTCTTCGTTATTTTCAATTTCTTAAGACAAGAATCATGCAAGCTTCAAAACTAATTTCTTAACTGGAGATACCTTGACCTTGTCTCTCATTCTTCGCCTACAGAGTATGACTACAGTCACGAAGTTTTATTTAATCATTTCATCTTGTTTTATAGCTTAAGATTTTCTCAATTTTGAAACGAGCTAACAGAGTGGAAGCTATTTTTTCTCTATAATATCGATCTATAGAACGTTATTCAGTTGGTTTTATTCACTTTTATTTTTATTGCAAGCTTTCAAGGTATCAGTTCAATCTTTCACAACATTTAGCGAATAAACGAAGAAGAAACATATTCTCCTGACGCTAGTATAGGGTTGCTGTGATATATGACATGTGAGAGGATCAACTTAGTTGTCAACCTTGTCAATATGCCATGTTAGTCAGTGTTTATCGTCTGTGGATAGGTTGGTGGTTGATATTTTATGTATGTCCACTGGTTGGAGTAAAATAAAATAAAATATTTCATGAGGATCGAGCCTCTTCTTTACATAATCCATGATAATAGCGAGGTATAACACTTCTTCACTAATTTTAAATCCAAAAATCTTCCCAACCAAACATAAAAAAAATACGTGTGGTGTCGCGGGACACCCGGTGGGAACGAAGTTCCTTACATTTTCCATTAAATATAAATTTTAAAATCACACTGCTAAGTACGTATACATTGCTAACTACTTATACACATGGCGGAGTTAGAAAAGAGGCAAAATTAAAAGTAACGAATTGTTTGTACCTAGCAGAGTTAAGGCAAAATTAGAAGAAAATCATTATTTGTATAATTAAAGCAAGCGTCCTACTATAAATATATATTATATATAAGAAAAAAGTTGATCATGATGAGTTTATAGTGGAAGAGTATGTTTGTTAAAGGAGTTTGGATTGAAAGAGGACTGTTTTCTACCTACCCGGCCAATTAATTTAAAATATTATAAAATATATCTCTTCCCTACTCTACAGTTTCTGCTTGTATCAGGGTGAAATTTTACATGATTATATTTTATTTATTTACAAAACAAAGTGAAATTTTTGACACATATAACAAAAATAATCAAAACAAGTCAAGTAACAGGCTTCCTTAATAACACTTTTTCCCGTCTTTTAAAGCTTACGTTTACGCGAGCGTTGCGCGTGAACGCTTGGGCGGATAACGTTTTCCGACGAACTCAGCCTGGGCATTGGTAAAATGAACATGTGTACCAAATTTCATCTAACTCGGTGAGCTTTTACTCAAGATATTGTCATCTGTAGATTTCGTGACGGATTTTGCGTGACGGTGATTTTGTGACGGTTATTTTGTGACGGTGATTTTGGTCGTTTTTTTTTTCGGATTCACTCCCGGGCTCCAGAACGTGCCATAAGGAACTTCGTTCCAAAAACTGTAAATTCGGTAGACAACTTTGTAAAATGTAATGTCTGTGTTAAATGTTGATAATTATGTTGACAACCAAGTTGATCGTCTATAGGCCTCTTAAGGATATAAACATTAATTTAATCAATCAGCATTGTTTTAAATTAAGAAAGATTTGTAAGTGAATTGTGAGCATACAAATGATTCGATTTGTTTCGAAAATCTTGTTCTAGTTGATTAAACCTTTTTTGCTAGTAATTAGTGTCTTGTTATCTTATATGAGGAGAGAAAGTTAATCTTTCTAAAGCTAAAATACAGTTTGACGTGTCAATGACGTCCAAGAGAAGATGTTAGTTTAAAGAAAATATTAGCACCTTATTATGGTTTGAGGTATTGATTTGTAGATTAAAATTAATTTGTCTCTCTTAACAGCCTGGTATTTATTTATTTCGGGTGACTGAAGAAAATCAATAAATTAATTATTTAAAAATAATTTCTTAAAATTCTTAGTATTTTATTTTTAGGGAATACAATTCCCTTTAAATTCTCTTATCCTGAAATATTTTGTATAAACTCCAATATAGTGATACTTTTAAACTTTTTTTTTACTTTCTCATAGGAAGAGGAAGTATTGTGATGGCGCAAAAATTCGATTCTAATGGATTTTCACATTTCGAGGTACCCCTGAATCCAAAAAAGAGGTTTAAAAAAAAAAAAAAAAAAAAAAAAAAAAAAAAAAAAAAAAAAAAATCCGTCTGTCGTCTGTGAAGACGCGTTGAGCCTAAACTACTGGGCCGATTTTGACGAAATTTAGCATACATGTTCTAATATATCATACCTCGAGATGAATTCGAGAAATGAATTTTAGCTCCATATTTAGGGGGCGCAACCCCCCAAAAACTGAGAAAACGTGAAAAAAAATTATTTATCGGACGGTTTTATTTAAAAAAATCTAATATGTAGTTCATTTAACCTAGCAGGGGTGCCGCTGTAATATTTTAAGCACCTGAGAATTCGCGATAGCTTCACCTCTTTATCTTTTGTTACTTAACAACAACAAATTAATGACCTCTCTTTGTTTATAACCTCTTCTGCCTTCAACCGGTTCCTTTCGAAAATTAGATTATTTCAAGGCCCCATGAGCCATGATACTAACAGCCGATCGACCGGTTAGTGATTCCAGGGCTTGTAGTGAGTCACTGAAAGTCACTTAAAGTCACTAATTTTGACTAGAGTCACTTTTTTGTCACTTATTTTAAAAAAAGTCACTGAAAGTCACTTATTTGGTCTTACAAGGATAATTTTTTTATTTTTTGTAGTTTTTTAAATACAAAACATTATAACTGTTTTTCAAAAGGGATTTTGTAAGCTCAAGACTTTTTTTAACTATGAATTTTATATTAGGCCTACTTTGAACTGTGATGAATGATAAAGTTTGTAACAGTTGCACTAGATTCAGCTGGCGTGTGGTGTTTTATCGTCAATATTAAGAAGATGGATGAAAAAAATAAAAATAATATTTTATTCCGAACTCCCTCCTAATTGTTATTAATTTTCCTCACAACATATAGTAGGAAAAGTATTGTTTTCACCAAAAACTTTTTTTTGAGGTTTTAACGGAATTATCCGTTTTGGGAGATAGATAGCTCAGTCAATAAAGGCCAAAAACAGGCTGTACCCGCAACTAATTAGGGGAAATCTCACTTCAAACATGCATAGGACCTTTTTTGTGCAGAATTATGTGAGAAATATTTTTGTTAATAACACTTCTCTTCAAAAAATAAACAGTTTTGCGTAAAAAGTGAAAAATAAGTAAATTTTGAACTTTAAGATGGGGTAGTGGGGGAAGCACAAGGGGGAGAAGTGGGGACTTTTGAGAGAATGTACCTCTTATCATGGTCTATCATCAGGAAAAAATCCAGATTTCCCCTAATTAGTTGCAGGTAAAAACCTTTATTAACTGGGCTAAGACCTCCAGAGTGGTTTTCAGCATGACGTCTGTATGTATGTATGTATGTGTGTGTGTATGTATGTATGTGCGTGTGTACGTTATCATCGTAGCGCCCAAGGTATTTAACCTAGAAAGTTGAAACGGCAGGAAATCAGTCTTTATCTGTATTTTTGCCGCCTGGAAAATCAACTTTTTCCGCCATCTTGAACGCAGTTTGCTGAGTCAGCAAACATTTTAAAAATCGTAATAAATTGAAAATGGTCCTGATCGAGTTGAAATATGGCACGAATATACCTCTCTGTAAAGGAGACCACGTCCAATGCTGCGCATTGGACGTGGCCTCCGAAGTGAGGAAAAGTTCTGAGGTACCCCGTACCCGATTTTTTTTTTTTTTTTTTTTCGTACAGTTACGGTAACCAAAATCAAATGATCAAAAAACCGTTCTAAAATTTTTATAATTGCATTTTTTTAACAGTGCTAAACAACAAAAAGTAACTAAAGTAATATTTTTTTACTTAAAATTAAGTCACTTAAAGTCACTTATTTGGGGAAAACAGGTCACTTAAAAGTCACTTATTTTGAAAAAAATAGTCACTAAAGTCACTTAATTTTGAGGAAAATCTGCTACAAGCCCTGTGATTCCGAAAGCACCCTAATTGTTAGAATAGTTAAGTTCTTTTTCACGGAAAGTTGAATTTGTTATGGGTTCCGTAAAAATCAACCTTACTTTTAAGACTATTATACCTTTCCCTGAATCCTTGATGTTATCTTCTCTTTTTGTTATCGTCCCTTTACTTGTTATTGCCCTTTGTTTGTTATTGTTCCCTACACTTGCGGTTTATCATAGTAGATGTAATGCCTCATATGTAAGTAACCTCATGTACTCCATAAAGTAACTCTTATTCTGTAAGGAAGGTATGTATATAGTGTATGTATGGAAGTATCGTATGAAAACAAATATATTTCTGCATCATAAATTAAAATATGCAAGCTTTTGTACTAGTTAGAAGGTAGGTTAAATCATGGTACGAAACTATGCCAGTAAGAGTATATATAAAGGGGGAACTACTTAGCATATTGTTGACTAGGACTAGGATTATAGTGCTGCAGCGTTTTGGGAATCGTTATTCATGACACGAATACTCCCTACTAGACTTTACCATACGTTATTATGCACGCAGAGCAGAGACAGTAAATACCCCCAATCAAAGTATACACAACTTGAAATCCTTCCGTATTAATTGATTTCAAGCACTACCGATTTAAAAACTCTAGAGGTATTAGCATTTACTATGTTGAGCTACGTGACTGGTTCTCCTTTAAAATTTAAAATCCACTTAATTTAAACCATTTCATGACAAGAATTAAGTATCTGATTAAAAACTATTTTATACTTCGTACAGACTAGAATGTCATTAAAAGGTTAATTGCTGGGTTGAAATTTATTGATTCTCAACCCAATTTTAATTTTTTTAATTGTATTATATTTAACATTTGTTTGTTATTTAATGCATATTATAATCGTGTCCTTAATTTTGCCCAAGCTATCAATCCTTGACGTAAAATGAAACATTAATTCTATTTGTTGTAAACGATTTGTTGTCGATCTTACTTTTACTTAAGTTCAGAAAGTAGCTTTAAACGCGGACTGAGGTAGGCCGGGTTCGATTCCCCGCCGAGGAGAAGTTATTCCTTTAAGTCTAAGGAATATTGAGCAGATCAAGACTTCTTGGATCAAAAAGAACATCTTTAACAGTTTTCTGGTTAGGGAAAATAGTATCAAGAAGTTAGCTTTCGAGTTTTTAATGTTGATCACTCTATCATATATTTGCCTGATTTCGCTTGAATAAGAATAGGCTTGAATCTTAAGACCTTAGGCTCATAAAAAAATTATTCAATTTTTATAATTAAGATTTTTTTTATATGCTTAAATACCGATATATTATCATTAATAATGTATTTAAACTATACTTGAATTGTTTCTAGATCCTAGAATGTTGAATTATAAAATTGCAAAACTGTATCAAGGTATTTTCCAAATCTCTTCTAATTTGGTTTGTAAATTTTAATATTACATTTTTTTTCGGACGACGTTGCCGTCTTTCAAAATTTGGTTCTAACTTCGTCGCAGTATTCTAAAAAAAACGAATCATTCCTTATAAATGCATCCATGTTATTAAATAAATGGTTCACCCTTGAAAATCTTGAAAGACAAATCAAAACTAACTCACTCGTATATCCTTCAACACAAACAAAACATACCATGTCTATTTCGTATATCATTTTCTTGTATCCTTCTCCCAAATCTAATACATGTTCATGGTTTTTTTTTTCTTTTACAATTTAATTTTGAATAAAATTCGAAGAGTGAAATGAATCAGTCTATTGCATTGAAAAATACATAAGTCTGAATTAGGTAGAACCCGAATTCGGGGTGATCTCATGAAAAGGTCAGATATATTGCTATTAAATTAAAAAAAAAAAATTATCTAGACGTAAAAGAGTACTCGTGATAACAATATGCACTTAAAAAAACAACTTTTTCGGCGCTAGAGGGCGCTTAGAAGTTGGATAAAAAATATCAACCTATCTGCGTCACTTCAATCCCTAAAAGTCAGGCTGGTTAGTTTCAGAATATCGCCTGGAACAAAAATTCTGTAGTAAAATTTAAAGTGTTCATACCTCATATATGAACGCAATAAAAATATGTATTTTTACTGCAGTTTTACTTTTCATGTTTTTTTTGTCAAGGAAGTGAAAACAGTGTGGTAACTGAATGTAGTAAAACTAGTGTAAAAGTGCACTTAAATATTGTGTTTTATTACCAAACATTGGTAATTAACTTAATAATTCTTTGATATAACAATCCACCTCCCCGGTCAATACTGATCATTATTTCAATCAATAAATCAATGTATTTCATGGATACATATAACATTATATTTTCTTGTTTTACAATAGTCCTATTCTTACATATAGATCATACTTATTTTAAATGTAATAGTGAATGAAACGTGTGTATTGTACGTATTACATTTATTTATATATCTTAGTATTTTTTACTCGTTTAACTCCTTTACAAAAGCATTGTAGTGTCCCTTAAAAAATATACTTTTAGACTCCATACAGTCTCGACATTGTTTATTTTAAAATGAGAGTTATTTTAAAAACATAGGTTCTATTATAGTTACGAGTCGGCCCACAGTCAGGGGGATAATATGCTTTACTCATTTACAAACATAAACCTGTCTAACTGGGAATCCACTTGATATTTAGTGTGACAACATAGTTGTATATAATGTGACACTACTCATAAACATCATGTTTATATCTAGTCGTAATTTATTTTCCCCCCTTGTTTCATTGATTTAATGATCAATTTAGAGTTTGTAACTTAAATCTTAACATTTATTTTTCACATATTAACTTTTTTTTATGTTCTGTTTATAAATAAGGTGTGTTTCTATTTACTTCTTTCGTGTTTTTTTGTGTGTGTGTTAGTGTTGATCTTATAACTTTTTTTTTATTTTTTCAAATTTTATGTTTGTAAATATTGTCTGTTTCTTTACATGACGATGATCTCAAGTTTAGATATAAATGAGGTGTATATCATTTGTATATATGTATGACAGAGAAAGTATTGTGATGGTGCAAAAATTCAATTTTGATATTTTGATGGATTTACACGTTTTGATGTCCCCTGACTCCAAATAAGTGTTGCTTTTTTTAAAAACAAAATTATTGAAAACAGTTCCGACGATTTTTATTTAAAAAATTCTAAAATGCAGTCCATTTAAACACGAATCTACCGATATATAGGCTCTTCTTTAGACTGTTACTCCCTTTATACTAACAGAAGTGTGATCTTTCTTTGTCCCAAAGTACATTGGACGAAACATCCCTTTGTCTTAATAGTTATTTAGTCAAAATCATTAATATTCAAAAATCATGGGGGAGTAACAATCTAAAGAAGTACCACGATAAAAGTCGTTTCCCGGGAAAAAATGTATAGATTTAAACGCGGGTGGAGAGAGGCCAAGTTTGAATTCCCGCCGAAGAGAAATTATTTTTATGATATATTTTGATAAAATTGTCAATAATAATTAAATTTACCTACGAAAACTCGAAAACTAATAAATAAGAAAACACTGGGCTAAGTAATTATGAACTCGTACATAAGAAAGTTTGTCTGAGTTCTCTGACTGATTTTTAATTATTACAATGATTTTTTTGTATGAGAATAAATAATTTCAAATTATCCCAAGAAAACCATTCCTTTTATAGATTTTATTTTAATATAAAAACAATCATTGTTTAAATAAACGTTTTAAATAACCAGTTTGAATAAATGAACTCAGCGAACCTTCACCTTCTTGTAACTAATTATAAAAGTGAATCATAGAATAAAGGAAAGAATTTCTCTGTCTTGATCTATTTTCTAGTTGACACCAGAAAAATTCTTTAATTGCTCTGATGATGGCCAATTAAAGTGGTTGAATCCGGTGTGTATTTGAACAGTTGCTATTATGGTCTGATAATAGACTAATATTCATTGTGTAACAAAGAGGCAAAGAGGTGTGGGTAGTTTTTGTCATAGCTACATACTTCAAGTTCTTAATCTACACTTTTGGTTAAAACAAAACTTATTATTTCATACTATCAAATTGACATGTTTTGATAATATTTATCTAATTACTTCTTTCAGGTAATTATGATTCAAAATATCTAATTTCATTGTTATAAATGTAATCATAAAAGTTTTTCACATTCCGCTTCTTTTAACTTTTAGCGAATTTTCGAATAAAATTAAGCTATTGCAATGGCTTCAAAATTTTCGTAATGCGAATTTTTGAAAATTTTCTTCATGGAAATCCGATTTAGACCATTCTGAACCGATTCCTAAAATTTAACACTTTTTTATGTATGTATGTGTGTATATATATATGTGTGTCACTCCAGACGATATCTCCCCTTAGGATACACTTAAAGATTTCAAACAAATTTTTAAATGTCAATAATATCAAAAGAAAGGATGAGTTCTTTAGCCAGAATTTTTGGAGTTCATTTATGGGTCAAATTTGGACAATTTAGTGTCAAAAACATGTTTTTTCCATTTTACCCCCTCTTATATGAAAATATGACAAAATTGTACATAACAACAATTACTGTACTCTTAAAGAGCCTTTTAACGACATGCATCTTGAAGTGTAAATGCTATTTTGACTTTTGTACCCCGTACCCCTGTGTACCATTTTTTATTTTTTTTTCATCCATCCGAATTCTAAACCAAAATTTTTCTATATTATTACAAGCCAATAATACGCAGCTTTCTTTGAAAATTTGCTCATTAAGTCATGGTGCATGACTGGACGTTTTACTTTCTGGTATCTTTTTTCTATATTTTTAAAGAGAAAGTATTGTAATGGGGCGAAAATTTGATTTTGACATTTTGATGGATTTACACGTTTTGAGGTCCCCCTGAGTCTAAAAAAAGGGGTTTTTAAAAATGTGTGTCTGTGGAGAAGCCTTTAGCCTAAACTACTGTGCTGATTTTGACGAAATTTGGCATAAATATTTAGAAAACTCATACCCCGAGGCGAAATCGAGAAGTGAATTTTAGCTCCAAACTTGAGGGGTGCTACCCCCAAAAACTATGAAAAAATGTGAAAAACAAAATAATTTCTCGAAAAATGATTGCGACAATTTTAATTATAAAATTCTAAAATGTAGTCCACTTAAATAGGAATCTAAGGGATATAAGCCATTTTCTAGGGAAAAATCTAGTTCCTATGAAAATAGCTTTAAACCTGGACGAAGAGAGAACGGGTTCGATTCCCCGCCGAGGAGAATTTATTTTTATGATAAATTTTGATGAAATTTTCAATAATAATTAAATGTATTTACGAAAACTAATAAATAGAAAACACTGGGCTAAGTAAGTATGAACTCCTATATGTGAAAGTTTGAGTTTTCACGGACCAATTTTTAATATAATCGATTATGCGAATAAGAAAGTCGAAACTGTTAATATTTGAATTAAAGAATATTTGTTGTGTATTGAATTGTGTAAACATACGAATATATGAAAAGGTCAAGTTCTTAAATTTCAAGGTTGAATTGAGCACTCAGGTTTTTATAATAATAATCATGAATATTATAAGAGCAGTATTATTTTGAATTAATTATTGATGTGTTAAGACTTTCTAATCTTTTTTACCTTGAATCTTTATCTTCTTTTTATTATTATTATCAATAAATTAATTTTCTATTGTAGTTACTAAACATTATATAATTTTTATTATAAATGAATAATAAATGTTCACTTCCTTTACTAAATATTCAAATGTAATGAGTAAATTGAATCAGTACATGAGTACTTAGATTTTTTTTTTTTAACTTTGAAAAACAGTTACGGATTATTACTTAAGCCAGTACCAATAACGACTGATGATTTATTGGGTATTTACAGAGATGCTCCCCCCAAGGCCCATGGCGCAAACCCCCCAAGGCCCATGGCACAAACCCCCAAGGCCCATGGCGCAAAGCCCCCAAAACTGCCTGAATTTCTTGAATATTTTTTAAAAAGTCCCCCCAATCTTTAAAAAAACGCAAAATCGAATTCCCCCCCCCCCCCCCAAAAAAAATTCTGATGGTGCAGCTTGCGCCATTAATCTAATCCCCCCTGTGGACACCCCTGGGTATTAATATCGTTGAGTAAAGAAACCTTTAGCAAACTGATGATTGTCATTTATTAATGACGATACCTTAAGTAAAAGCACTGTTACTAACTGATAATAATATATTAATTATTGACTATATCAGAGGTAAACAACATCACTTAACAAATTACAAATTAATAACATTAAATAACAAATTAATTATATAAGAATAATTATTAGAAAATAAATAATAATTATAATTATCAATATTATTAATAGAATAATTATTGTACTAATAAAAAATTAAATTAATAACTAAGTAATTCTGTCATAACTAATAATTGTAAAGCTGCATCAATGCAAATTGATTATTCTCTTCACAGCACAGAACTATATGTTCTCTAGTGGAGAGATAACCTTTGATGTGCTAATATATTAAATTGGTATCACTTGTAAAATAATATATTGTATTATATGTATTCTTATTTTAAAAATTAATAAAGGTATTAATATTAAAAAAACTTGATTATACTGGATAAATTGGACCTAGTAGAACTTACTTGGACTGTGTCAGACTTGGCTAAACCTATAATATATTTATCTATGATCTCACATCGTTTTACGCGAGACTTGGCTTATTTTTTTAAAGCTCAATTGAATTATTTGATACCTTCTCACAATTAAAAATGCGTGGTGTCAACAGAAAATAACATTTGTGAAATTAATAACAACACTCGTAGGGAAATGGGATACAAGTCTAAGAACTTGTATGTACTAAAGATTTATACAAGTATAGTTAGCTTAGTGCGCATAAGTGGGTTAACTTATAATGAACAACTTCGTTCTCCTGTGAAATCCGCGTCACGAAGGGTTTGAAGTCCGACGTTTCGCTTCCACTACTGGAAGCATCTTCAGGGGATGGGGTGCATCGTGATTCTTAGCTCTTTGCAACAAGATTACTCTGACGACTAAGAGGGAAGAACAGCGCAATACTGCTTTTCTGGAACTTAGATTGTATCTGATTTTCCTGGTGGTTGCTTCAGTCGACTTAAGTATGCTTAAGTTTGCTCAATCTTATTACTTTGTTTGATTTAAATCAAAAGGTATTTACTTAATATTCGTAATTGAATAGATACTATAATATATTAATCATTCATTATTATGAATCGATATGAACCTATAAATGATTATTTTATGTACTATACTTGAAATTTATATCTACATTTATTTTATAATTGAATTTTATAGACCCATTATTTCAATGGGATTATAAGTAATAGAAACTTTTATTTTCCTTCTTGGTCAATCCAAATTTATAGTTGTGAGTTTTTACTTGGTTTAGTTACTACAATTAATTCGGAATAGTTCTGATTATTATGTATTTTTATCACTCTGTTATCGCCTGTTCACTGCATTTATTTTGCTTATCTCTGTCCAGTTAGTTTGAAATAAACCTTGCTACATTTTCTCCTTTATTCAGATAAATATGTCACGATCTAAGAGATATATTTATCTAAGTTTGATAAAGGTTGTTGTGTTTTGTTGCATCAGAAAAGAAATTAAGTCTCATGTGTTTGAAAATTAAACAGCATATAATATGCTAATGTTGTTTTGTTTTTTACGAAATTGTTTGTTTTGTAGCATCAGAAAAATAGTTAAGTCTGTTTTGTTTGAAAATTAAATAGCACATGATCTAATGCGGTTTTGTTTTGTACGAAATAGTTTGTTTAGTAGCATCAGAAAAATAGTTAAGTGTGTTTTGTTTGAAAATTAAATAGCACATGATATGCTAATGCAGTTTTGTTTTATACGGAAATGTTTGTTTTGTATAGCATCAGAAAAATAGTTAAGTCTGTTTTGTTTGAAAATTAAATAACACATGATATGCTAATGCAGTTTTGTTTTATACGGAAATGTTTGTTTTGTAGCATCAGAAAAGTAGTTGTCTGTTATGTTTAAAAATTAATAGCAAATGATACATTACCCATTACCCATTCCAATAACAATAATTTACTGTGGCTGGAGTCAGCAATTCAGGTTTTTTAGTGAAAAACCACGTCTTCACCAAAAAAAAAAAAAAAAACACGAAAATGAACTGTTTAGATTCAGTTGTTGATGTGGAAATATTCTTTTGGTGTAACTCCGGGCCAAAATCCACGATGCTCACATTCAACATTCCTGAAGCTACTTTTAGTCTTGAAGCGAAATAAGACCATCAACATACATAAAACCTCAACATACATAATTCCATCAACATACAACATACATATAGGCTAAGAAGTGATTCCTCCATATAAAAAAAGTTAAAGAAATGAATGGGATATTAGGAAGGTGTAAATCTATAGGGATTCGTAGTTATAGACTTCTTGTGACTTGTGACTCTACTAATACTCTCTGACTATTTTCATCAGTTATATTCTTATTATTTTTTTTCTCTAATTTTATTTTTGATGTTTTAACATTTATTTGCATTTTTTTGATTCCTTGAGTTTAAATACATGTTTAATGTAGAGGAAGTTTTTAAACAAAATGAACGTCGTTTTAGTTTTGTTTGTATAACAAAACGCCCGAATCGGCGTATCTTATCGTTCTATAGTTCTAGACTTACATAAAACCACTGCCCCAACACTGCCTTATCTGATTCGATTCTTAAAGAGATGACACAAGTTTCATGACGACGAACATGATTGTAAAGTCCCCGTATATAACTTAATTTCATTTTGATTGGGGGATAAAATAAACAATTAAAGCTTAGGGTGTAATAAATTATAGTCAGTTAAAGCGTAGTTTCAGAAATACCTAATAAATCTCGGAATAAATTAATAAATTTTCATGTATTTTTCTCTAGCTGTCTAATTGAAATGCACAGATTATATTACCTAGATAATAATTTATAGCAGCCCTTTAACTATTTATAATTCTCCAAATTTTAAATTAATTTATCTTTCTTCATTCTACTAAATACTAAAATCGTGTCGTGCCAAAGTTAGTCAGTCCCATTAGCCGCATTAATTTTTTATTTTATTTATGCTGTTTATTATATATATATATTTGTTATTTTTCACATTCAACGCATTTTCATGATTTACTAACTCTTCACTTCATGTTCCTATTCATTTAGCCTAATATTCTTTATTTCACGCGACCTATCGTCTACTTTGTCTTCCTCTAACTCTTTTTCTATTTTTTTTCCAGACCGCTTAACTTTCTGCCAACAGTGCCGTTAAATTCTGAAAAATTGCTTTCCGTCACGTAATCAGATATTACATTTGAAGCTTTTTCTCTAAAACTTTTTTTTTATTCAACTATCAAATCACTTGTTATGCAAAAAAGAAAAATTTAGTAAAGACTTTTTTCTTTCCACTTTTAGTAATAGTTGTAATGGTGATGGTTAAAACATGTTTATAATAATATTGATTTTTTTTTTTTTTTGCTTTACCGAAGAATAACTCAATTTGCTCAATTCGATTCCAGAAAATTGTTTAAACTTTCTCCAGCCTTCAATAAAAAAAAAGCTTTCTTGAGTGGCACTAAATTTTTTTTTTTTTTTTTTCTATTTCTAGAAATTCGTATTAATTTTTATCATGATTACAGATCAAGAGGAGAGACAGAAATGTTTGCCAAACTTGCAACTTGGCATAAAGAATGATAATGCTTCCGATTTAGACATAAAATCTTTAAATTGGTAAACAGCCCGGCAAAAAAAGCAAGAAATATCAAACTTCAATAAATATCCACAAATGATTACCGCTTTTACCTTCATAATTTACTAGCTATGTTGATACCTAACATTGTAAACTTAGCATTTGCACTTAACTCATCTATAATATATCAAATTATTTAAACAGAACGGGCGAATAACTTCCCCCTAAAAGAGTTCATTCGAAAAATTAGAGAAAAAAACAGCCTGAATAAACCCATGTTAAATGGGACACAATGTCTTTAGTTTTACGTCATTAAATCTATTTAATGTGTCATTTGCTTTCTTTCACAAAAAAGAACAAAAATCATTTCAATTATTTTATATAAAGGTGAATTACTTACTAGTTATAATATCTATTACAATATTTTAATGCATTTATTTTACCGGAACATAATTAGGGAATGTTATATATATATATATTTTTTACCCGAAAGTTTGTTTATCTGTCTTAATACAGATAAACTTAGTTCCTTAATAGACTCTTAGTTCCTTTTTTCTTGCTAACAACTTATCTAAATTTAATTTTTAAATTGTACCTTTGGCAAATAGTACACTTGGTTTCAATTTTAGTCTTAAGAATCCTAGTTGGAGGTCAGATCTATAATTTGATGGATTTTAAAAAGAATTCTCAATTTTATTCTGCTAAGAACACCTGGTCATAAATTTTAATTTTTGTCATTAGCTATAAAGCTATGGGCTACTCCAGCTATAACTCCTATTCGACTCAAGCTATTTCAGTAAGTTTCTAGTAGTTGATCAGGGACTTCATGTTTCAGTAGGTTGCTGCTATTCGACACAAGCTATTTCAGATTTACATCTTTCTAGTAGTTGATCAGGGACTTCATGTTTCAGTAGGTTGCTGCTATTCGACACAAGCTATTTCAGATTTACATATTTCTAGTAGTTGATCAGGGACTTCATGTTTCATTAAGTGACTAAGGAGCCATTTTTGTTGATGATAATTAAAAAACTTTCATTCTAAACTCTATATTTTGTATTCCTTGAATTCTTAGTTATTTCTTAAGTGGTGTTGTGAGAAAACTTAAGAGAGAATAAAACAAATTCGTGGGACGGAAGTGAATCACATTAAAAATAAACGGAGCTCAACATCTTATCTATATATTGCTTTTATCGTTCTACGTTTATCATTATCTTAAGACAAGTAGTCTTTAATTTATGTGCCTAAATTCAAACGTGATTCTCTTGCAGGCATATCCTAACTCTTTTAGTATTTAAGTATAACTGTGATAAGATAACAATTTAAAGCCGATTTGTCCACACACATTCTACGTTTTCTTGAGTCTTTCGACATTATTATCAAATTTAATGGCTTAAGAATAAATTTTTATTTTGTCTTTGTAAACTTTAAGAGAATCTCTCGGTACTTTCTTAAATAACAGAAAGAAAGTGGGGGTTAGCAAAGTAAAGGAGGTACTTCTTTAGATTGTTACTCCCCTATGTTTCTTTAGAATATTAATGACTGACTAAATAATTATATAAGACAAAGGGATGTTTAGTCCAATGCACTTTGGGACAAAGGTATATCACACTTCTGTTTTTGTACGGGGCAGTAACAAAGAACATTCTGAGCATCTTCATTAGATTGTTTCTTCACTCAGTTTTTCTTATAAGGGGAGTAACAATCTGAAGAAGTTCCGTAAAAGAGGCGCTACCATATTGACCACGTAACCATATTGTCGCACCTATATTGATGTCCAGAAAAAAGTAGGATGGGTTGACAAAGATGACAAAGTTAATGACTATGAAGGCAATGGATAGTTAGACTTATTTACTTTAGGAAAAAGGAATATCACACTTTTGTATATATAATTACACAATAAAAAAAAAAAATGATGGGTAACAAAGTAAAAGAGTGCCAATCTCGGTATATTTAAAATTATCTACTATGAATGTTGCATCATTTTATCAAAATTAAACGACTTAATTTTACTCTTCATGCAAAGATAAATATAATTTGTAGTTTTGTAGTGTAGTTACAATGAGGACTACTATCTTCGCTGAGATTGTTATCTATAAAATAAACTGATTAGAAACTCATTTTGTTGATGTCTATATATTATTTGTATTATTGTGTAATTGCAATTAGTTTTACTGGCAAAATCAATATGACATCATATGATCATTTAAAATGATAAAATTCATCTGTATTACCCAGAAATTTTCGGAACGCTCCGATGATATTCTATCCTAATATTTTTTAAAGGAGGTAAAATATTAATCTGACTTCGACACTAATCCGTGTTTAACCTGTCAGGTTAAACTTTAAACATGTCTTTTACATCTTAAGAGATTAAACTTCACAGAAAATAAAGAGGATGTGAATAATCTTATAAATTAATCAGAGTTAAATTTGCGGAATATTATTGTTTTACATCCAATTGTGAATGAAATTAAACTTATCCTACTTTTATATTATGTAAGTCTTTTTAATCAAAATAATTTCTTACACACGAGTTAACACGACAGTGTTAGTCAGTTATCACGAGTCAAAACAAATTAATCTCATAGCTCGACAAATAAATTCCCTCCTTATATTATCGTACAAACGATTTACATATCCGTAACCAGTAACTATATTGATAATGGATCATCGACGGAGTTTAGAACTATCTTTATTGAGGAGCGTGGCGTATCAATTATAATTATCTTCAACTCTTTCCAAAGATGCCTTTGCTATAAAATTAGGTCCATTCCATACTGTAAATTTTGAGTGTATGAAATGTATAAGACGCTAGTACGTCAAAAGTGTTCCGTTTTAATTGTTATATTAAGCATTTTTATGTATATTTTAGTAATTAATAACCTCATAATCTATATATATATATAAAACTAAGAGTGACAGTGACTGACTGATCAAAAATTCTCCTACTTCCCATTGACATAGAGATTTGAATTTGGTACATAGATAGAGTGTACCATAAATAGATAAGTGCGGCCATTTTGCGTTCGATATATGGCCACCATATTGAAATATAGCCGCCATCTTGGATTTATTCACATTCTATTATCTAAGCTTCCAGTGGACCTATAGAGATCTAAAATTTGGTACATAGACTTGTGGTAGCTAAAGAAGAAAATTAAAGGTACTTTCACTTCAACATATGGTCGCCATATTGAATTACAACCACTATCTTGGATTTAATAACTCTCTATTATCTCAGCTTCCAGTGGACCTAGGGATCTGAAATTTGGAACATAGACCTATGGTAGCTAAAGAAGAAAATTAAAGGTACTTTCACTTCAACATATGGCCGCCATTTTGGATTTAATCAGATACTATTATCTTAGCTTCCAGTGGATTGAAATATCTTAAATTTGTTACATAGACTTATTGTAACTAAAATTGAAAATTGAATGTAGAATAAAATATAATAATTGAAAATGAATAAAAAAAATATATAACCTAATTTTACTAAAATACGAAATTATATAACAATAAAGATATATTAATTATATTGTTTTAATTATTATTTACACACAGCGCCAACTTCTAGACGGATAAGGTGCGCGAAGCGCACCGATCCGGCTAGTATATAATAAAAATTAAGAACTTCTATACCTCGGTTGAGAGTAGTCTAGTCACGCCCTTTAAAATAAAAATTCATTTTAGGCCAAATAATTAACATTTAATAAATGTTTTAGCTCTGGAGGAACAGAAGACATTTCCGTCTCGTAAAAAACAACATGATAATTGTGACGCTTTTGAATATATCCAGTTAGGATTTAACAGGAGGTCGTTAGATTTTCATTTATAGTACAATATTTTGACGATAGGCGATCTGAAGTTTCATTAACAACATGCAAAATGTGACGCTCTTTAAATATCGTACTAGGAAGTTGAATATAAAGGAGGTAGTTTGGTTTTCACTTGTATTTATCGTAGTACTATATTTCTCCGGTAGAAGTTCTAAATTTTGTATAAAATGATATCAGAGCTCCTAGTGGACCAAATGGGTAATCAAATTGGATTAAGGTTTCATAATTTCGCACCGTAAGATTCATCTACTATATCAATTAGACAAAAGTATACTGGTTTCCTTTACTTCATGGAGAAGCATTAAAATATCAATATGTTTTTCCATAAAATGCGGAGAAAATAAGTATTTTTCTGTTTAATATTAGTAACGCCTTAATTATTTATTTAACCCTTGTGTTATACTTAATTTATTCTTCGTGATAGTAAATTCCTGGTTATTATATAAGTTTCACGAATTTTTTATTGGCAGTATGGTTATTGAATATATATATTAATTATTTGTCTCTTTATGGTTGTTATCAATGCTTTGAAATCAAAAGCTATGTACAGATTAAACAATACTGCGTTTTATTTGTATTAAATTTAAGTACCTGGTTTTCCAATAGACCTGTTAATATTATTTATTTGCTTAAATCTGCAAACACTCGGTGATAACAATCTCAACTCATACTAATGTAATCAATGTTCGATAATTGCAACTCATGAGTAAATTTATTTGGCACTGATAACAGATGTTGGTATCACTATCACTAATATGAGGCGGTTTATAGAAAAGATGGTGGGGCCTCGCTCCAACCATCCCACCATAAGGATATTAACTCTCCTATGAACAAATAATACATATATTAATTCTCAAATGTTTAATACAAATGTACTGTTCAATAAAGGGATATAGTCTCTCAAGTGTATGAATTAAGCAAAGTTGTACCGCCAAGCGATTCTCGACCGTAACATCCCCTTCAGTTCAGCCCAGATGTTTTCTGTGCCAGTTTTTATCCTTATTAAAAAAAAGAAACGAAGTAGTGTCGGTTATTATAACGAATCAAGATATATTGCAAATATAGCATCAATAATAATGATCAATTATTTATTAGCCCAGATTAGAATAAGGTCTTAGCTATTAAGTAGGTTAAAGTTTTTACTCCGATGTAGACTAACTAAAGTTGTTGACAATAATTGTCTTCACTTGAGCATTCGTACTTGAGCAACTCCTCCTATAACCTGAAATATGACATAAATTGCATCACGAACTATTTTATTTCGATGTTTTTGGCCAGGATATCTCACTTTCCCTTCTTCTTGTCCCTTATTTTTACTACGTTTTTATTAGCTTGCTTTCTTGTTTGTTTGTCCGGTACAAATCTGGCAATCGATTTCTAACTAACTTCCCGAATAGCTAGACATTTGAAACTTTTAGCATAGTTCAGAACACGATGACAATGCATTATTTTAATACTTTTAGCCATCTTTCAGCAGAATTTAATTGGTTTTCAGCTAATTTTGCTGTACGGAAAGTTAGTTGCGGAAAAAATCCGCAAGTTATTTGATTTGTTTTGCCATGTCCCATATTTACGCAATCTTCATTTTGACGGGTCTCCAATTTGTGATATATAAACATTGAATGACAGCAAAACAGGAAATATCGATTATATTATTTATCGATTGTATTATTTATATTATTTCAAATATATCGATGGCACGCTTTAGATTTGGTGTTGGGGAGATCCGTTGTACAATGATTTATTGTCCTTTTATAGGTTTAAGATCAGCTCTCTAGATGGTTGTCATTTATGTGAAGTAAATGCATTCGGAACTATTTTTTTTTCACTAACATTATATATTATATAAGAATAACAATTATATTATCAACATTACATACGATTCAACAGAAAATTTAAAAACGTAGTATATAAAAAGTTCTTCTTGTCCCTTATTTTTATAATTATATAAATATAATGTCTCCATACTTTCTTATTTTTGGTGGTTTCTCTTCAGGACGGTGTCACTTGGTGTGAGTCACACCCACCGCACACCCAAAATGACGCCACTGCATAGTGGAGTCCAAAATGGAAAACAACCTTTGCGCCATCATATCTATTAAAAACTAGGCCTTAAGGCTAAGGCTTTATGAGTATTAGAGTTTTTCTCTAATACTTTCTCTTTCTCTAATAATAATTTAAATGACGCAAAAATAACCATTTAAACAATGTTGTTACTTATAGTCTAGACTTATAGTCAATGTAGTTACTTATTGTACTTATAGTTTTCATTTATAGTACAATATTTTGACGATAAGCTGGCTGAAGTATCATTAAACGACAGCAAAATGTGATGCTCTTAAATATCATGCCAGGAAGTTAGAATATAATAGGAGGACACTGGTTTTCACTTGTATTAATTTTAGTACTATATTTCGCCGATAAAAGTTCTAAATTTCATATAAAATGATGTGCGGACCAAATGGTAATCAAAATGGATAAATGGTTCATCATTTCACACCTTAGCATCCTTCTACTATATCATTTAGTCAAATGTATACTGATTTTCTCCACTTCATGGTAAAATTTATTGTTGTTTTAACCTTGATGTCTTATGATGAACATGTACGAATCAAGACAACAATAATAAATCTAATTTGTATCTGCTGTATTTCCGATTACATCTAATCCTAAAGGAATTATAGTATTTACCAAGACCGCACTAAGTATCCAATACTGAAAGTGGAATATCAATGAAATTGTTCGAGCGCCACTCCAAAAATGGAAAAACCCTATTTTTGGAACGAAGTTCCTTATGGCACGTTCTGGAGCCCGGGAGTGAATGCAAAAAAATCGACCAAAATCACCGTCACAAAATAACCGTCACAAAATCACCGTCACGCAAAATCCGTCACGAAATCTACCGATGGCGATAACTGGAGTAAAAGTGGACCGACTTAGTTGAAATTTGGTACACATGTTCATTTTACCAATGTCCGGGACAAGTTCGTTGGACAACGTTATCCGCCCAAGCGTTCACGCGCAACGCTCGAGTAAACGTAAGCTTCGAATTTAAAATTGGAATTTTTGGACGGGAATAAATTCTAACTTTATCTATTTAATGAGACGAACCACTTTTTTAAATATTTTTTTTTTTAGTAAAACGAACACCGACACTACTATGAAGTGATAAAGATCGCTAAATTTATTAAAGCGGACCAAACCGATTAAATATGCCTATATCTTACGTTCCAATGTAAAGATTTAAATGAAACTTTGTATACATCACCTACAGTACAATTGAAACAAGCATGTACATGTAACATTTCAACCTGATACAAGCAGAAGTTTTTGTGAGTTAATGATTTATATTTTTTATTTTAATTGGAGTAATATGCCGACGGGGCCTGGGAGGACAGTTATTTTTCGTTCTACAACCATCTGCTTTAACTATAAATTTATCATTAACTTTTTTCTCAAAATACGATACATTATTTATTGAAAGACGCTCGCTTCAAAGATAATAAAAAGATTTTCATTTAATTCTGTCTCTTTTCTAACTCCACCATGTATACGTAGTTATTACAGCGATTTTATCATTTATATTTAATGAAAAGCGTAAGGAACTTCGTTCCTACCGGGTGTCCCACGACACCACACGAATTTTTTTCTTAAATTTATCTGAAAGGAAATTAACAATCAAAATATTTTGAAATGAAGGAAAATATACTTAGAGAAATGCTCTAGTGTTTTGTTTTTTTTGTCACTTCCCTGACTCTACTTAAACAAGATGTTAGATGGTATTGCATTCTAGTTCTAGTTCCAACAAAAACAATCTAGAGAAATAGATAGCGAGAGAAGAGGCTTTTGACATTTGAATCTCGTAGTCTGTTAAAACTCTTTTTGTCATTAATTTTAATTTGAAACTTTAATTTTACCGAAGTTAACGGAAGCTATGTGATCGTTCTGAAGAACGAACATTTTTTAAATCTCCAATTTTAAATATTCCCAATTTCAATTTCAATATATTTCCGTGTCTATGTCGCTCAATTTTTCGCGAACCAACATATCTTAAAACCTACTCGTCCGATTTTAATGAAATTTAGATGGTTGGTCATAATTAGCCCATTGTTGATTTCATATAAATTTCAACTTTCTGCGCCTATTTGTTTCTCTTGCACATGCGCACAAACATACACTTATTTACACCTACATCTTTAAAAGTACTCATCTGATTTTCATGAAATTTGGATGGTTTGTTGAAAGTAGCCCGCAGATAGTCCCAGATAAATTTAAACAGTCGGTGATCTTTAAATTTTGCTAAATTGATAGTTTAATTTTGAAAACAATTTTTACAGGTTAAAAAAAAAAACGGTGGGGGGGAATTAAATAAATTTGACAAAAATAAGCATAAATTCATTATAATATTTTTTTTTTTTATTAATACTTCCAAAATCATAAATACAATTATAATACATAATGTTAATATAAAGTACAAATAGGCATGGCTATAGCCGTCTGCCAGAGTCTGTTTAATATTTTTAAACAAAAATAAAATAAATAAATAAACACTTTACTTCTATCAACCTAATACAATTAGAATGAAATAAATATTTAAAAATTGTAAAGTTTAGAAAAGAAAATAAAAACAAAAAAATGAAGAAAAATAATAATTAGATCAATAAAAGATCAAATAAAATAATAAATCTAATGCAGGAACTTTATGGCGCTAACATTTCATTACGGTAAGACAGGGCTCTCTTACAGAAATTAAGTACTGTTGCATGTTCTCTTAATAAAATATCAGTAATGCGATGACCAGAGACAATGACGTCGCCTAACAACTCTCTACGAATTAACTCATACCTAGGACATTCAGAAATGAAGTGAAACATTGACTCCTTTACTCCTGGAGCACAGAATGGACAGTTCTCATCTTCCTCGTCCTTTTTAAGCCATGGAATCGCTTTAAGGGGAAGAAGTTCACATCTAATTTTAAACAGAAGACGAAGATCATTTAACCTTAAATTAAGACCAGAATCGCACCCGAATAGAGAACCTAAATTTTGGTCAACTTCTACCAGAGTTTTGTACAGTAAAAAGTTATTTGAAACACTTGCTTTTAACAAACAATCTTCTCTAAAGGCAATCTTCATTTGTTTCTTTAGATTTTCCAACTGAGCACGCCAAGTCACCATATTATCGGATGTAAAGTTTATATCGAATTTATTGAACATTTCCAACCAAGAAGCGAACCAGGAAACTTGCGACCTAATTACTTCTTCGGCGACGATTCTGGGAAGACGATGAGCCGGCAGGTCCAGAGTTTTAAGACAGTAATTTACATGAAGCTTAAATGTATAAAAAAGGATGGGCTCTAATGAAGTTTCTAAATACAACAAATAACTAGGAGTTTGTTCGGGTAGAGAAAAAAGCTTCTTCAGAAAGTAACGTTGGAAGACTTCTAACACTTCATACGTTTCAAAGCCCCACACTTGAGAACCGTAACAAACTACGGCACGTGAAACAGCATTAAAAACTCGATACTTTGCTTTTAAAGGAACTTCTTGGTTACAAATGAAATTGTTCCAAAGAGTGTTGATACCCAATTTGGCGGAGGCTATACAAGATTTTAGGTGATCAGTGAAACATAATTTGGAAGTGAGAGAGATCCCAAGGTATTTGTATTTGTTTACTACTTCGATCTTTTTTCCATCGTAATACCATCGCTCCTTCGCAGCCAGTCTACCTCCTTTTCTAAAAATCATTATCTTAGACTTATTAGGATTTAGTATCAAGTTCCACTGGTTAAAGTATCCCAATAGAATATTAATGTTTCTCTGAAGTGTAACTGGGTTGTCGCTGATAATAACAATGTCGTCGCAATACATAAGAACATTGATACGGACGTCACCTACTCGAACCCCACCTTCAAGAACTTGCGGAAGATCATCAACAAAAATAGAAAAAAGGAGAGGACTTATGACACATCCTTGTCTGAGACCAGAATCAACAGAGAAGAAATCGGAAATGCCTGACTGACCTCTAACAGCTGATTTAGATGTTGCAAACATACGTTTTAGAACATTGACGAATTTCGAAGAAATACCTAAGTTAAAAAGTTTAAGATACAGGGAAAATCTATTAACAGTGTCAAAAGCTGCTTTAAGATCAATAAAAAAACAATAGACTTTTTTCTTTGGTTTCGCGAGAACTAGATTGACAATGTTGGACAGAACAAATAGATTATCGACGGTAGAGTACCCACGTCTGAACCCTGCTTGGAACTCGCTTAAGAGATCGTTATCTTGAATATATCTCTCAAGTCTCTTCTGCAACATTGCTGTGAAAATTTTAGATATACTATCTAAACACGAAATACCCCTATAATTAGTTGAAATATTTCTGTCACCTTGCTTATGCAGCGGAATAATGAGGGAGCGAGAAAAGGACGACGGAATATCACCGGATTCATAAATCCTATTATACAGTGACAGAAGTTTACTAGTGAATGAAGGAGGAGCGCACTTATAAAACTCGTAAGCGATAGAGTCAAAACCAGGACACTTTTTGTTTTTTAGCGAGCTTATAACTGCTGATAGTTCGGCAAGGGAAAATGGTTGATCCAAAAAAACGTTGACTATGAAGGGCTCGGCGTACAAAGTTGGGCAAGGATGAGGGGATGGATTTAGTAGTGATTGAAAATGGTTACAAAATTCAGAAAGACTTATACTATTGGCTCGAAAATGTTTACCCGCCTTTAATTTATTTACTAACTGCCAGAACTGACTTGAATCTGATACTGAAAGAAACTCTGCCGATATGGCCTCATAGTATAACCTCTTACTTTCACTACATTGTTTTGTATAAAGGTTGGATGCTTCACGGGCTGCATCTCCAACTATTCTAGATTTGGTTTTTCTTACGAGGTTTAATAAAGAGAAGACTCTTTTCCTTAAACGGAAACATCTGAAGTCAAACCAAGGTTTTCGACAAATAACTTTAGAATTAGAAGTAGGTGGAGATGGATAAGAGGAATAAATCGCATCGGTCAACAAATCAACTCCTTCTTGGGTGTTAGAAAAACAGGACACAGAAATATTTGATGACAAAACATCAAGATTTGACACATACGCTCCTTGCAGTGATCTTTCCAGACGAGCTTCGCAGATAATGATGTTGCCGGACCGTTGACTCTCAAGGAATGTCCTAAACTCACTGTACAGCATATAGGATTATGGTCTGAAAAGAAGGCTGGAACCACAGAGAATTCGGAAATAGCTGGAAGCGTTTGGATTGAGGCACAGCAAAGATCAATCACGGAGCTACCCATATGACCATGATATGTAAAGTCTCCGGCCTCATCACCATAAAATCTGCCATTTAATATTAAAAGGCCATAATTATAACAAAAATCAATCAGTTTATTTCCCTTGCTATTGTAAACTAAATCCTTCGAACATCTCGAACTGACACAAAGTTCGTTACCTAATATCAAGTCTACATTTATATTTTGTAGGTTTCCAATCCTACCGTTGAAATCTCCCAATAACATGAAATTTACTTCAGGGTGTTTATCGAGGAAATATTTTAAGGAAATAAGGTCACTTTCCCAAAGTGAGAAGTCACTTCCGTTCAAGTAAACTGGAATAACATGTAAGGACAATAACTCTGACTTAAGGACAACGACGACTCTATCATCAATACATGAAAAGTTCAAAAAATTAGGGTCATAACCGTCTTTTATACCTAATAACATGCCACCACTAGGTCTACCTTTGACAAACATTTTAGATGCCGGAATCCATTTAAGTACATAACTAGGAAATAAATCTTGATAAAAGGGTATATCTTTACTCATAACAAATGTTTCTAAAAGAAAAAAAACTTCGTACGAAAATAAAAAATTAAAAAATACATCGTTATCTAGCTTATTTTTGAAACCCGCAATATTATATGATAAGAAACGAATATTATGAGACTGAGGTTGATTCTGGCAGACGGTACTAGTTCATAAAATATTTGAGGGTGAAGCGTTGGAAGGTGGTGGATGTTGTTGGCTGAGGGCCGCGGGTTTCTTGTATGAGGCAAAGTAGTCTCTTGGAAGGGTGTTGTCAAGAAGTGAAGTAATAAACTGTGACATATCTCCTCCTACTAATTTGTTAAGTTCACTTGTTCCATCCTTTCCTTCAAAAATAAGACCCGTCGAGGAACACCAATAAAATCTTTTGTTCTGGCATAAAAGAAAGTTAGAATTCAGTGTAGTCTTAAGCTGGGGATTAAGATTATAGATTTCTTTCCGGAGTAAAAGTAGCTTGACTCTCTTTTTACGGATATTTTCTGGAAGGTCACGATGCACAACAAAGCCAGTATTCTTTAAAACAGAAGAAGATTTTAAAACCTTTGGTATGTCATTCTCATCTCTGAATTTGACTAATAAAGGCCTAAGTGGCTTACTGTCAGGACCTAGTGGAATAGCTGAAATGACAGTAGGACGTAGATCCACCCCTAGAACCTCCTTACAAAAGTCTGACACGACTTGCTCGTTGAAGGTTGCGGAGTTAAGATTCAAGCCTCTGAAAATGAGGTTGGACTGTCTTGACTTGACCTCGAGTTCTTCTAAGCGTTGTTCGTAATTTAAACAGGAGTTTTTAAGCTCCCCTATCTCCTTGTTTAAACGACCGTTTTCTTCGTTTAATTTTTGCAACGCTTCGTTAATTGGCTTGATGTCCTCTTTTGTCGCTAGATGCGCCAACTTATTATCTAGCAATTTGGACATTTCTTGAATTAGAGTATCCATCTGATCACTTGATGAGCCTGATTGAACTGTGAGAGCTGATTGGGACCTTTTAGGTTTGACCGATTCGAAGTCAGGAGAACTTCTTGTTCTTTTTGGAGTTACTGATTTTGAAGAGAAATATGATTTGACCTGTTTTTGAGACATCTAAGGGATTGAAGGCGGTTTGTTGGTAAACAAACAATGAGTGCCGTTATCTATAATCTATAAGAGAGATAAAATAACAAAACAGATTTATCTATCTTACCGATAAGCTATACTGGTCGATTATCTCCCGTGTGATGTATGACCTTGAAAAGCCTTCTTATCTCCAGAGTCTTATATTTCCTTTTATATATAACTAAATAAATTAAATTTTAACTCTGTAAAATTGCCTAGAATAAAGTCAACAATGAAAAAAAAACTACACCAGTGAGTAACGGAATTTAAAATGAATAAAATGATATTAAATTCACGTTGAAATGATTAGATTAACTAGTATTAATAAAGAAAAATAGAAGAACCGATGTGAACCCTGGCACGTCTATCAACAGACTCTCATTATAATATTGGAAACTATATTATCAGAGTATTGTTTGTAATATTTAAACAATTCTGATATGAATCTTCACTTAACTATAAAACATCTATTTCTTACAGGATATAAGGTGTAATCTATATGGTTACAATGATCAATGATCAATATATATTCAGCCAATTATTCCACTTCTTTACAAAATCTATGTCTAGGGATTATTATGAGATTGCAATACAGCCATTATTTTGTTGTAGCGAAATAGGATCTGAATAATAAACGAGCTCTTGTTATTTTTGTTCAAAGCTGTAATCCATTTATACAATTGTTTTTACCTTTTCAAGGAAGAAACTACATGTTTATAGGAAACGGTTTTGAATCACGAGTTCTCAAGTGACCTACAATAAGATGGTGCGAGTAACTAGTGTAGTTCCCTTTATATTTACCTCAAACACTGACTGTAATACTAACAAACTTCTAAGAAAATATAAAAATAGTACCTTTGGTGAATTATTTTATTTCATTATTGAATTATTGTTGACGAATTCGTTTTCGTTCGAGTGTATGGCGTGTCCCAAGTGTCCCACTTTCACGAAAGGCTACTGAGAACTAATGATTCACTTGATTTGTGAATTGTGATCAGTGATTACTATTTTTTTACTTTCTCATACAAAGAGAAAGAGAAAGTATTGTGGTGGCGGAAAAATTCGATTGTGATGGATTTACACGTTTTGAGGTAACACAGGTAAAAATTTGAAAACCGTTCCGAGTATTTTTATTAAAAATATTCTAAAATGTAAATACGAATTTAACTATATAAGCAGTTTTACTGGGAAAAAAAGGCCGGTTTCGATTCCCCGCCTTGGAGAAGTTATTTTTATGATAAATTTTGATTAAATGTTCAATAATAAATGTACCTACCTACGACTACGAAAACTAACTAAATGGAAAATACTGGGCTAAGTAATTATGAACTCGTATAAGTGAGGAAGTTTGTCTGAGTTGTCTCGGATCTATTTTTTGTATTATGTTTCATGAATTCGAAAACATGTATGTGCACATTTATCAGGCAGAGAGATATTGGAATTTTTAATCTCGGAGTTGATTATGAATTGTCCGACTTTTTTTAAGAATTTTTAATACTTTTGTGAAAGCAGCGCCCACAAATTTTAAGTTAAAAATTTGAAAATGAATAAATAAATAAATTTAATTTTTTAATTAAAAAAATTGCACCATGGGGTATAATTTTACTGAACGTGTATGCCATATTTAATAGAAATCGCGTTTGATTTTAGGTCTTTACGCTACATGTTTTTACAGACCACTGAAAAAACATTTTTAAAAAATCCTATTTTAGACAGACTTTTTTTAAAAACCCCTTTTTCCATTGAAATGTCCAAATCTAATTTTCGTGTCTGTTATAAAACACTCTGTATTATATGTTCTGCGTATGTGAGAAAGTAAGAAAATACATATTTAATAAAATAATAATAAAATTAATCATTAAAATCAAACTCAATAACCGATTTTTATGATGCTTCGTTAAAAATTTTGTTGCAATAAGAAAATTTTATTTTTAAAACTTGATCTTATATAACCTCCAAATGATTTATAATATTTTCAATAATTGTTGTTACAGAGTGCGCTTATGTAATTCTACTATATTCTTTAAGACATTATTCTAGTCTGAACTAATAAAAACGACCTAGTTACCTTGGGTAGACCCAAATCAATATTTGATTGACCGATAGATAGGTTCCTGAAAAGTCAAGTTGAGTTATAATTTCAATTGGAAATGCACTAGTGAAAAATAAACATTGATTATCGATGGATATATATATATATATATATATATATATATATATATATATATATATATATATATATATATATATATATATATACATATGTATATATACATATGTATATATATATACTCAAGCATATAGCTGATAAAATCAATCTTCACCTCACCTAATCACTCTTAATCTCACTTATCAAGAGGCCTCAATAAAACATTTTGCTGCGCAGTACAGAATATAAAATACAAAATATCACATTAATTATTGTTATTCTTTTTTGAAGAATTAATTAAAAACTAATTACCACTAATAATAATGTGTTCAGCAAAAAAACTAATAAATGATTCTAACTCCTCTACAAACTCAAATTTTACAAACACATAAATATAATTTAATTCTTTGTTGTGCAATTTGTTGGATATATATATATATATATATATATATATATATATATATATATATATATATATATATTACATAGTTTTTGATATAAAACACAACTGAGTTCTTCATTTGTATACATATAGTTCTGCCTTCAATTTTTTTAAAATAAGTTTGCTGTGGATTCGTTCAGGGATCGTTTGCATTTGCATCGTCGAACAACTATAAGTTCCGAAGATATGACAATCACTATACTATATAATTATGACTGGAGAGATTAATAGAAAGTAACACATCGATATTGTCGCCACAATTTGACATGATAATTAACAAACTCTTTTCGATTTTTTATATCATCGTCAGTGTTAATAATAATAACATATAAATAATATTATCTCTAAATAGAGATTTTACTCTTACTATATTAACACTTAACCTTAACAATGAATCTAATCGCGTTTTTACATTTTATATCATTGTCAGTGTTAACTGCGTTAAAAGTAACATGTTAAAAGTAATATCTCAAAGTAGAGATTTTACTCTTACTATGTCATTACCACTGATGATGATATAAAAAGTCAAAACGTATTTCCACATTTTACATCATCGTCAGTGTTAACTGTTAACATATTAAAAGTAAGATCTCAAAGTAGAGATTTTACTCTTACTATATTAACACTTAACACTGACGATTGATGATATAAAAAGTCGAAATGCGTTTTATAATTATCATATAAAATTCTGATGACAATATTGTTGTTTTACTGCTTTGTATTAACCTCTCTCGTCATAATTATGAAGTGGTACCACAATATCTCAGTCAAAACAACTCACTATTTACTAATTCTTTATATACTAAAATTAATATCTATCTGGATATCAACTCTGAATTAAGGATAGAAATTGAGGATTTTTTATCAGTATTGAGATTAATTCATTAGTTTTACACTTCCATAATATATATTTATATTCATTTCTATTTTGTTATATATCCTTTTTTATTAAAATCAAAATCAAAATAGCTCGCCTCGTATTTTCTCTTTAATTTTGTTTCAACTAGCTATAAATATTTACGAACATATTAGCTATCTATAAAATTGAAAAACCTATAGGATTTTTCTTTGAACAAATACTTATTAAGAAGATGGTTTGTGAACAAAGGATTTATTTGTATAAAAAAAAAACTACGGATTAGCTTAAGATTATGAACGAATAAGAAGTTTACAAAAAAATTGAACTAATTTTTTTGTAATGTCGGTTGGAATTCATTAGTTGTTTTTTTTTTTTTTTTTTTTAAATTATTATAACGTTTGTATGATTCGTTGTGCAAACCATAGGATTCAATGAGGACAAAGAAACATAGACCACAAACCGAACGAGTAGGGTCGCAACAAAAACATCCAAAAGTAAAAAACAAATCAGGACAATAGCCCAAGGGCCTTCGAAACCGTAATTAAAATGGAGGATGAGACAAAAGTCGTTCTTAACGAAAATTGACATCTGTATAAGGCAGCGGCTTGAGCAGACATTTTCATATATAGATTCCCCGTTGTTGTATCCTATATATACCCTCCACTAAAAAGAATTTCTTGTATTAAAAATCCATTGTTTTGTTTTAAAAAAAAAAAAAAAAAAAACATTCAAGTTAATATTTCATGCAACTACTTATACCAAAGAAAAAAAAATCTTGTTGAAATTTGAACAGCTTGTTATCAAAAGAGCTAGGTTCTATGGTATTAGAGATAAAATATTATAGTTCAGGAGATAGCGTGCAAAAAAGTGTGTAACTAACATCAAGCTAGAGTTTGGAGTATAAGTAAATCTTTTGGTGTCTTTTAAGAATAAGTAGTCGGCTAAGATCATCTGGGGGACGCACAGCTTGGGAATAGGCATTTGAAAAAAAAAAAAAAAAAAAAAAAAAAAACGGTGGAGAGCGGCCATTTCCCGCCAATTAAGGTGTACAGTGTGATATTCATGATCCTGAGTACAAAATTAGTTAGTAGACCAAAGTCCAAAAATCAAGTTGATTGGTAGTTTGTCACTTGATATGTTAGTTATTTAAATATTACTCCAAATCAAAGTGGTCACCTATCAAGTGACAAACTAACATCATCTTGATTGTTGGTCTACTAACTAATTTTGTACTCAGGATCATGAAAATCAAACTGTCCACTGAAATGAGTGGGACGTTGCCGATCTCCACCGGTTTGTTTGTTTTTCAAATACCTATTGCCAAGCTATGTCCTGCGGACGAACTTAGCCGACCACATATTCTTAAAAGGCACTAAAAGATTAATTTGTACACAAAATTCTAGCTTGATGTTAGTCAAACACTTTTTGCACGCTACCTCCTGGACTATTAGTAAACTTTCTGCTGTAAATCTACTGTTTACGTTTGAAATGCATAAGCCATATTGATTGAATATGGCGGCGGCCTATTAACCTACACTATACTTTCTGCAAGCTTTAAGTTGAAGGTCGGCCCAAGGATAAATATTGGACTCCTTCTGTTTGCTCTTTACATTCGATTGATGGAAATTATATTTTTGAAAAACTATAAATCTGTTTTAATATGTTTATATAGTTTAACAAAGCGTAATTAAATTTTAATCGTCTTGCTTTAAATTACGAATTACAAGGGTTCTAAAGAGAGAGAAAATCACTGTAATGATAATAACAGATTCGTATATAACCTTGACTCTATTATTCATTTAAAAAGATTCGCCCACCTTGGTTTAGAAGTAACATTTTTATAGAGAGCCAAAATTCAATGCGTATTACGTGTTTAGAACGCATCATAATAATTTTTTTTTTGGTGCCATGTATTGTTCTTTAATCATTTTGTAGTCTCAAATCTTCCTCACATGTATTATTATTAGTTGTAAGTAACCTTGTCGAGTAAACAAGTGTCTTTAATAATGTTTCAATGTTTTTTTTTTGCTTTATATTTCACGGATTCTTATATGACACATTCCATTCTATTGCTTGTGAGTCTAAATCCCGCCCGGAGAGTACCGTTAAAAGAAAACAATAATACTCGTAAAAAAATAAAAAAAGTTAATTTTTTTTCAAATAGTTCGTATATTGGCAATACCGGACCTACGCTAAGAGTCTAATTATGAAGCAACACTGTGGTAGACAGTGGTGTATGAGAGAGAACGGGAAAACTAAACAGAGAGATGAATATGAGTCATGACATAACGGGCCCCACATTTCATACCACACCTCCCCCACACTCCGAAACCTTTCTTCCCGGCTATCTCACATATTCTACATCCATTTCGTTTCTTTACACATTGTTAAGGAAAAAACTGTTTCTCCGATGAAATTAGGAAATAGTTTGTAGCTTCATCGTTATCTCTCTGTAGTCAGAATGTTCTATTGTTTTAATTTTGAAGGTATTTCTGGAGTGTAACTATTTAAAAATACTATTGAAGTTCACATGCGGAACAATTTAATATGTAATTAAGATATCTTTATTCTAGAATTTAACGAATAATAACATGGATCCATTTCATATCAAAATGTGATGGCAAAATTATCGGGAACAATATCATATATATAATATATATTAGTCTTTAACTAAACGTAAAATTATCAGTTTCCACCAAACAATTATATTATTGATTGTTATAAGCACGTGGATGTCATTAAGATTATCATAACTTGACTGATGATATCTAATTAGAGAGGTTGAAATCAGTTTGTATTTATTAAAACGCTCGCTATTTTTATTTGACATAATTAACTGATCATTTATACTCTTATGTTCACTATTTTTATCTATATATATATATATATTATAATTCACTACTATATATAATTTAAGTTTTATCTGAACATTGGTCAAAATAAAAAAAAATTGGTTTGATACTTTTTCATTTCATACATTCCGAAAACCGAATCCGGTCTTAACTCTTTTTCGTGTATGTATGTCGCCACTAGTCCGACTTTATATGCGCAAATTTGTTTTTTACCTAAATTATTGCACATAGTAACAAAGTAGGGCCATACTTAAGGATGTAGCTCTATAAAAAAAAATTGGTTGTGGTACCTAACAGGTAGAGCCTAAGGGAAGAGGGTGTATTGTATTTTGCTGAACGAATTCGATTTTTTTTAGAGGCGAGCGCAAACATTTTGAGCAATTTGTAGGCTTGGTTTCATCTAAAAATATTAAGTAGAACCAAAGTTATTAACAATTTTATAAAAAAGAAAAATGTATAAAATAAGAACCTAAAAAAATTAGATTGACCCACTATAACCAAACCCAGAGACTCGCTAATCAAAATATTTGGGTACTTCTAGACCACCTTGAGACTCGCGGTTTTTTTGCGTTTGGTCGGAAACGCAACGTTTTTATGGAGGCTTATTGCGGCTGAACGGTAAGTCGTATCGAAAAGCAGATTGCACCGGCGGTAACTGATTTTAAAAGATCTACAACTTTGGTCCTATGACTTACTGTCGTACCTCCATCGGTTCTACCTTAAATATAGAGCTAAATTTTATATATATTTTTTTAATTTTTTACTTTGAGCTCCTATTGGCGTCCGCAATTGTTGACCGATTTAATTTCTAATTGGGGGTGCTTAAACCTCACACTAATACTCGAGTATTTATTATATTATTAATTTGGCCTAGAACTAGACTTATTAAATATTTACTGATGCAACTGCTGTATTGAAAGAAGAGACTGGTAATTAAATTAATGCACCCATGGTTGATGATTATTTGATTATTCAATAATTGACTTTCCTAGAGCGCGGGGCTCATGCTAAAGGCTAGTTCTCGATAAGTTTCGAATCATTACTGTATTTTATTACTCTTCATTTGAGTTTTATTTACCCTTTGTTGTGAGTCACTACTGTTTTATCACTCTTCATTGGAGATTTATTCTCTATACGTTTTGAATCACTACAGTTTTTATCACTTCAATGGAGTTTTATGCCCTATAAATGAGTTCCGGAAAAAATGGTCAGTGGAAAGAACTTACTTTCTTAGTTATTAGATCATTTGTTTATATATATTTTTACTCATATTATATTGCCTTCGGTAATATCATGAACAATAATTTAGCATTACTTTATTATTAAAAATTATCTAGTAAAATGTATTTATTTACAGAAGAAACTATGCTTGTATAAAAAAACTATTTAATTATTCTATTTTTCAATACTAGAATGCTTCTAGTTCCTTTTATATACTATGAAGTAACTCACACCTTGCCTGGCCTTCACCTTAAATCTAGCATTCATTCCTGCATAATCATTCTAATCCTACAAACAAATAAAGAAGAAAGATATTCAAGAAATAGTTCTGTTTTTTTATCTAAATTATTGCTCATAGTAACAAAGTTGAGCGACATTGGAGTAGCCCTATAAAAAAATTCGGTTACAGAAAAACCAAAAATAAATAGGAGGGGAGCCAATGAGAGCTCGAGATTTTGGCGGGTAGTAGGTTGGGGCAACTAGGCTAACAAAAACATCACTGGATAAATACCTAGTGGTTTTATTTTTTTCCCTCACACAGGTTGGCCAATCTGAGTTGTCAGATTTACTAAGTATAATGACATTAGAGATATCGACATCGAGTGGATGAACATCGATATTACTCAAAATATCGAAAGAAATTATCGATATTCCCGATATGTATATCGAGAATCTTCCCAACTACCCAGTTTTCTCAGGTGAAAGGTCGTCGGGGCAAGTTTTCTCCTCTGTTGAGCATAAAAGAGATAAAAAAGGTCGCCGGCTTCCGATTTTAGATATTTTCTAGAAATATCGATGTTGCCGATTTTTCGAAAGATCAATATCAATATAAAATATCAATATTTTTGGTTTGGATTTATCGATATATCGGAATTGATGTCCCAACCCTTGCCTACAATATTTACCTCCCTACCCAAATAATCCACTTATGACATTTACATATATTATAGCTATTTTATTGCTTGTGGTTTTGGTAGAATATATTTTATTGCTTATGGTTTTGGTAGTTAAGAATAATAATTATACTATATAATACCTTAAGTACCCAATATTCAGGGATATCTTTCTTACAGCATTTGAATAGGACGGTGTACGGTATTCAGTTGTTAAAGTATTGCTTTTGGTTTTACTTTCTTATATAAAGACAAAGTATTGTTTTGGCGCAAAGATTTGATTTTGAGATTTAGATGGATTTACACGTTTTGAGATCCGAAAAAGTGGTTTTTAAAAAATGTCAATCGTCTATCTGGGCAGACGCCTGGAGCCTAAACTACTGGGCCGATTCGAGAGGCAAAATCAAGAAATGAATTTTAGCTTTAAATTTGGGGGGCGCTACCCCACAAAACCTCTGAAAAAAAAAAAAACGTAAAAAAAAATTCTCGAAAACGGTCCTGAGAAAATAGCTTTAAACGTGAACGGAGAGAGGCCGGGTTCGATTCCCCGCCGAGGAGAAGTTATTTTTATGATAGATTTTTATACAATGTTCAATAATAATTAAATATACACGAAAACTAATAAATGGAAAACACTGGGCTATACAATCATGAACTCGTATATGAGAAAGTTTGTCTGAGTTTCTCGGACCGATTTTTTAATATTGTAGTATTGTTTATGGGTCAGGTCCACTACGGTAGTGTTTGCTCATAAGAAGAACTTATTTTTAAAAAAAAATATATATATGGAGAAATAATGTAAAATGGTGTAAAAGCAGTGTATATAAAGAGATACCATCTATATCTATATTATAATTGTCAAGAAGTTCTACCACCCATATAGCCACTAGGTCGATCATTTCGCTTTCTCTCGCCATTATAAATGTAAAATACTTTGAAGCCTTATTTTTATTTTCTTTTTTGTGGAAGGAATACGCAAAAAAAGATAACGTAGGTGAAGGCGGCTGTTTTAGAATGGTTTCTTTTGTTTGACAAAGAAAAAAGGGATGCTTCCGGGCATGGAACCCCCTTTCCAGTAAACCCTTGCAAACCCCTCTTTCGGAGACCGAACCTAGGGCACGATTCAATGACTATTTCTTTTAAAATATAATCACGTCTAACCATCTTACGCATTTATATTCACAAGTGAAAGTATAAAGTGACGAATCTAGGTATCCGTGGGATGGAACTAAATGCTGATGTTCTAAGAGGAATATTTTGACAGATTTTACTTACATATATTTACTAATGTTACTTGACTCTGTAAGCCTTTAAAAAAAACTTTCATGAATGATCTAAAAATCCTCTCTTTCATGTAGGAACCCGACCTTTTTTTTAATTAATTAAAAAATACATAATATATAATTCTCGACTTACGCCACTGCTTGCTAATTATGCGTATACATCCTTTTTGTAAAGAGGTCACTTTCGTAATCTAGATTCTAGATCATATATTATAAACTCGAGATGTAGACAAATTTAAAATCATCGTATATTTTCAGAGTTATTTTGTAGTTTCATGTGATACAGTTATGGCAAAGTATGTTAAATCTGGATCATTTGTAATTGAGCTCTCCCTTTTTAATCTATTTTTTTTTTTTTTTTTAAATGAATACAAAAAATACTGAAATAGGTATACACAAATATATTGAAAATGAAAATATTTAATACTAGTTGAACTTCCTTTTACATGATCGGAATATTTATCAGAACTATGGCGGTGGGTTAATATATATATTGTCTCGACCTATGTTTTGTTAAGTGTATGATTTGCCTTAAAAGCGTTGACTTTAATTACTCGTTGTGCAACAGACTTTTTGAAAATTCTAAAAATGGAATCTAAAGAGTTACTCTTTTGCTAATGTCGCCTCGCTTACACTATCTCGACATTTTCGGCGTAAAATTTGATTTAAAAACTAAAATACGAAGTTACCCAAAAAACCTAAAATTCGTTTTTCATCTTTGATTACGTTTTTGATGTCAAACTTGTTCAGGGTTGGCAAGTTAATTTAGGCGAAGTGAAGATGGAAACTTATCATCAAAGAAGAAAACTAAGTAGCCAACCTTCTGATTTCTTGCTAATTTATTAAGATAATAAGGGATGAGTTTCTCTTCAAACTTGCGGAGTTGCTATTATGATACTTGGAAAACTATGAGAAGCAAATTTTATTTATTTTGTTATTTGTAATGTATTTAGTAGATTTTGAGATTGTCCCAAGCTTACATATTATGCTGTTACGTCTTACGTCTTTATATTATAGTATAGATTTAGTTTTATTAATATTTTACCTTTGCAATGCAATTAATGTCATTCTATAGAATGGTGATAATAGGCAATCATAAAAAGTTAATGACACAAATCCTCATGATTCTCAAATATTTTTTTTAATAGAAAGGTAAAAATCGTGACTGCTGGTACTTATTTAGATTGTTATTACCCTATGCTTTTTTTTTTTTAGAATATAAAATACTTTGAACTAATAACTATTGTGACAAAGTGATGTTTAGTATTTACTTTGGGACAAAGGAATATAACACTTCTGTTTTTATAAGGGGAGTAACAGTCTAAAAAAGTTCCGTTAAATTTTTATTGACTGTAATTGTATAGTTGTACTTTGTAGGCTTATGCCTTGTGGTCACTATTCCCAAGTGTATACTTGGTATTTTGCCAGGACTGACACAAGTATTTTATAGATATTACATAATTTGTTAGTTGCACATATGTAAGTTGTCACATATTGCATTGTTTTAGCTTCTTTTTCACCCAGAGCTGTATAAATGAATAGTGTTTATTTATAGTCCCTTTATTTATAAGATTATCTTTGAATTATGACCCTGAAGAAAACATCTGTTTATTTAAGGTCATTAAAAACAAACATCCAATTTTCCCTTTTTATTTTACAGTTATGTATAATGACTATTTTAATCTAGGCATGAGGAAAAGAAGATACATATTTTTATTCGTTTTTTTTTCTTTCTTTTTCTTTAATCATTCTTTAAAACAAATGGTTACAGATGATATGTTGTTGATTTTTTGTTTTTGTGCAAAAACTGATATTGGGTAAATTAAAAGAAAAAAGATTAAATTTAACAATATACTAAAATTGAAATATTACAATTTTTTTGTACTATTCAAGAGTAGGCTTGTTGATAGGAAAGCATAGCAATTATTATTTCATGACATATATTAATTAGGGTATTTCCTATGTTTTATTTATATCAGTTTTATTAACTTAACTACTTTATCATGGCTATTGGTAATTAATTAAGTTTTATTTATCAAAATTATTTTAAAAATAACCTTTGAAATATTTAAAAATTAATTAATATTAATCTATTTAAAATTAATTAATAGATCTTTGGACAGTTGTAAATTTAAAAAAAAAATGTTTATATTGTATGAATGATTACGTTTTTAATTGTCTGTGGTCTTTCTATAGTACTGCTCCAAATTCTCATGTTTTGATTTAAAATCAAATTAAAATTAAATAAAGAAAAAAGGTACTTTTTTAGATTGATTCCCCATGTTTTTTTTAGATTATAATTATTTATAATTACCTTTGTCAAAATAACTATTAAGACAAAGGGATTTTTAGTCCAATGTACTTTGGGGTAAAGGAATATCACACTTCTGTTTTTATAAGAGTGTAACAGTCTAAAGAAGAACATTCCGCACACCAATCTTAGATAGATACTCCTTCTTCTTGATTGTTCTTCTTTAGATTGTTACTCCCCTCTGTTTTTTTATGAGGGGAGTAACAGTCTAAAGAAGTGCCAGAAAAAAATTAAAATAAACCGTATTATCTAATCCAAACCTATCCAAACTGTCCGATATAACACGTCCTAAACTTTCTTATATAGAGTATATAATTACTTGGTCCAGTGTTATCTATTTTTGTTTCAAGTTTTCGTGTTTACATTTAAATATTATTGTAAATTTTAATTAAAATTTACCATAAAAATAACTCCTTCCTGGTAGAGAATCATTTACCTTCCTCATTCGCTTTTAAGGGTCTACATTTTTAACCAAATTTTTTTAACTAATTGTCTGAACTGTTTTCAAGAAATACTTTTTTGACTATTTTTCAGAGTTTTTAAATTTTGGGGTTAGCTAAATTTGGACCTTAAATTAAATTTCTTGTTTTGTTTTTTTATTGATTTTGCCTTGGAATAAGATTTTTCTGAACCTGTATGGCAAATTTCATCGAAATCAGCCAAGTAGTTTAGGCTCCAACTCGTCTGCACAGACTACGATTAGAGACTGACTTTTTTAAAAACTCTTTTTTGGCTCACGGGAACCTCAAAATGTGTAAATCCATCAAAATCAAATGTTTTGTGCCACCACAATGCTTTTTCTTTATGTGTAAATGTACTACCTAAAAATACCATTTAAATACTACCTCTTAATATTTTATTTTTTTGTTATTTAACTGTAGATTTAAGGTCTTAATTTTTTTTGAGTATTTAAGTAGAAATATTTTCATTAATAATTGATTCTCAGATTCTTGTTAATACAATGTTTCGAACAAACTGTTCTACGTAGTCAAAGACCACATTCTTAAAACAAAAAGCAAGGAAAGAAAGTTTAATATTTTATTTTCCCTATAGACATGGACATCCTTACCCTCTAGAGGGAGATAAAAGGTCCTTGCCTCCTGCCTTTCCTTAAAGAGCTATAAATATACCTTTTCTCTTTCCCTCCTGAAGAAGGAATTCTGATAAATAAAATAATCTTAATATCCTATTGATTCTACCCCATCCTTTTATATGTATATCAATAATTAATGTTATGTGTTTCTTATTTTGTTATTCAGGATGAGCAGTTCAAAGCAAGAGATTTTCGTAGTTTTGTTGAAGTCGATCCTCCTACGACCAAGTTGTACCACTTCCATGGTGCCATAGTCAATGAGAATAGCACCAGGACGCTAGTTAACTCTAATAATCTTCTTCTCAGGGATTCAGTCATTAAGAATACTGACTTTGTCGAAGGCATCGTTATTTATGCCGGTAATTATTAGTTTTTTATAATATTTTAGTCAACATTTAGTTTTATGTTATTCAAAAATAGTTTAGTGCACTTGTCAATTTAATTTCTTTGTTTCGTTTGGGAATAAATATCTGATTATAAAGTGATAAGAGCTTATAAAGCTTTGACAATCACGACGAGAGCTTAGGACTCGTTATCAGTATCAGTGTTGATTAAGGGTGCGTTCATAATATCTAATCAGGTCAACTTTGAAGTAAACGGTGTGTCCGGAAAGACCACCCTAATCATCCAACCACGTTCATAAACATTCAGGTTGATTTAACGTGCAGTTGCGACCACTCCAACCGAATTCAGAATACTGTTTGTCCAGTTAGTCAATCATAATGTTACCTTCATGGCGCTTAATTTAAAAGTTGAAAGCATTGTTTACTTCACTGTGAAGTAATTTTGTGATATTTTATTTCGTTTTTTTATTTGCTACAACTCAAAAACTTATAAATATAAAAAGTAATAAAGTTTTTAAACGTTATCATTGGCAATAGCTTCACACACAAACCAAACTCAGTTTATACTTATAACCTGGTCAACCCGTAGTCTTTCATAAATCCCCTTGGCAGGAAGAATTATTTAAAGTGTCCATGACAATTTTTGTAGCTGCCATGACACTTAACCCTAACCATCTGCCGGTCAACCGGTGATTCCGAACGCACCCTAAATAAAGTTTGTTATTCCAGAATACTATAATTTTATTTCCATGTTTCCCATTATTAACTATTGTTAAGTATTAGAGAGCCAGAGAAGTTTAGGCCCTATTCCCATGAGGATTCATGAATTCGATTGGTTTATGAGATTCAAAAAGTATCAAGATTCAATCTCTTGGCTCTCCCCTTTTCTGCTCCCACGTGCTGATTCTTAGAAAGCCTCCATCCTCTTAGTCAATTTAATCTTGTGTTTTATTTCAATTTAAAAATGGACCAGACAGAAGTTTTAGAGTGTGGTGTTTGGCTAGAAAATCTAATGTTGTTGAAAACTGTAGGTGCATTCCATTAACTAAGGCCGTGGAAAAAAAAATGTGCTTTTTGTTGTACAAAGAACTTAGGGATAACTCCACAAAGTTTTTCAATTATTTCCGGATTTAAGGAGCTGCTGCTGCTTTATTATTAAATAATGTATTGCATTATAATTATTATTATATTGCCGCTTGATTCTTAAAAGAATCAAGGTGGCCGTCCATCACTAGCAGCTGGATTTCATAATCTCATATGAATCGCCTACCGGAATGGTAGTCTGAACAGTACTGGATTTTTTGCCTTGTTGCCACACACTTGTTTCTTTATTTTGTTTATATCCTTCATTCACACTAGGGATTCTGGAATCCCTAGTGTGAATCCCTTGGGGTTTGGGGGTTTACCACTAAAAATATTCTGGGTTCAATACACAAGAGGTGCTCTATCATAGGATAAGAATTTATGTGAAAGTGGATGGTCCCAAAATGGTAATTTTTAATTTGGTATATTCAAAAAGTAAGGTAGTAAGTGTTATGTATCAAAAAAAGTTCTACCACTACATTTTTTTCTCTCTTTCACTAACCATTACTAAGAATAAACGAATGTGCCCCAATTTGAGATAGAAGTTTGCAAATAAAGCTTATAGAGATAAACAATTTTTAAAGTGTATGCAAATGATTTTGAATTGGCTTTCAATCCATAATTTTAGGCCCTTACATATTACATCCAAGTACATATTAGTTATATTTTAAGAGAAGAGTTATCTTATTTCAATATTAAGCATTAAATTATTACATAAGCCTTTTAAAGAAAAAACTCTTTTAAAATCACTAATCTAAAAATTGATTAGAATTATGATACTGTAAGCACATAGCATTTATTAGTATCTAGTATAATCCAAGTTTTAAATTATTTCAAAAATGAAATAATTTTTGTAAGTATAAGTTTTGCAATTGTGAGTCATAGTGTGTATACTCTTATAAAACCATTTAAAGATTACGTTTAGTGATAACATCTTCAATGGTTTCTTGGGTTGATATTTCTTCAAGTATTGCTGTAAATTATTTAACATTTATTTATGTTAAGATATCAGTTGTCAACTAATGATTTATTTGAGTAAAAAAACCCCTCTTAAATTTGTATCATTTACAACAGTTTGAACAACAATCCAAAAGAAGTTTATTATATATATTTAATACTTTATACATAAATTAGTCATGTATTTTGTTATAAATCTAGAAAAAAAAAAATTAATAAGAAAAAAAAAATATATATATATATATATATATTTTTTTTCTTATATAGTGTAATATATATACATTATATATATATATATATATATATATATATATATATATATATATATATATATATATATATATATATATATATATATATATATATATATTTATATATATATATATATATATATATATATATATATATATATATATATATATATATATATATAATGTATATATATTACACTTTTTTTAACTAAGTGTCACTTAAATATTAATTTAAATCAAATTATAATTATTATTAACTACGGGAAACAGACAGAGAAAAATACACTCCAGCGCTGGGATTTGAACCACAGGCCTCTATATTTCCGGTAGAGCGCTCTACCAACTAAGCTACGCAGGAGAATGATTTCCTCTGACGTTAATGATACCTTGTCCCGAATTTAAGCTTTCAATTTTCCACAAATCTGAGAAGTCAACATTAATGACATAGAACTAGACCGAGAAATAACGCTTATAATTATAAAGTACCCAATTAGTACCTGTACCTTGTACAATCAATTAGAAATTCATTTTTTACGATTTTGGTAGTATTCATACTACGGAAAGATTAATTTTTAATTTAAATCAAATTATAATTATTATTAACTACGGGAAACAGACAGAAAAATACACTCCAGCGCTGGGATTTGAACCACAGGCCTCTATATTTCCGGTATAGCGCTCTACCAATACATAAATAATAATAAAATCATGGAAATTTCATAGAAAGATTTATTAGGTGATGGTGTTTAACGGTAATTTGCTTATTTCAGACAATTACTCGTCTTACTTGAAAATACAGATAAAAGTTGAACCATTTTTTTATTGTATTGTATTATATTTAGGATTTCGTAGGTCATCCTTGAAAGTTAAAAATTTAATATGCTCATGCACACTTTGCACAAATGTGGTAAACTCAATTTTTTTGTCGGGTAATGTGAGGTACTGTACTAATACTAGATTAATGTTTCTTAAATAACAAATAAATTAGGTTCTTAGGTTATGTTCTTAAACAAAATAAATTAGGTGGGCCCAAATAAAGTCCATGTGCTGCTCTTATTATTAAATCAGCAGGTCTACTTAATATTATCCTTAAATGCGTGAATATTATAGGTCTAAAAGGGGTTGTAAAAATATTGGCCCTAATTTAAAAATGTATTTATTTTATTAAATGAAAGGGTATGTTAGCGAGATGCTGTCAAATAAAACTCATTGAGAAAGTTGTTGCTAACGTTTCGCTAAATTTATTAGCATCATCAGAGCATGAAACAAAGTATAAAATAAAAATAATACAAAAATTATTTGACAGTATCTCCCTAAAATTCCCTCTCAATATACTTTAACTGTCAAGAAACACCTCAATTATTATATTTAATGTATTATGTTATAGGACATGAAACGAAAGCTATGTTGAACAATAGTGGACCAAGATACAAGCGTTCTACCCTGGAGAAGAGAGTCAATACTGACATACTGTGGTGTTTTGCGATATTGGCAGCCTTGTGTATTGCCGGAGCTGTCGGTACTAAAGTCTGGCTTAGTTCCTTTAGGGATCACATCTCAGTGCCTTATATTATCAACCCCTCATCAATATCTGATGAAGCCTGGCTTTCATTCTGGACATTTATCATTATTCTTCAAGTAATTTTATTTTATAATTATTTTTATTTTAACTAATTCTTATACAGTGCCTGATAGTCCAGGAGGTAGCATGCAAAAAAATGTCAGGCTGGCATCAAGTTAGAATTTTGTGTACAAGTTAATATTTCACTGCCTTTTAAGAATATGTGGTTGGCTAAGTCGCCTGGATATTTGGTTTACTAATTTTGTACTCAAAATCATTAAAATCACATTGCCCACTGAAATGGGTGGGACATGGCCGCTCTCCACCGGTTTGTTATTTTCAAATGCCTATTACCAAGCTATGTCCCGCAGACGAACTTAGCCGACCACTTATTTTTAAAAGGCACTAAAAGATTAGCTTATGACACAAAATTCTAGCTTGATGTAAGTCAGATTCTTTTTTGCACACTATCTCCTGGACTGTAATAAACATTACCACAATTTATATGCTTAATAATTGATTTGTTGACAGTAACTACTGATAATTCGGTTTTTATTTATTATTGTTTGTTAAGTTTTGCATTAGATTTATTTATATATATTTGTTATAGGTGATGATCCCTCTCTCCCTCTATGTAACTATTGAGATGACCAAACTGCTTCAAGTGTATCATATTAACAATAATAGTGATCTCTATGATTCTGAGACTGATAGACGAATTGATTGTAGGGCTCTTAACATTACTGAACAGTTAGGGCAGGTATGGAACCTAAACTTTTATTATAAGTTACGCTTACGTTTTGGCTGTGAAAACTACTTTAATCAAACTTTTGTTGCATATTTATTTATTTGCTTATTAATGTATTAATATTATGAATTATTTCCAGATCCAGTATATATTTTCAGATAAAACGGGTACTTTGACTGAAAATAAAATGATATTTAGAAGATGTACTATTCTTGGTGTGGATTATAATCATCCAACAATCAACTCTTCACAGGTATAACTTATGATTAATCTCAACAACTAGATTCGCTAACGAATCAGATATAAAATTTACTTTTTAACACTGTCATTAATTTTATTCTTTTTACATTTTAATAAAGGATGGGAGTGTGCCTGAACTAGTTCAAAATGCTAAACTAATAGAAGACATCAATTCTGGAGATGATCACTCTACTGCAATTAAAGAATTTCTTGCTGCTCTTGCAATTTGTAACACTGTTGTTGTAGCTGCTCACCCTCATCGGGACTCGGTTAGTAATTTTAATTCTTACATACGTTAGGTACTGAATATTCAATTGTTAAAGATTTTTAAATTGTTATCAGTTTAAATGTTAACAACTGGTGTTTACATTTAGATGAATGCGAGTGGAGTCATAGAGGGTGATGTAGTTCGACATCTGGGAGGAAGCAGTGAGGATGGAGAATCTTTAGATGGTAGATATAAGAGGCTTGTTGAAACTAGATCCGTCACCCCGAGCCCTACTCCTGAACAATCAATTTTTAATAACTCGTAAGTCCCTACATAATAATCTAATCATTTCATTATTTTCTTTTATAATTATTTTTGTGATGATCCGTGTGGACAAGATATTGATGAATTAAGAAATTAAAAATATCAACTAATTATTTATTAATGAAAAGTTAATACTAACAGTTAGTGTTTAATATTATAAACTTCATATTATTATTTAAAATTAGAAATTTTACTAGAGAAAATGTAAATTTTAACTGAAAAAAATTATTCGTACTATAAATTGAGTTTGATTGATAATAATAATAAAGTTTATTTGTTTATAAAGTATACAAACTTTATACAAATGGTTTCAATTAACATCAGTATAATTAAGTGATACCTTCACGTTACATACAATTCCCTTATATTATACATTTAAAATAAAAACTTTTGCACCTGCGAATTCATTTTACTAAATGCTCTCACTATTAGATAGTTAACACAAATAAATAAATAAATAGATGAGTAAATGCTCATCCCAGCCGCACTCATTATATTATAAATTTAAAATAAATACTCTTACTCTTAGACCATTAACAAAAATAACTAAATAAAATAAATCATCATCACATACGAATTCAAAAAGAAATCATAAATTTAACTAAATAAAAATAACTATATAAATATAACTTAATAAAAATAACTAAATAAACTCATCATATCCGAATTTCCTTATATTAAAAGTTTGAAATAAGTGCTTTTACTATTAGTCAATTAACATAAAATTAATGCTCATCACTTAAAATTAAAGAAAAAGCTCATCACATATAAATTTGTTTTATTATAAATTTAAAATAAATGCTCTTCTCTTATACTTGTAAGCAATTAACAAAAAAATAAAAAATATTAGTCGCTTATTTTTTAGTTGTGATGGCCAGAATAGAATTCCAAGACAGAAATCCGTTTCAAACATCAGGGAACATTTTTGGTCCCGTTTCTGTCTGTCTGCTGGCCTGTCCCTCTATTTTTGCAAACCAACATACCTTAAAAACTACACGTCTGATTTTAATGCAATTTGTGTGGTAGGTCATAATTAGCTCATTGTTGGTCCCATTTAAGTTTCAACCTTCTGCACTCATTTGTCCACACATTTCTCTTCCACAAACATACATGTACTTACACCTATAGCTTCAAAAGTACTTATCTGATGTTTATGAAACTATTATAGTATATCATAAGTACCGCAGATAGCCCCAGATTAATTTGAACCGTCTGCGCTCTTTAACGTTTGCTAAATTGATACTAAAAAAAATAATCAAAACAATTTTGACACATTAAAAAAATGGGGAAAACATAATAAAAGCATAATATTAATAAAGTTATGCTATATGAAGTGCCAATAAAGTGCACCAAGTGCTATAAAGTGCTGCTCCGTTATGTGATAGGATGCGAGGAAGCTATGTGCCAAACCAATTGGCAGTCTATTTTATTTTTATTATTTGTAGGCGTTTACAAACAAAAAAATGAATTTATTTTTTCTTAAATTTATAAAATCTTAGTCTATTTATATAATTATCAATTTTCTTATGTCAAAGTTACAGTACTATTATTATACTAATGCAAAATTTATACATCTTATATTCCAAATGTTATATTTTATTCATATTCTAATCTTTATTTTATTTTGTAAGTTATTCCTACATAAACTGTATTCTTATTAAATTATAAGTTGTGTTGTACTGTTTAGTATTATATTGTAATTGTTTTATTATTACTACACATAGTAGTACATTTCTTGTACATATTTGATAAATTAATTCGAATGTGAACTGATAAGTGTGGTATTTATTTGTTTAGCGTTAGATCCGTTAGTTCGATAGAAACAGTTGTGCGTCCGGTTAAATCAGTTCCAACACTCTCTCCCATATCATCATCTACTGAGAGCTCACCTCAGCCTATGCCTAAAGTATCACCTGCCCGGCCTAAGCTCCTTAATGTTCCTGTCTTCTTCAAGAAAATTAAAAATGGTAATTTGATTTTACTGCACATTGTACCTATTTTATCTTGAAGTAATAATCTTTCATAATTATTTATTATTTTATATTTATGTTTTGCAGGTAACTCTGCTTCACCTAAGTCAGGTCAGTCTAAGCCTATATTTGAAGCAGAAAGTCCTGATGAATTAGCTTTAGTTAAAATGGCTTACGCTTATAATTGTCGCCTCATTAGGAGGACACCATATCGTGCCATTATCTCTCTTCCAGGTATTTTTTACATTTTTTTAAATAGTTTTAAACTTAAATTACATTTCTTAATTTTTTTCAATGAAAAATAATAATGATCTTATTGTTGTATAATAATTTTTGTTCTATTGTTTAGAAAGAAAAACAATTATTTTTTCGGGGAATAATTTGTAAAATATTATTGAAGCGAATGTTCGCGAGCTTCTTACATACAAAAAAATATGCCTCTTGTTTTTCTGTCTGTCTGTCAGTGTGTAACGGTTTTATAGTAAATCCAACAGCAACACCGCTTTGAATTAATAAAGACCGTTAAAACTATTAATGCGGACCTAAACGTTTAAAATAGAGAAAACAACGTTTTTACCTATATCTTTCGTTCTAACGTAACGATTTTAATGAAACTTCATATACATCGTCTAAAGCACAATTGAAGAAACATGCATGTAAAATTTCAACTTGATATATGCAGACATTTTTGTCTAGCAAAGTGGTACATTTTATAATGGTTAAAATGGAATGGCCTGGACATAGGTGGTTAAGGAATAGTAGAAAGACCCTTCTCCTCAACTACACTGTTCTCTATTACCATCATATTCTTTAACTATCAACTCATAGGGATAAACTATCTAATATTTATTGCATTACGCTTGCTTCAATGATAGAGCCACGCGATGCCTAGTTATTTTCAATATTATTATAACTATTATTTTATATTTGTGTTTCAGGTGAGCCAATTTGTGAGTTTGAAATATTAAAAGTGCTTCCATTTGATGCTGTGAGAAGAAGTATGTCTGTTGTAGTTAGAAGTCCACATACGGGACAAATTGTTGTTTATACAAAGGGCGCCGATTCGAGTATATATCCTCAACTAGGAGACCCTAGATCAGAACGTAATTCACTTTATATATTATCTAAGTATTATTTTGATTCAATTCTAATGTCTTATTTTAACATTGTTACCTTACTTTATTCTGTATATAAAATAAAATATGTTTTTGTATCTTTATTTGTTACAGTTGCTAGTAAGATGGAAACACAGATTGCCTTATATTCTAGTCAAGGTTTACGTGTTTTGGCTGTGGCAAAGCGAATTATTCCCGATGAAAGTTGGCCTGACCTTTTAAATGCTGTTGAAGCAGCCGAAGGCACTGCAAATGCAGCAAACATACGTCAAGCATATTCTGCAGTTGAAACCAATCTGTCTCTTTTAGGTAAATTACTTGCTATATTTATAATTGAATGTATTACAATTTTTAATGCAGTATTGGTCTAATTAAGGTGATTTTATTTATTATTTTCAAGGTATTGTTGATAAATGGTTACTTATCAATATTATTATAATTATACTTAATATAATTGAAAGAATTAATGGGTTGAACCCCTCATATCCGACCTCGACCATGAATGAACTTCTGCCTTATCATCACATTGAGCATTATGCACCGCAAAATCAAGAATGTCCAATTTGAAAAAAATAATAACATTACACATTATTTAAAGTAACTTTTTTGTGTTTATTAATATTATTTCTTTTTCACATGAAAATCTTCGCTCTATCCTACCATACTCCAGTCCGGTGACAGATATGAGAGGTTCTACTGTAATTTTAGCATGGTTTTGAATAGTTTTTCATAGGTCTGAACTTTAGACCTAATAAAATAACTTTTGACTAAGTAAAATTTAATTTTCATTATTATTGAGTTTAGTTTCAATTGATAAAATTATAAATATTGTCTTGATAATTTTATTTATGTATATTTTTTTTATAAAATTAATGATAATGTGTCAAAGACCTTTTTATTTATGTTTAGTTTTGAGAAATAAGTTTCCTTTCCTATGTTAAAAGCACTAGTAGAGATTTTCTTATAGCATCTGCTTCTCTTATTCCATAATAATTACATAATTATGCAGAAGTTTTGAAATTAAGTAAGATCTACGTTAAAAAATAGCAAATATGTAAGCTATTTTTCTTAGTAAAGAAAAAAATACGAAACTTCTTTAGATTGTTACTCCCCATATAAAAAAACGGAGGGGAGTAACAATCTAAAGAAACTGTACTGAATGTTCTTCTTTAGAATGTTACTCCCCTAATAAAAACAGAAGTGTGATATTCCTTTGTCTCAATGTACATTGGACTAAACACCTGTTTATAATCTTAATAGTTATTTAGTGTCATTTATATACTTTAGATAACAAAGAGGAGTGCAATCTAAAGAAGTACCAAAAATACAGTAATTAATCTAGTTTTGAGAAGTGGCAGTTATACTGTTTTTAAACAAGCGTTTCTTATTTTCTTACAGGTGCAACGGGTATAGAAGACAGATTACAGAGTGGAGTTGGTGAAGCAGTAGGTGCCCTCAAATCTGCTGGTATCAAAGTATGGGTACTGACTGGTGATAAGGCTGAGACTGCGGCTAATGTAGCCGTAGCATGTGGCTTGTTCTCATCTCATCTTGATACTATGAGATTAACAGCAAGGTCTAAACAATCAGCTGAAGCTGCTATTAACTTCTACACTCATGAAATATCTCGTGATATGACTAGGTAAGCTAAGTGTTTTCCTGACTTGCTCATTATAAACTGCAAGAGTAGTTTTATGTTTAGTGCTTACTCAAAAATATGATAAGCATTGATATTTAAAACCCTTATTTCACTTATATATAACCATTCACAATTATTCTCGTCTATAAATTTCACCTTTTAGATAAGTAAATTGCATTTTGTTATTAATTAGGACTAGTCTATGATTTAGGACAGAGAAAGAGAGACTATGACCTTAGGACAGAAGGAAGCCAGCGTGGCTGTGTGAATTGAATTACTTACCACATCTGCTCGGCCATTAATGAAACAAGGGCAGCATGAGGTTGTGGTTTCAATTCCTCACCGTGATGCACTAATTTAAATGGATCTCTAATGATCGACACCATACTCGCTTCAGCAGTACATAGTGTACAGAGCTATGTGTGAAGTGGCTGGAACTCTCTACCACAGGGCTACTATAAAGGGCTTAAATAAGGCTTAATTTTTAGGTTCGAACAAGTGGTTCGTCCTACCTTTCTAGTTCTAGTACTAGCACCTTACTACAACTACTACCACACCTAGGACAAAGAAAAATAATTTTTTGATGTAGCTAAATAGGTTGACTGTGAATCCAAAGATTTTTTATTGAAATCCCTGCATTGGAGAGTATTTTCTCTATCTTTCTTTCTTCCACAATTTAAAAAATTGCTTCCCAAAGGATGATAAATTATTAGTACGGTTTACATCTATATTATTAATGTTAAGAATTTTTAACCAGTCCAATCTAATTATTTATTAAAATTAAAACAAAGCTTAAATCCAACTGTTTATTTTTTATAGGAGTGAATCGTCTAGCAGTAGAATAAGTAAAGAAAGGCATAAGTGTCTCATTATAGATGGAAAAACTTTGACGTAAGTATTCATTTATTTATTTTTATAAATGCAAGGTAGAGGAGTTATAAATATTATGTCTGGGAATAAAGATTTTTTAAATTTCACTGTTTTATTTATTTAGTTATGAAATAAATTTTAAAGTTAAATTCTAAGTAATAATGATAACATCAAATTTATAAACTTAAGCTCTCATATAAAGAGAAAGTATTGTGATGTTTCGAGAATTCAATTTCGATAGATTTACACATTTTGAGGTCCCCTGAGTCCCAAAAAGTGGTTTTTAAAAAATGTCTGTCTGTCTTCTGTGCATACCAATCTAGCCTAAACTACTTGGCTGATTTTGATGAAATTTTGCATACATGTTCAGAAAAATCATAAAATTTGGTGGCAGTACTCCTCAAAAACTGGAAAAACCTAAAAATAATTATTTCTCAAAAACGGTTCCGACGATTTTGATTAAAAAACTATCTAAAATGTAGTCCATTTATAAGTGAATCAAACGATATAAGCCGTTTTCCAGGGAAAAATCTACTTTCCGAGATATTGATGAATATATTTGATTCTGTTGAAAATTGAAAACAAAAAGTTTCTGGGATCTGGGACCAGATTATATAAGAAAGTTACTGTGAGTTGTCTCGGACCAATTTTTTCTATTACTATGCTGATATAATCCGATTTAATAATCTATTTGTTTGTGGAGTTATTACATTACTATTTAAATTGTTTACAGATTTATACTCGATCGAAGATCTAATTTAACTCTTCCCTTCCTGAATTTGACAAAGCACTGCAAGTCAGTGCTCTGTTGCCGTGTTGCACCTCTTCAGAAGGCGTATATTGTCAAAGTGGTGAAAGAGAAATTGAAAATGAGAACACTAGCCATAGGTAAGTTAACTATACAATTGTTATCCTAGTTTCATTGTTTTTTTTTTTTTCTTTTGGGTTTTTGTCCCGATCAACTGCCAGGGTTATTACAGGACGGGGTTATCCGGTCATTTTACTCTACTGAGATGATCAGTGTAAAACGTGTCTCACCTCTCTGGGATTCGAACTCAGAGCCGGGGTTTAGACCTTGGTTTCAGAGTTGAGTGTGCTAACCGCTCGGCTACACCGGCCCCTTACTTTCATTGTTTCCTCTTTTTTGTTGACATTAATCTGTTATAATTATTTTCTTTGACTTGTTACTTTTGCAGGAGATGGTGCTAATGATGTATCTATGATACAAGCCGCAGATGTAGGTATAGGTATAAGTGGACAGGAAGGTATGCAAGCTGTCATGGCATCGGATTTCTCCTTTGCTAAATTTAAGTTCCTACACAGACTCCTGCTAGTTCATGGGCACTGGTCTTACCACCGTCTTGCATCCATGGTTTTATACTTCTTTTATAAAAATGCTGTAAGCTTATCCATATTTTATATTTTGATATTAAAATTAGCTTTTCCTATTCTAAAGTAGATTTAAATTTTCACATCTTTATCAATCTCATAGTACAAGGTTTTTTTCTGTGGATTTGCCTTTAATATTAGTAATTCTTGTCGGAGAAATAAAAAGGAGTAATAAAGTTGATGTTAAAAATAAAAATAAATTAAATTATATCAGTTCATACTATTTCTTTAATTTAATCATGAAAGGTTTATCGTATTATTGACAATTCGCGAATTAGATTTTGAAAAATATGATTGCATATTAAGCATATTAGCTATAAAATAAGTGTTTTTTTTTTTTTCTATTGTTAAATTGAGGAGGCTTCTGGTATCCTCAAAACAAGATGTAAGTTACACAAAATAAACCTAGTTTAAAAGTTTTAATATCATTATTTGACAAATTGGAATTCAAATTTGAAGGGAAAACTAAATCTATAACCAAGTGAAGAACAAAATGAAGTTTTATTTACTGATTAAATACGTTGCATTAATTATTAAAATTTGTTCCTCGTACTAGGGATATAATTTGTCTACTCCTTTTACTCAAGCCTGACAAAAATAATTTGATTGATACGAAATATAAACATTATATCTCTGTTTAGATTGTCATTCATAATAAGGTGAAGAATTCCTCTTTTTTTCCGCCCTAGGTCAGAAAAAAAGAGGAATTATTCACCTTAACGCACGATTAGTTAGTTTGTTTACATTCTAATTTGCTGTTTGTTAAATAAAAGTAACTGTTTATATTGAGTTTTTAGGGAAACAATGAGTGATTAAAGTGATTATGAAGAAAATTAGGAGAATTATACACCTTCCGAAATAATTAATTCGGCACAAAATACAACTAATGAATTAATATCATCTTAAACAAAACAGAAATACGTACTTACATACGGGAATTTTATTAATTTTTTTTCTGTATTTATTATTAAAATCCACAATCGTAGATAAAGTACGGTACGCAACTATTAAACAACTATAAAACAAAGGCTACTATTTAACATGTTTTGAATTGAACATGCAAATCAAAAGGTGAACCTCCTTTATAATTAAAATACAACCTTTCTTAATTACACAAAAACCGTTAATGAAAAATACTAATAAAGATTTTAAGGGAACCTCTCAAAATAAAAACTTAAACAAGACTAAAAGATACTGACGAGGAACGTCAAGTTAATAATTAATACTTAAAATTACTTGCTTCATTATAATATTTTGAGGTTTAATTGCAGGCCCTGAATGCACCCTACAACTTCTAAATTTCTATAAAAAAAAAAAAGAAAAATACAGTAGAGTCTCGCTAATCCGGGTTTAACGGGACCGAACCCAGTCCGGATTACCGAAAGTCCGGATTAAACGGAATCAGTTTTAATGTGTCTGTAGAACAAGCTTTAGTAGAGTAAAGGTTTTTATCCTCAAAATTACTTCTATTAGTCTCCAAAACATGCTTGTACAACGTAGGTCCACTATTTAAGTTAAGAGCTGTTCTGTCACCAGTACCAGTCATGTCAAATATCAAATGAATTAAAATAAAATAACAGTCTATTACGCAGGTGGCAGGTATAGAAGGGACTTCCTGAGAAACAGGCTGAGTTCCGATATGAAATTCGAGGAGCGATAATCATTTCACAAAAAGTTGAGACATTAGACATTGTCGGCTTGGCAAAATTTCATGGAACTGCGTTGAGCCGCCGCTACATGTTTCTTAAAACCCTTCCCCATCTCAGTCACATATAATTGTATTTCCTGGAATACACTTCCTTTATATCTTCCGCCCTACATTTCTATGGAACCGAAACAGATTTATCGATGTTCTTACTTATTCTTAAATCTGTTAATTTTTAACAAAATACCGGGTATTCCTCGTGTTAGACTGTTTGAATATACACCTACAAACTGTACTAGGAACAATTTTATACATTTTAATAGACAATAAAAGCAGAAACTCCAATTATCTTAAAAATTAACAAATTTTTACAGGCCCTGGTTCCAATTTGTACATAGTTTTTGGCCCGTCCGGATTATACGGATGTCCGGACTAGCGGGGTCCGGATAAACGAGACTCTACTGTACTCATAAAATATAACACCCATTATTGTAAAGATACTTTTGTTTTGTTTACAGATATTTGTCTTCCTAATATTTTTATTCCAATTCTTCTGTGGTTTTTCCGGGACCATTATGATTGACCAAGTGTGCTTTCAATTATATAACTTACTTTTTACATCTCTTCCACCACTTATCATGGGTAAGTGTAACATTATTATTTCTATTGTGATTTTTTTTTGTTTACTGGACGTAACAGTGTTTTTAGGAAATTACTAATACATATTTAAATTTTGAATCAAGAACTAAGTCCTTTTTTAATAGGTATTTTTAAGTTTAAAAATTAAAATAATTACACTTTTGCTACTAATATTTCTCTTCTCAATCTTCTACGTTGTTACTCTTTATTTTAGAATTTATGTATGAAGTTATTTTGATTATTATTGAAGTGAGCGTAAGTGAGCTTCTTACATTCTACAAAATATGCACCCTATCTGTCTGTGTGTAACGTTTACGTGTCCGACGATTACTTGAGTAAAAATTGAACTATGTGTTTGAAACTTAGTATTCGTGTTCCTTTCACTAATGCTCAGGCTAAGTTCGTTGGACAGTGTGATCCGTCCAAGAGTTAGTGCGCATCGCTCGCGTGAGCGAGAGGTTCAAATGTAAGATTGGAATTTCAAGATTCTATCATCACATATTCATTGAGACGAAAAAATATTTCAAATAACATTTTTTAGTAACACCACTATGAATCAATAAAGATTGTTAAAAACTATTTTTTTAAAATATAAATAGAAAATAGAAAAAACAAAGTTTTTGCGGATATCTTACATAACAAAGTTTTTGTGTAGCTAAGTAATACATTTTATAATAGTTGAAATGGAATGGCCGGGACATGTAGGTGAGTTAAGGAATAGTTGAAGAACCCTTCTCCCCCACTACACACGGCTCTCTGTTACAATCATATTTTGTAACTATCAACTCATTATGATTAACTATCTAATATTTATTGCATTACACTCGCTTCAATGATAGAGCCACGCGATGCCTAGTTATATTGGCTTTTGAATTAAAAGTATTATCTAAAATTGATTATTTTAAAAACAGGTTTTCTACTTCTTATTGCCCTCAAAAAGGCACAAAGTTTTCATAATACTAATTTTTTATTACATTATATTTCAGGTGTTTATGATCAACATGCTCCTGCCAACGTTCTTTATTCCAGACCGTGTTTGTATGGTTACAGTAGGCTAGGCCATGCATATAACAAATACTCTTTTTGGATCACAACTGTCGATGCAATATATCAGAGTGCAGTCATTCTTTTATTTGCAGTTGTGGTAAAGTATTTTTTTTTATTATTATTATTATTATGTGACTTAATACTCTATTTATGACTAAAGATGTTTTAGATTATGTCAAAAAAGAAAACCATTGAACTAAAGAATAAAAGCAAGAAATGCAGGAATTTATATTACTACTGAATATAATTTATTAATTCTTTACTCTTTATTTATTTTTCAGTGCTACTGGGGTACAGATATTGGTCTAATGGAATTTGGAACTACCATTACATCATGTTGTATTTTTTGTATGCTTGGTGAAGCCTGCTTAGAAACAAATTCATGGGTAATTATTTAAATAAATAAATAATTATTATGGCTTAACTTTTTCAGACATATTGTGGTGTTCTAAGAAATTTTATTCTATTCAAATTTTATTATTTTCAGACTATATTGCACGGGATCTCCCTTGTTTTATCTCTGGGTGGCTACTACGTGTTCCTGTTTGCATATAATAATATATGTATGCAATGCATCGGTCTTCCATCAAATGTGTGGGTTTTACAATCCACAGTTTGTTCTTCAACTTATTGGCTGATTATTCTTCTTACTTTTGTCACCGCTCTTATTCCTAGGTAAATTCCTATTTTAAATACTTCTTAAGAGTTACTTGGGCTATTTGTTATGAACTAAAAAACCAAAGCTATTCATCTCGGATGTTGCCTCTAAGTCAAGTCTATTGTTCTTTAAGTTGTAGCCGACTAAATTCTGAAAATTAGTAGGCTTATTATTTTACTTTTGGTTTATAGATTTGTGTGGAGAAGTTTGCAAAATTTAGCTCTTCCTGGGGAAGTTTCGAAAGCAGTACTTGAAGCATCTGTTGCAAAACAGCGTGGTGATAACTTCCTTGTTTCTTGGTCTCGATCGACCTCAACTTCTTCAATATACAGGTATCAATATTTTGTTACCTTTTAAAAGTGCATATGTTTTTTATACGTCAAACCTATAATTTTCAAAAGGGTAATGTTCCATTACCCTTATGGGTATACATTTTGGCCCTACATCCCATGAGAGATTGAAGTAATAAGTCTTGGAAATAAGTCAAGTATAGATATACTAGTTATACTAATATAAGTTATAAGAACTCGCATAGAGTAATTTGGATTTTGCTCTTATATCGGCCATACATTTTTTGAATGTGGCTATCAAGAAAAATGTTTTGAGGAAAAATTCTCATATTTTTAATCTACTTGAAAAGATCTTCAAAATTATGTATAACATGCCATGTAATCATAAACATTTTTTAAAACCCTCACTTCACCCAAATTTGTTTTCAGAAAGCCGGAAAAAAGTTAAATTTTCTAATATTAAGTTACATATTTGATTCCTACTCTTTAAGACCTTTAAAATCTAAATTCTTTATAAATTGATGTATAACATGTCTTGCTGACTAAAAACTTTATATTTATTTGTCCACCATTTTTAAAATATTCAGTGTGAAACTTCTAAAAACCATACAGTTGTCAAAAATGTTGATATTCATTTGTGTGCCGAATTTTGTACAAATGAGACAATTTTTACAGTTGTCGTTAGACAAACAAAGAAACAAAAAACTTATCAAATCCCAAATCTCTGAAATGAAGGACTCATTATGCTCATTTAAAAAGATTATTTCTCTTTCATGACGTATCTAGTTTGTTAGATCCCTAATAACATAAATAACATACCTAGTTTTTATCGTATTAAAATAATTGCTAAATTATAAACAATAAGTTTATGAACACCTCCTTATATTATATGATGATTATCGTGATGATGGATTTTTTTAGGTGTAAGAAAAAATGACGATTTAAAATATGTTGTTTAGGTGATACGTTTCGACCCTGACTAAGGTCATCTTCAGTCTTTATTAAGTATGAAGTCATTTTCATTTCAGTTCATTTTCTCTCTGGGAGAGCGTCATAAATTGGTCATTGTTTAAAATTTAAAAAAATAAATAAATGCTCTCCTCTAACTCAATAGAACATACTACATACACATTATTTAAAGAGTCTTTTAATTTAATTTTTTATTGTTACCATTAGAAATAATTGTTTGCTGTTATGTTTGCTATGTTTGATAATTTTATATAATGTGTAAGTAGTAAGTTCAATTTAGTTAGAGGAGACCATTTATTTTTTTTTAAATTTTAAACAACGGCCAATTTATGACGCTCTCCCAGAGAGAAAGAAAAATGACTTCATAATTAATAAAGACTGAAGATGACCTTAGTCAGGTTCGAAATGTATCACCTAAACAATATGTTTTAAATCGTCAAATAAATCTATCATCACGAATAATCAAATAATTTCTTGATATTATTCTATCTCTCATCAAAATGATCATTTATTAAGCTCAAACTGGTATTTGTAACAGGACTGGTGAGAGTAAGAATGGAACAACGTCGAGTACTCTGACTGCCATTGGATGATACTTCAAGTATAGACTAAACTGTTTATTAATCGGCTGTGGATAGGCTAAACCCGTGCTTACTCAAAACATATTCCAGGCTCGGTATCGTGTAATTTTTACATATCTTTTAAGTATAAAACAAATCTTTATAAGGACATATTTATTATTTACAGTATTAAATAATTTTTTTGAATATAAAAAGAAGTTTTGGTTGTAATTCTGCCAAACTGTGCAATATTAGTTTGTTTCTTTATTTTAATTTCTTCATTAACATCTATGATAAATAGTTTTTACTTTTAATTCACTAAAAGATGGGAAAAATATTTAATGTATATACTTTAAATTTTCATTTTTTACTATATAACTTGCCCTAAGTCTGTTCATGTGATTAATTTTTATGTGTATAAATTAAAAAATAAAAAATAAATTAAACTAAAAAAATGTATTTAGTGGTTCATAGAAATAATAAAAAAAACAATTAAAATTGTTGTACATTCTAATTGTAAATTTTTGTACAAATGAATTTTATAGGAAAATTATGTACAGAGTTATAGAAATTAAATTATATAAAAAAAAATATAGGCGGGAAGTTAGATCTTATTATATATTTATGTTTGTTAACTTTGTATATTAGTTTTATTTTATATCTTAACGCATTTTATTTTTTAAAATAATTTTCTAAAAAACTTTTTGAATAAGAAAAAAAAAAAAAAAATACATACCATTTATTTTTTATATATTAAAGGGAACATAAGTGACTTGGACCAGCTAAATAAGATTGTTAAACAAAAATATATTATAAACAAATTCTTACTAATAATGAAGAAAAATAAAATGTCACTAGTAATTTTAAATTAGTTAAATTAAATAGCAATTAATTCAGGGAAACTTGTAAACGATTCGTTGAAATGATAACTAATATTAATTAGAGCCTTAACATATTATGGCATATGAATGAATGAATGATTTTTCATTCATTCATTTATATTATGGCGTATGATTTTTCTTTTGGGAAAGTCACGAAATATGATTATATTCTACAATTAAAATTAGAATTAGGATAATATATTTGTAATTCAAGTTTGTACATAATCTTTAAAGTTTCTTTTGTTTTAAATTAGGGAAAATTGTAAATCCTACACAATCAGACAATATCTTTTTCTCTTATCATGAAACTTAAGGCATTTCTTTTATATAATTCATTGCGGAAAGATTATTAAAAACCTTTTTTTTATTTGAATTCTTTTTTTATGTATTATTTATTTTATGTTGTAATTTGTACATATTATTCTTTCCTAGCTTGTTGTATTATGTTGTTTAATATGTAACGTTTTTTTAAAAAATATTAGAGGATATATTATCTCTATTGTTCTTTTATTGATTATTTGTTATTGAGTATTTAATTTTAATAATAATATATCTATTTTTTTTTTTTTTTTTTTTTTTTTTTTTTTTTTTTTTTTGGGGAACATATTTCTACTTTTATTTATTTAAATAAAAATTAATTCTGGTTTAATATTACGTATATGAAGGTAATAAGTCATTCTGAAACTTTTATTATTTAGTAATTTCTTTTTTTTAATTTTCTTTTTTTTTAATTTTCTTCTTTTTTATTTAGTAGTCAGCTTAATTTGAATGATTCTAGCCAATTGTCATTATATTCTTTGTTTATATACTGTGAGTATTTAATTTCTTTGGAAAGTTACATGTGTGTATTGATATTTAGATATTGAATAAAAAATAAATTAAAAAATAGGGACTTGATAAATTGTTATTATTATTTTAAATTCTATTTTTATTTATGGTGAAGTGATTACACCTCTCTACCCTACAAATCCTTCATATTGCTATTCATTTTTTTTGGATTATTTGTTTTTTATTCTATTTCGTAGAAAAATGTTCCTTGTCTTCCATACCTTCATTTTTTTTTTTTTTTTTTTTTTTTTTTTTTTTTTTTTTATTTAAGTATTTTTTTACCATTTTTAATTTTTACTCTATAAAGAATTAATTAAAAGTAAAAGAAGAAAAAAAAAAAAAATCTTACATGGCTGAATAAAAAAAATTGAACATTTAAGGCCATTGGCAATTGAGGACCATTTTTTTCTTTTACAAAGGACCATTTTAAATGCATAAATGCATTCCAATTTATTATTATTGATTTAAATTCTGTTTTGTAATTTCTCATTGTATCATTATTATAACTTTTTTTTGGTTTAATACTTAACACATTCATATAAAAAAATAATTTGGAAACACAATTAAAGAAATTAAAATCAAAATCGAGATGTATATGCAATATTGTTATTATTATTTTATATCATAAATCATAAATCATAACATATCCAAACGGGATCTCAAACAATAGAGTGCTTCAAATAATTTACTGTATTAATTATATTATTTTGTTTTAAAAAAATATATTTCTAGTTATAACTAAAAACTAGAGACTTCATAACAAAAAAAAATAGATTTAAAAAAAAAAAACAATAAACATTTATTTTATTTAAAATGTTAATCTAGCCAAAAATATATATTTAAAAAGAATTAAGTTCATATTAGCCTCTTAAACTTAGCATTAGTTAAATAAGCTCTGAAGAAAATGTACAATAAACTTTATTATGTTTGTAATGAATGTATTTTGTAGTTACACAACTTTTTACTTTCTTGAGGTACTCTAGAAGTTTTATCTAATATTATTTATTTTAGGCCAGTGCTGTGTAGAGGAGCAAAAAAATAATTTGTGTTATTATTAATAGCAAATCTAGAATTATAATTTCTATGCTAATTATGCCTTAATTTGTAGAAGGCTAAGTTTAAAGTAATTTTAATTTGACAAAGAATGTAAAGCATTAACCGTCATTTTTATAAAAAAAAACATTAAATAATTTGTTAAAAAAAATTGACTGGGCAGGATGCCGAGGCAATGCTATTAACGAACTAAGAATACCTTATAAATCCACTAAGCATCGAATTTGTTTTCTCAGCATTGTCTTCTATAGTGGATATACAAAATTACATTTATTTTTGTATGAATAATAAATAGATATCTAGTATGTTGACTTCTGCAGTTGAAGTCAATTTGAGAATCTATATTTCCTGCAAAACCCTTACCTTGAAAGGAGTAAAGTCCTACAATCACTTTAATTTCCGATTGACATTTTATCTTCAGCGTTATTGACTCTTGTGATGTTGACCTAAAGCCAGTAGTGTACCAAGTATGTCTGGCGCCCTTGGCAAGAGTATATAACTAGCGCCCCCCTATGGGGGGTTGTAGGGGTTCGGGATTATTATTTCAAGAAATTTGCGGCCCCCATAACCTGGCACTCCTGGTGCAAGCCAGCCCTGCCGCCAGCTTGGTACACCACTGCTTAAAGCAACAACCAACTCAATGGTTTCTTGATGAATCGTTGAGAGATACTTTGAGTCCAAAACACAAAGCATAAAATTTCTATAGAACATGCTTTCAGTAATGGATGTGATAGGCTTCACCATCCCTTGAGATGTGGATTTGAACCTAATAAATTTATATTTCTATACAACTAATAGCTTGGTTTATCACTAATTATGGAAATTTCCTCTTAATTTATATTTATGTACTGTCTTTTTTTAAGTCTATAATTTTGGAATAAATTACTTTAAATGCATAGAATTTTGTCTTACAAAGATTATTTTGAAAAAGAATGTTAAACCATCTGTTTTTAGTGAAACGCACAAATTAAATTTTGTCTGCTTGGAGGTTAAATTCACTAACTAACCAATATTAAATTTTACACATTTTTTTTAAAGAAAATAAGTTTTATTTTTGTTTAAGTCTGCAGGAGTACTTCCGAACTTGGTTCTTTTTACCTTAATTTAAATTGACTGTACATATATTTTAAGTGACCTTTAACTTTTAGGCAGACAATTTATACTTCCTTTTTTCTAGTTAGATAACATTTTTAAATGAAATATATTTATTTTCTTTTAAATTAACAAAATTTAATAATATAAGACGATTATTTTTGTAGAACCTCATTAAACATTTGCTCTGGCTGTTACAAAAAAAAAAAAAAAATAGAATAAAAATAATGTGAAAAATCAGTTTTATAACAAAAGCCATTTTACTTTTGATCAAATTCCAGTGTAAAACCTTTTTTAAATAAGCAGATTTAGGCTTTATTTTAGAGGTTAGTGTGAGAGCTTTATTTATTAGCATTCAGTAGCTTTACAAGGTACCTTGAAGCTGACTTGAAATGCTGATTTACAGGTTGTAACTGCATAATTAAATTAAAGTTAAGTTTAAATCAAAAGTGTAATAGCAACAATAATAGTAAGAGGATTTTGCTTTTGTTTCACTGAGATGTTTACTGGTGATTTAAAAGAGGGGACTTAAACCAGGGAGGGGGTGAAATAATAACTCAATTTTTAACAACAAATCACTTGGATACCGAAAAAAAAAGAAATGATTATTGGGTAATTCAGTTTATTGGTGATTATAATTTTTTTTAGTGTCAATTCTGTTTTCTAAATTCAGTCAGTTCCTGATTTATGTAACTAATAAATTTGAGCAATAGGTTACATCCTTTCAGCTCCTATCTGGTTATAGGTTCCAATAACTATTACTTTAGCAATAGGTGATTGATTTTATTTTTATATGTCACTTTTCATTTCTGTATCGATCAGTCAGATAACTCAGAATCTTTAATTTTGTAATTGTTACAGTAGTAGGTTTCTCCCAAGGTTATTAAGTTTTAGCTCTTTGGTTTGGGTTGTCACTTGTCACTTTAACTGATTCTGAGAATAATAATATATTATACTCATTTATATATATATATATATATATATACAGGGTGGCCACAGACCGGGAAAACCGGGAATACAGGGAAAAGTCAGGGAATTTCGGCCGACAGGGAAATGTCAGGGAAAAGTCAGGGAATTTTGTCATAGGTCAGGGAAAATCTACCGGCAATTAAAATCATAATTTTATAATTTTAAAGCACAGAAACCTTAACTTTCTCGAAATTTCTTATAAAAATAAAAAATGCTGTCTTTGGAACAAAGGCAGAAGGATTAACGACCTCTATACTTAGAAATTATATCAAATAATCGGTCCAAGACAACTCAGACAAACTTTCTCATATACGAGTTCATAACTAGTGATGCGGTGCATAAAGAACTCGCATAGATTGAGGTCTTACGAGTACATCACCCTTACTATGTTCTCAATATTGCTACCAGGATAATTTTTCGGTGAAAACCTAACATATTCTTATTCAACCTGAAAACAGGTTTAAAATCATTTTACGAAAAACAGCATAAATAATAAGCTTACTTTTTAACACCCTCATCTCGGTCACATTTGTTGAATACTTTGCTACTCATAAAGCCTTTTAAAACAATGTATGGTATATCATTCTGACTACAATCTTCCTCTTTAATCGTCATATTATAGGACCGAGATGATGTACGCCGAATTAAATTTCGTATAAATTCGCAAGTTCTCAGGAGCTAAAATGTTTTCCATTCATCCGTACATAATCCATATTTAATAAAGTCATTGCACCACGCTCACCAGTTGTTACCTATATAATCTTTATTTAATAATATTAATGCAGGCTCGCTACGCTCGCCTAGTTATACCACATTTCTATATAATATTTATTTAATAAAAATATTGCGGGCTCGCTGCGCTCGCCTGTTTATATAGCATTTTTACATTATCTTTATTTAATAAAAATTATTGCAGGCTCGCTGCGCTCGCCTGGTTATACAACATTTGTACGTAATATTTATTTAATAATATAAATGCAGGCTCGCCGGTTTATACAACATTTCACATAATCTTAATTTAATAACGTTAATGCAGGCTCGCTTCGCTCGCCTGCTTATATAGCATGCATTTGTAGTAAATATTTTATTTAATAAAATGATTGCAGGCTCACTACGCTCGCCTGTTATAAAAGTAATATTAATGCAGGCTCGCTACGCTCGCCTGTTATAAAAGCATTTCTGCATAGTCTTTATTTAGTAATATTATTGCAGGCTCGCTGCGCTCGCCTGTTTATACAGTATTTCTACATAATCTTTATTTAATAATATTATTGCAGGCTCGCTGCGCTCGCCTGTTATAAAAGTAATATAAATGCAGGCTCGCTGCGCTCGCCTGTTCATACAGCATACATTTTTAGTAAATATTTTATTTAATAAAATGATTGCAGGCTCACTACGCTCGCCTGTTATAAAAGTAATATTAACACAGGCTCGCTACGCTCGCCTGTTTATACAGCATTTCTACATAATCTTTATTTAATAATATTAATGCAGGCTCGCTACGCTCGCCTGTTGTAAAAGCATTACTGCATAATCTTTATTTAATAATATTAATGCAGGCTCGCTACGCTCGCCTGTTATAAAAGCATTTCTGCATAATCTTTATTTAATAATATTATTGCAGGCTCGCGGCGCTCGCCTGTTTATACAGTATTAGTACATAATCTGTAGCCTTTAAAATTCCTTTAAACAATTTATAACATGTTATGCAGATATGTAAAAATTTTTTTTGTTTTCTTTATATTGGCCGCCATTTTAAAAATATTATGTGTGAAATTTGAATAGTTGGATATTCCTTTTCTAGACTTCAAGAGCTTTAAATTGATGTATAACATGTCATACTGACTAAAAACTGTTTGTTTAGTCGTCCGCCATATTGACCGCCATCTTGAAAATATTAAGTGTAAAATTTTATTAGTTACATATTCTTATCCTCCTCTTAAAGGCCTTTAAAACGATGTATAACACATTATGCTAGATATAACTTTTTATTGTAGTCGTCCGCCATATTGGCCGCCATCTTGAAAATATGAACTGAGAAATTTTATTAGTTACATATTCTTTTTCATCTCTTAAAGACCTTTAAAACTATGTATAACACATTATGCTGGCTAAAACTTTTTTTTATAGTCGTCCGCCATATTGGCCGCCATCTTGAAAATATTAAATGTGAAAATTTATTTGTTACATATTCTTTTCCTCCTCTTAAAGATCTTTAAAACGATGTATAACACATTATGCTGACTAAAACTTTCTTTTTTTGTCGTCCGCCATATTGGGCGCCATCTTGAAAATATTGAGTGAGGAATTTCCAAAAACTATACACTTCTCACAAATGCTGAGATGCATATATGTGCCAAATTTCGTTGAAATTTATCAATTTTTACTCCAGTTATCGTTAGACAAACAAACACACAAACAAACACACAAACAAACACACAAACTTTTCAAATCCCAAGTCTCTGTAATGAAGAACTCACTGCGCTCGTTCAATTACTTAGACCAGTGTTTTCCATTTACTAGTTTTCGTATGTAGATTTAATTATTATGGAACATTTCATCAACATTTATCATAAAAATAACTTCTCCTGGGCAGGGGATCGAACCCGGGCTCTCTCCGTCCGCGTTTTAAGCTTTTTTCTCAGGAACTAGATTTTTCCCGGGAAAACGGCATATATCGTTAGATTCGTATTTAAATGGACTACATTTTAGATTTTTTTATTAAAATCGTCGGAACCGTTTTCGAGAGATCATATTATTTCACGTTTTTGGGGTGTAGCGCCCCCAAATTTAGAGCTAAAATTCATTTCTCGATATCGCCTCGGGGTATGATTTTCCTAAACATGTGAGCCAAATTTCGTCAAAATCAGCCCAGTTGTTTAGGATCCAGGTGTCTGCACAGAGAGACATACATTTTTTTAAAAACCACTTTTTTGGACTCAGGGGACCTCAAAACGTGTAAATCCATCAAAATTGAATTTTTTGCGCCATCACAATCTACTTTCTCTTTTATATGAGAAAGTAAAAATACGTGAATTGTTACTTTCTAGGATAATAAGGAAAGGTTACGATTAGTTTATACTTTTTAGCGTTGAACAGGAAAAACCGGTGTGGACCCAACAAAATACTAGGTTTCACACATAATTTACTTTTTCATTAAAGAAGAAGTATTGGAATGGCGCGAAAATTTGATTTTGAGATTTCGATGGATTTAGACGTTTTGAGGTCCCTTTTGTCTATCTGTCGTCTGTGCAGACATCTGGAGCTCACACTACCGGGCCGATTTTGACAATATTTAGCATACATGTTCAGAAAAATCGTACCCCACGGCGAAATCGAGAAATGAGTTTTATCTTGAAAATTGGGGGCGCTACCCCCCAAAAAACTCTGAAAAAACCTGAAAAAGAATTATTTCTCGAAAGAGACAGACAGAGCAAAATAGGCTTCAGCACCAAGATTCGAACCACGGGCCTTCTTTTTTCCAGTAAAGACGCTCTACCAAATAAGCTATACTGAAGAATAATTTCCATTGTCGATAACGATACCTAGTCCTGAATTTAAACTTTAAAATTTTCAAGTCAACATTAACGACATAGAACTAGAGTAAGAAATAACGCTTGTAATTATTAAGTACCCAATTAGTACCTGCGTATCTAGTACAATCAATTAGAAATTCAATTTTTAAGTTTTTGGTAGTATTCATACTACGGAACGTTTAAATTTTAATTTAAATCAAATTATATCTACTATTTACAACGGGAGACAGATAAAGGAGGCTCGTGGTCGAATCCCGTTGCTGAAGTCTATTTTTCTCTGTCTGTCTCCCGTTGTAAATAGTAATTGTAATTTGATTTAAATTAAAATTTAAACGTTCCGTAGTATGAATACTACCAAAAACTTAAAATTTGAATTTACAAACCTAACGATATAAGCCGTTTTCATGAGAAAAATCTAATTCCTGAGGAAATAGCTTTAAACGAGGACGGGTTCGATTCCCGCGAAGTTATTTTTATGATACATTTTATTGAAATGTTCTATAATAATTAAATTTTTCTACGAAAAACATGAAAACTAATATATGAAAAAGATTGGGCTAAGTAATTATCAACTTGTATAATATAAGAATACATATTATGTATTCTATTTTAGCTTGATGATCTTTAACTTTTTAAAGGTAAATTTTGTAAAATAAATATCGATGATGGTCAGGGAAAACCTGAAGTAGGTCAGGGAAATGTCAGGGAAAAGTCAGGGAATTTTGTCAAGCTTTATTAGTGGCCACCCTGATATATATATATATATATATATATATATATATATATATATATATATATATATATATATATATATATATATATATATATATATATATAATATATATAATATATGTATGTAACATTATAGAAACGAAGAATAGAATATAAAAAAATATTTAGACCCCCCCCCCCCCAATACATCTTGAAGATACTTAATTGAACCTAGAGTATACCATAATGTAGTTGTCCCGCCAGGAACAGAGTGAAGTAACCTAGTACTTTTACATCTCCAGTGGCCATTCCGTAACCAGTGACAAATTTAATTGCAATAACCAAATCACTGTCACTTCAGTTATAGCTAACCCCTATTATATAACCTATTACGCTAAATCACACCTATCAATAGACCCCTACTAAATAGGTAAGTGGAACTACATCAACAAAAGTAAAATATTGTGTACAGTTTTGAAGTGTCTTACTATAAAATTTGTGAATGAATAGTAAAAAGCTTGCAAATCAAAGCAAAATTGATTTGATCTATGAAGGCAAGGAATGAAATTAAAAACAGCATACTATTACTACGTTCAAACGGTTTTGAAAACGATCCGCTAGTTCAAACGCTGTATGAACGGAGATCGACGGATCGTATCGGTTTAAATCCGCTCCACCAAATATACGTGATCGGAATGGAGGATCGAATTCAAAACGCTCGTATGAACAGTTCGTGGAGGGGATCAAGATATCAGGTTATTTTACTCTTTTCCACTTTTCAAGTTCTTTGTTTTCATTCTTTTTTTTTAAACTGCAAAAACGTTGTTAAACAAAAGTTAATACTATAAAAAACCTGTAAAAACTTTTAATAACTTATAAATAAAATGTAAAAATACGTGGACATATTAGGTAACAACAAAGGTTTTACTTGTGATGTCACCGTTATGAAATATCGAAAATAAATATTTCGATCACCTGCCATTTTTGTTGTATGAACGCGAATCGTTTTGAAAACAAATTGGATCCGAAACGCTTTCAAAACGATGTGTGAACGTAGTATATTTGAAAGAAGGCTCTTGGATCAGATCTTGAGAATCTGTGGTCAAACCACAGTCTTAACTATCTGATTGTCACCACAGTTCTTCTGAACCCTCACATCCCCTGGATGTATTAAAAAAAAAAAAAAAAAAAAAAAAAAAAAATCAAGTAGAACAGTCTGTATTAAACGTATTAAATTTTTAATGATCTCAATAACTTCCACACCTTAGTGCCTCCCTTTAGACTTAGTATCCATTACTGATGTGACTTGTGAATAGATATTTAATATATTGTTGATATATATTATTCTTATTCTATCTCACATAAATCAAAGTGTAAATTAAGAATTTTTACAGTTTAAATTATTATTTCAAAAGTTATTTGTTGTAAGTGAACTCTTAAGGTTTTGTAGCCAAATGTAAGGTTGTTCTAAAATAACATAATTTTGCTATTAACTTCTTTGGGTTTTTTAGCTAATAAACAGTACAAGCCTAAATCTGCTGAAGTAGTGATGCACAAAGCTGCATTTCCATTGAAAAAAAGAGAATTATTTGTCAATTTCATCTTTGGAAAATTGTATTATGTGATCTTTCATGTATTAAAAGGTTGTGCATCACTATGTTGTAGGAAATTTAAATTTTTGTATGAAAATATTAGTTTATTGAATATAAAATTGCTCAATAGTTTAGGTGCAATATCGTGACAATCCTTGCCATATTATTGTAACTGAATTCAATCATGTAGAAAATTTAATTTAAACAAATTAAAAAAAAAAATGAAAGTTACATATTAACAAAAAAGTTTAATTAATAATGTCAAAAATTAAAATATATATTAAATTAAGAAGAATGGCCTTTTATCAAATCCAAATCAATTATTACATGTTCTAAATAAGTCTAGGAATATTTTAATTTAAAAAAAAAGTTAATAAAGTTTGTAAAATAATTTCTTCTTGTTAAATTTGTTCTTTTAACAAAGCTGTTTATAAGTTTTAAATAATTGAACCCAAAGTACATACTTCCTTCCTCTTTATAATTGTAAATTTTTGGTTATCATTATAAAATAATACAAAATATTTTGTGTGTCCAAATATCAAACATTCAGGATTCAATCCTCTGAGAAGCGAGACACGTTCCACTCTAATTAAACAATAGATGTGTAAAAAGAATTTCTTCATTTACTGAAATAATCGAATACTGTCAATAATGATGTTGATTGTGATGTAAAAATACCTGAATAATAGTATTGTATACTCTTTTCTCCCTGTATGTGCCTTATAGCATCAGAGGATCTGCTCTTTTCAATCTCTTCCTTGGTAGACATCCAGGAAAGCGAGAACCCCTTGGCAATGGTTCACATCTGGACTAATGATTTCCCCTTTTTCATCCTAACTTATTATATACATTTATCATTCTTATATATATTTTCTGTTCTTTTATATCTTATGTACTTTCACCATTTCTAACGTGCCATAAACGAGGCAGTGAAATTTCAACGTATAAAATTATGTTCCTTAAGTCCGCTTTAGACAATCAACTTGGTTGACAACCAAGTTGGAGTAAAATAAAATAAAAATAATAATAATTATGTGGGACGAGCCTCTAACTTCACCTAATTCATGATATTAACGAGGTATAACAATTCTTCATTCATTTTAAATCCCATCAAACTTGAACAAACTAGATTCGGTAGCAAACTTTGTAAAAAGTAAAGTCTGTGTTAAATACTGTCAACTTGAATTCCAACTTGATTGAAAACTATGTTTTCGTGATCGTCTATAGGGTGCTTTAAACAAAACAAAATTATACTGTCTTGAACTTAAGTTTCGTTATAATATTTAATCTGCCTTCTCCCTAGCTTTAACGAAGTCTAACAAAGATTTTCTAAGTTCTTTAGTTGTTGAAACCTTATTTTCATTCATTTTTATTAAAATCTCTGATGGTAATTTACTGTAAATTAAAGATACGAAAAGATTTCCGTCAGTATTTTCACCTAAAGCTGATAACGTTCTTAAATGCAGTTCTATTGCATCTAAAGTTTTTCTTAAGGATTTAGTATTGTTATTAGCTTGAGGTATGTTTCTAAGGGCACTATAGTGAGCGTGTATATTGACAGATTTATCCCCGTACCTATCTGTCAATACGTCAACAACCTCATCGTAACTTTCCGGACTAAATTGGTATCCCTCTACACAGCGTTTCGCCTCTCCTTTTAAAAGGCTCAATAAGTAATTTAGTTTTGTAACGTTATCGTAGGGTCCGTCATGAACCGCTACTTTAAATGAACCCCAAAAGGATCCCCATTCTAGGATTGACCCGCTAAAAAAGGGTAAAGCTAACTTAGGCAACTTAGTACAAGGTTTAGGTTTAGTCTGAGATGGACCCTCGGTAGTGATATTATCAGTATCAAGAGTTAAAGGATGAGGTAGTTTATTGCACAGAGTAATAAAAACTTCCAATCTCGCTGAGACGTCTGCCGCGTCCAGTAGTATAAGTTCATACTCTTCCGCCTTTTCCTCAAGTTTCTCGGCCTCATCCGGGTCGACCTCAGATAATTCTAAAAGTTTACCTTTATAATTTTCAAACCTGCTAACAATTGTTTTTAATCGAGATAAAAGTGACATACCATTTTCTAAAGTTTTATTTTCAAGTTTGAAAAAGTCATCAGTTTCCTTCGTTATTCGGAGAATATGAGTTTTGATAGGACCCATCGCCCTTCTAATGGCTCCGCCCGCAGACATTCTTCACCTCTGCTACCACTTTTGTCTTGAACTTAAGTTTCGTTATAATATTTAATATATTAATAAAAGTAAAAAACTATTTTCTTTTCAAGTGTCAATTCAAGACTCGACTCCTTTATTTATATTTTTAAATTAACATAAATAAATAAAAATACGCGATCTCTATGGAGATCACGACATATACTACTGAATTTGTTAAAAAAATAAATGATAACTAAGAGAAGAAATTTTTTACAAACTTTTTACTACTATAATGCACAATAACATTTACTAAATAAAGAAATCTTCAAACTTTATTATTTATTAAATTATTATCAATTTTATTATTTATTAAATTATTATCAATTTTATTATTTATATATTTAATCAAAAAAATAGTAATAATGATAATATGCTTTTATTAAATTTTGCGTTTTTTTATTTATTATTTTAAGTTTTATTTTTTTTAAAAAAGTGTTTTATACCCTGTTTTAAGAATTGGTCTGTCATTATAATTATTTTGATACAGTAAAAGTTATTTTATTATATAAAATAAATTAATTGGGTTATCGTCAAAAAGCAACATAGTAAATAATATTTATTTGTATTGAAAGCTTTCTGTCACATCTATTTAAATTTAAGATTTTTATGATGGAATAATGTATTTTAAATATGACATTTTGGAATAGTTTATCTCAGAGCATAATAATTGACAAATTTTTTAAATAAATACAGGCTCTCTTATGTAATATATATATATATATATATATATATATATATATATATATATATATATATATATATATATATATATATATATATATATATATATATATATATATATAAAACACTGCCTCTAATTGTTGTATGTTACAGAATTGACTTTTGACCAAAATGCCTACTATCAGTGCAAAGCTAACAGAAAGGGACAAAGAATAGTTTTCATAATCCTCCCTAGAAGATTGTTCTAACGGCACACTTACTTACTTTCACACTTTTTTACTTTAGCACCCCCTTGGTTCCAAACAATAGTCTCAAAGGTTTGTGTGTTTGTCCCCCAAGACATTGAGACTTCTGGGGCGGTTTTATTACTATATTTTAAGATTGAGTCTTATCACGTCTAAGACTAAATCTTATACAGAAAACTAAGGACAATGAGTTCTACAGTTTTCTTAGCGTATATTAATATTTCTTTGTCTTAATAGTTAATTAGACTAAGGGATATTATCACATTTATATGTTACTAGTTTGACTTTCCTTTATCCCAAGGTACATTGGACTAAATATCCATTTGTCTTAATAGTAATTTACTCTAAGGAATATACTACTCTGCAGTGCTTGATTTGTAAAAAAAAAAAGTTACTGTGACCTTGTGATCCAAAAGTTTTGAAATTTTGACTTTTTAAAACATTATTTTAACGCTTTTCTGAATACAACATTTGTATTCCAACTTGGTAAAAAATAAATAAATAGACTGCCAATTGGTGTGGCACTTAGCTTCCTCGCATCCTATCCATGTACTTTATTGATTTTTGGCTTTTACAAGCCATTATTGTCTCATTGGTTTGGATTTTTCACACGAATTAAAGTATCAATTTAGCAAAAATTAAAGAGTGTAGACGTATCAAATTAATCTGGGGCAATCTGCGGGCTTCTTCTCAAAAATTGAACGACCGACAGACAGACACAGAACCAAAAATGTTCCCTGATGTCTGAAACGGATTTCTGTCTTGGACTTTTTTTTCGTTCATCTGAACGATCACATAGCTTCCGTTACCTTCGGTAAGCTCGGAAGCAAAAAGAAACATTGGTAAAAAATAAAACTCCCATGTGCACCAACAATCTTCCATCAGAGGCGTACCAATGCTTACTGTCACAAATCTAGCACTGCTACTCTGTAAATGTTCCTTTGTCTAAATAACTATTAAGACAAAGGGATATAGGGGGGCTTATGTAAAAAAGTGCTGTTCTAACTTGGTCTTAGTTTGTCTCAGCGTTCTTTTACTCCGTGTTATAACACAGTGTGTAGGTTGAACATTTTGATACAAAGGGAATAAATCGGATTATCTTTTAGATTTAGATGATTATTTCATCAATGTTAGTAAAGTTTTGTTGAAGTTTTCACATTAAAAATTATTTTCCTTGCTTCGGTACTGAATATTTTTTTATTGAAAGGTAACTCAGTAAAAGTTACAAATATCAGAGTCAATAGTCATAATCAGTGGTAAATATCTCGAAACATATCATACAATATTTTTTTAAATGTTAGTTTAAAAAAAAATGTTCACACCTACACAATCATTTTTATGTATGTGACAGTAAGAGAACTAAAACACAGTGATTTTAAACTCTTATTTCAAACATATCAATCCAATTATGACTAAATTTTATTTTAGTTAAAATTAACTTAATTTCTTAAAACAGGGTTTTTTTCGTAATATTTTCTACCTCCATTCTGAAATAATGTAGGTACCTTACTTATTTATATAATAATATATTCTTAATTATATACTTTTTTAACTGACTGAGCTCTCTTTATGAATTTACATTTATTTTTTATTATTTGTTGTTTTATTTTTAAATACTTTTTTTTCAAAATTATAAATAATTCTTTAAAAAATTCCATTTTTTTCAAAAGAATAATCATTGTTCATTTTCCAGGAGAATGAAAAAAATAATATTTATGTTGTTAGTTGATGTTTGTTATTTATTTTATTATTAATAATAAAAAAAACTAATTTGTATTTTCATTGTTTTTGTGTTTAAGTCCTTTTTCATAATTCAAAACCTAAAATTCCATTCATATAATATTATTTTAATCATTTTAACTACTAAATAAATATTTTATTGATCTTAAATTTACTGGATAACACTCAGTACTTTTGTCCAACTTGACAACTTCAGAATATTATATAGATTAATCCATTAAACTATATTTTAATTGCCAGAGAGGGAACTAACAAAAAAACTCTACTGAAATATTTAAACTCCTTAGTAATATGACACAGTAATACAACACCCTCTAGTTACATAAATTCTACTTAGTATATCATAATCTGCAAATTTGTTTGCACTACATCAGGTTTATATCCTGCCCGCCGAGCCCCAAAAGAAGTTAATAAATAAAATTATAATGCAAAGTTTTCCTTAAGCAAAGGGATTTCATATTAAAAGTTTAAGATATTAATTTATCAACCTCACTAATGCAATAAAAAAACCAAAAAAAAAAACCAACAATTTAAAAAATAACCAACGCATTGGTGCAGCACATGTGCAACTGCTTGTTGGTGTATTTTGAGGAGAGACATTTAGGGCACTAAGCAACACCAATCATCACACTGAACTATCATAACTACTGTTTATACTTGGCTCGACTTTTTTTATACTTAGTTTATACCCATATTTGGTTGTCCCATTATATGACGGGTATATGGTTTGATGATAAACAGCTTGGTTTTCCGGTGAAATCCTCGTCACTAAGGGTTGAAGACTGAGGTTTCGCTTTCACTACTGGAAGTAACTTCAGGGGTGTGGTGCATCGTGATGTTTACTTGAAGCTACAACAAGATCCGAACCGGTCCAGGAATTAAACCCAGAGCTGTGGTCAGAAGCGGTCACCCATCCATCTTCTGACCCTGCTCAAGGCTGCTTAACTTTCCTTATCACAAGGCAAGTGCTCTAGCCTCCTAGGCCCCCCATTGTGTTGCTTACTTCTGGCCCGTCATTAGACTATCCTATCCAGATTCGGCTCTTCAACCAAAAAAGGTTTGCACTACCCTATTGACAAATATTTAATGGACTATTTTTCAAAATTCAATTTATTTAATCCAAAAAACTATAATATTCAATGGACTAAAACAACTGTTCCTAAAAATTGATACAATATATGGTCAAGGAAATCCATGGTGTGATTTTTTTTTATATTAAATTCATATAACCAATCTTAATTAAAAAGAGAATCAGAGTATAACCAATTAAAGTATAGTATAGATATTATAAGTATGTATAGTATAAGCTATTTTCTCAGGAACTAGATTTTTCCTGGGAAAACGGGTTATATTGTTAGATTCGTATTAAAATGGACTACATTTTAGAATTTTTTAATCAAAATCATCGGAACCGTTTTTGAGATATAATTTTTTTTAAAGTTATTGAGGGGTAGCCAAATTCACAAAACCCAAATTCAGAGCCAAAATTCATTTCTCGATTTCGCCTCAGAACGATTTTTCTGAACATGTATGCCAAATTTTGTCAAAATCGGCCCAGTAGTTTAGGCTCCAGGCGTCTGCACAGACAGACGACAGACAGACATTTTTTTGAAAACCTTTTTTTCGGACTCGGGGGACCTCAAAATGTGTAAATCCATCTAAATCGAATTTTCGTTTCACCATAATACTTTCTCTTTACATGAGAAAGTAAAAATGGGAAGGGGGCCAATGAGAATTCAAGATTTTGGCGGTAGGTCGGGCCAACTAGGCAAAAAAAAAATATTACTGGATAACCTTAAGATAACCGCCTAGTGGTTTTATTTTTTCCCTCACATAGGTTGGCTAATCTGAGCTGTCATGAGTATAATGGCATGAGTGTAGTCTACAAATCTTGTAACCTAAATTTGACCTAATTCTAGACCACCTAGAAAGCTGAAACTTATTATTTCTTATGAAGTATTTTCAATTACAATAAAATAATTAATCATTATTAAATTAATTAATTGAGCACATTATCAAACAATTTTTTGAATTTGCTTGCTTTGTTAAAAATCAATTAAAAATATGAAAAAGAGGAATTTGCAAGTAAAATTTAAGTGGTTTAACAATTAATTAATTCAATGATTACAAGATCTCTTTGGTATATTAACATCCTTTTTACTTTAAAAGAAGCAAAACCTCCTAGTTAATTTGTAATAAACTTGTTTTACCTTTTGGATTTTTCATTATTTATATATTTCTAATTTTAATGTATAGTCTAAAGTCTAAAGCGAAATGTTCAGAATTTATTTGGTAGTTAGTGAAAAATCTTTGGCTTTGAAGTGATAAAGTGCTTGGAAAAACGTAAACAATCTTATTTAATTTATCAACGTTTGAAACAAAGCCTTATTATGAGTCTTTCATTTGATTATTTTCTATATCTGTTTGTTTTTCTCACCTTGCCTTAAAAATGTTATATTTGTGAATATATTGTATCTTATTAATATAAAATTTAACCTTACGTAATGTATTTATTTAACAAAATTTGTATTTTTAGTTTTATTTCATATTATTTTTAATGAATTTTGTGAAAAAAATAGTACAACTTATGTTGTTAAATATTATTCTATAATAATCTGACATTCTCCTGGAAGTAATAGTTACTTTTAACATGTTGCTCAAAAAATAAATTTGATCAATCCAGAAAAAGTTATCTCTATTATAAAGAATAATAAAGAAAGATTTTAAAATAATGTGTAATATTACTACTTCCTTATTTCCTAATTTTGTTTACATATATTTTATCGGCTCTCCTATTTTTTATCAACTTAAAATAATGACTAGGGTAAGTTGTAAATGATAGAGTGAATAACTAACAATGGCTCACACATATTTTGGTAGACTTAAGGCAGTAACAGTGGCGGCGCGTCCTTAACCCTAGAATACTTATCTTTAAAAAACATCCTATATTACTTATTATACGTCAATTTGACGTACAACTAAAAAATAATTAGTAAAAATCTTTTTTTAAGCCACCAGATAAAAATATTTATGAGTTTGCATCAGTGCAACATCATTAGACATCAAACCCTACCACTTACGCACACGAGTGCACACACAACACTGTTTTTTGTTCACACAGGTTTTTGTAAGTATGAAGCATGTAAATAGACACTATGAAAAAGTAATATTTTTTATTAGCATTCAGTGATTTATTTTCAATCAATTTTTAACTTTTATTGTTATATAAAATCACAAAGGACAAGAAAAACTTTTTTTTTTAAATTAAAAACAATATAAATTTGACCAAATATTAGTTAGTTTTTGGACAAATATTACAGACAGGGTATGACAGATAATATGCATATTATCTATACAACCAAAAACTAAAAAGACAAAACTATTAGTAACATTTGCCTGAAGCAGACTAACTGAGGAAAGATTACCTTGAATATGGGCACGAAAAAACTAGTGGTGGAGTCAATACCACCTTTTTTCAAAAACATACACGTCAAAATGACGTAGATAAGGTGGGGCTAAGCCCCACCAACTTATTGGGGGTGTCATATTGGGCTTGTCTAGCCCACCTAATTAAATAGATCACACGCCGCCACTGGGAAGTAATGGACTGCTGTCTCTTTTAATGGACTTTAAAAAACGTAAAGGATGGAAGTAAAGAAATAAATACTTTGCTCTATTGTTGCAACTGATGGAAAGAAACATGGTAGGGATGGAGTGAGGTTGAATAGGGTAGGAAAAGCAACCAGGAAAATTGGTACACGAGTCAAACTAAGAAACAGAATTTCAGTTCTGTTCGAAGATAACCTCAGACTGATTATATCTGTTTGTCGACTTCTTTAGATAAGAAACTCAAAATAATACAGAGACCACGACCAAATTTATTAAAATTTCCTCATATAAATTTAATTTATTTAAAAAAAAAAACGTAGGATTCAACATACATTTTGAAAAATTACACTGATAATGTTTAAAATAATTTCCAATTATAATATAACACCTAAGATATTTTTTTAAAAAATTAATAAGTTAAAGTTATCGGCCAAATCTGTTTGGTTAGTTTAGTGTAATGTCAATTTAAAAAAATGTATCTCTGTACTCTATGCTGATACATGATGCATGAAGCCTAACCTAATGGACCGATTTCGATGAAATTTGGCAAACATATTCAGAAAAATCATACTCAGAGGCGAAATAAAAAAATTAATATTAGCTTTAAATTTGGGGCGCTAGCCCCCCAAAAACGCTTAAAAAAAATTATTGAAAATAGTTCTAACGACTTTGAAAAAAAAAAAAATTAATGTAGTCCACTTAAATACGATCCTAAAGCCTAACCATATAAGTCTAATAAAATAACTATAAACGCTGAGGGTGAGAGGTCGGGTTCGATCCCTTGTTGGGTTGGAGTTATTTTTATGCGGTACATTTTGATGATAAAATGTTAAACAATAATTACATTTAATGGAAAAACACAGGTCGGAGTAATTATGTACTCGAATATAAAAAAAAAAGTTTTGTACAAGTTGCATCAGACAGATTTATAATTATTATTTCAGTTCTAACATTGTAAAAAATAGCGCTTTTCACTAATAACAAATATTTGGAAAAAATTAAAATGAATACTAGAAAATTATCTTGAACACATTAAATAGTTAAGCTTAAACAGTAAAAATACCTGGTATTGATTTATTAGGTAAAGCACACTCTTCCATTGTTAAAGCACGCACGACGCTTTAACAATACTGTTAAATAGGTGCAATAGGAGAGACGTTATAGATAAAAAAGAACCATGACATTTAGCCGATCCTGTAGAGACATTCAAACAGAGATTTTTTTGGTCTAAATGGTTTTTACTGCAATCTGAACACTTAATATCAACATGAAAGAGGTGCAGTTCAATAACTAAACAACGTCTTCACACAAAAAAAATCGAATAAACAATTGACCGGTTATCTGAAGAAGACTGCTTTAGAACAGCCGTAACGGTCAATTATTGTTTATTACAATTTTTTTTTGTGTGTTGTCGTACACCACTTTCATGATGAGTCGCGATCACACATCACACATTACAGTAGAGAAAAAAACAGTCGAGGAACTTAACATCAGGATTTTTCCTCGTTTTGGCTTGAATAATAAAAAGAAAAATCTTTGCTTATGGTAAATTTTGATTTTTCTGTTTTCTGGTTTCACAAGTTTTTTGTTACCTATTAAACTAATACAGTGATCGAGGTATCAAAAAAAGGTTTAATAGCTAAGTTTTGACAAGAAGAAATCGGTCCGAGACAACTCAGACAAACTTTCTCATATATGAGTTCATAACACTTAGCCCAGTATTTTCCATTTGCTAGTTTTCGTCGTTACATTTAATTATTATTGAACATTTCTTCAAAATTTATCATAAAAATAACTTCTCCTCGGCGGGGAATCGAACCCCGCCTCTCTCTGTCCGCGTTTTAAGCTATTTTTTGAGGAACTAGATTTTTCCCAGGAAAACGACTTATATCGTTACATTCGTATTTAAATAGAGTACATTTTTGTTTTTTTTAATCATAATCGTCGGAACTGTTTTCGAGAAATATTTTTAATAGGGTTTTTGGGGGGTAGGGCCCCCAAATTTGGAGCAAACATTCATTTCTTGATTTCGCCTCGGGGTATGATTATTCTGAACATGGATTCCAAATTTCGTCTAGATCGGCTCTGTTGTTTTGGGCTTCAGGCGTTTGCACAGACAGACGACATACAGACATTTTTTAAAAACCACTTTTTTGGACACAGGGGATCTCAAAACGTGTAAATACCTACCATCAAAATCTCAAAACCGAATTTTCGTGCCATCACAATACTTTTTCTTTATATGAGAAAGTAAAAACTATAGAGAAAATTTTCATTGTATATACATCTCAAAACATCTAAAAAATTTGACAATTTCGTCTTCGCGTTCTTTTATTCAACCGTAATTATATAAGGACGATGAATATGATTCTTCAAGTAATTAACCCTTTTAATAATATATATTGTCGAAAATAACTCTACTTTATAGTTGACTACATCTACAATTGATCAACAAACAAACCATTTGCGAAACGACCTCGCTAAAACGTTCACAAGCTAACAAAAAAACATGGCAGGAAATAACCATTTTGCATCTTCATATCTGTAACTGACTGGATCTGGACAACATGGCAAATGGTGTTCAAGTGACAAGTCAACATAACTGTCTCTTATCATCTCGGTTTGGTTAAAAAAATCCCTATCTATCGTCTACCTGATAAAAAATCTCCCGCCTCTTGAAATATATATTTTTTTAACATTTCGATAGTTTTTGTGTGATCATCTACTAATAAGCTTATTAAAGGTGATTAAAAAGTATGAACGATTCGAAACCCGATGTACGGGAGACTCAGCAAAAGTAAGTAATAAATAATTAATAATAAAAAAAATCATATAATGTATTTAGGTATTTATAATAGACGTTATTAGTCGAACATAATAAAAAATGTCAATATCACATGATTTAACATTCCTTAATTTTAACTTTCATATTATTTTTATTGTGATAATTATTATTTATTCCTATAAACTACACCATTGTTATTTAGTTATTTCATACAACGCATATATTACTTATATATTAAAGTAAAAAAATTGGTAAATATTCGATATTTGATTATTTTCGCAAGCTATATATTAGCTATCTCTCGGTCGTCTTTTCTTTTACTGTTATGAAAAACTTGATTTTTTATTTTATCCGAGAGAACCGTGAAATGTATACATATTATCTAATAAACTTATAAAAATAAAACAATCAGAATTATGAAATATAGCACCAATATTAGAAATGGCTACACTCGATCTATTTTATGCTTTTAATAAATTATCGACATTAATCTGGTCGTTTTCTAAAAAAAATGTCTGTAAAAATATTTTCAAACATCATTATTGCATTGATGTTTTCATCGCAGAACAGAGGTGCACTCGCAAATTTTCCAGTGCCGCAACGCCGGGGGGTCCGGGCCGAAAATATTTGGAAAATATAACCTGTAAAAACGCGGTTTTATGTATTCTGGAGATAAAATTCACCATAGGACCCCAAGGCATGATTAGTAATGAATGATGAAGTAAAAAAACTAAGTCTACTTTAGGGGGGGGAAATACCATTTAAACAACTTATTTTGTTATCATTCTATTAGCTATTCACATTCAGAATTAAGAAACAAAGTTTTTTTTATATAATTAGTTACCGTACCAATTCTTTTTTAGGGTCCGTAGGCAAAACCAAGGACCCTTATATTTTCCTGCGTGTGTCTGTCCGTCCGTCCTGTCGCGTGCTCTCACGGCTACACCTTTCGTCCGATTACTTTGAAATTTGGCATGTATGTGTCTTGTACCTACCCACATATTTTAAAAATATAGCGACTTAAAAAAAATATTTTTCAAAAAAATTAGGGTAAAAAAACTTAAGGGTTAAATTTTTTTTTCGACACCGTGGGGGTATCATATGAAAGGGTACGTCGAGCTGATTACAAAAATATATAATTCTTTGGATATAACTTTGATAGGGCGAGCGTAGGCAAGTTTGAAGTGGGGTTGGAACGTGTCCCCTCAATCTCGCTTATGTGAAGTGCGAAAAATCTGAAAAAATTCCTAAACATTCTTCGACCAAAAGTAAAGATACCACTTTTTGGAAATTTCGAAAAAAATATTATTTTATTTTTTATTGACAAAATACGTATTTTTATAATTATGGTCTTTTCGATGTATTTATATGGTTGTAGTCCAGTTCAGTGGCAAAAAAATACTTAATCAGAGTGTGTTTTGAGAATATCAGAACCTCAGAATAGTTCAAAGTAAGCTTTTTAGCAGTTAAAAAAAAAACACTGTTTATACACTTTACAGTTAAACACTATATAGTGTGGCCTACGGACCCTCACTGTGTGCTGACTAGCACATAGCACACACTTGACCTGTTTATTTATCTTTGTTTTGTGGTATTTACATCGGCTCACAACATTGTTAATGATAATAATGTCACCAAAAAAGTTAGATGAGGGAATATGAATAAGCCAACAACGAAATGTAAAAAGGCTTGTTATAATACGTTTGTATAATTACTGTACACGAATTTACCAAAATTTAATCACTCTACAACTACGACACCATAGTTTCAGTACAGTAGTGTCACCACAAACCCCAAAGCGAGAAATTGATAAATCGATATTTTATTTTATTTTGTATACTACATAAACAATACATTTTCAAACAACGAAATTATATTGAATTATCAAGCAAAACGCGTAAAAATTATACTAGAATTTCCTTAATCTATGGAACATCCACTGATAGAATTTCCTTAATCTATGGAACATCCACTGATTTTTTTTGCTTCTTTCCTTTTATACCGTGACTACCAACTTGCATGAGTGTAGACGAGATTTCTGATAGACTTATTTAAAAAGTACATTACAGAATAATTAAACCAGCCCAGAATTTATAGTATTGAAAATTACGATTTCTTTGTCATATTCAATTAATTCTATGTGAAATGTGAAATGTCCATTTATCTTACAACTTATTAAACAAAGAGACATAATAATCCGATTATTATCGCATGTGTAGAAACAAGATCAAGATTAGGCTAAGCTAAGAATTTTTAATCAATATAAATGTAATAGTTATCATTTTTTAAACATTTCAATTCGTTACTACTTTGTAGTGTATAAATGTTTTTCAAACTCTAACAGAATAAAGGTTTTTTTTTTTTTTTTTTTTTTTTTTTTTTTTTTTTATTGGATAACACAACTACAAATTAAAATTGCAACAAGTGATAGTGATGATACATTGGTTATGTGGCGGGAAAAACATGAAGAAGAAGTAGTCCAGTGACTACACTTCGTTTTTCGTTAGCAGTAAAAGAATAAAGGTTTAAAGGCGTAAGATGGCACTAGAACTGACAAAGCAACATTTAATATAGAAACAGCGAAACAGGATAATGTGTCATTAGAAATGACAATTCTGCAAAAACCGAATTGACTCAGAAAGTGCTATTGAACAAAGAGAGAGTCCCCGCTGGCGATCAAAGCTAAATTTACAGACCGGCTTTGTGTTACTAGCTCCAAGAAAAACAAAACAAAGTCCAAGCCTTTAATAAATAATGGGAAAAGGTAAATTACGGAGTAATAGATAAGGAATCATAAGCTTTTAATACTAGTAAGAATTAAATAAAAAAAAAAATTCTAAAAATAGAGTTGAATGTCGAATGGAGTCGGAGTTAGAGTAGACTCATTTAGCAATGGAACTATAAGTATGCAATTGCATAATACTTCCTATATTTTCTATTTGCATGTATGTACATACTTGTAAATATAATGTATATACATAAAAATCTCATTTAGTACGGATCAGATTGCGGTACCTTCAATAGGAGGTATCAGCTACCTAGGTCTCATATCGTGCTGATACGTGACTACTCAAATTATGTTTCTATTTAATTAAAGAAATGATTTTATCTGTTCAGGACGAGAACTACGAGTGAGTCATCCGTTACATCGAGTGTTTCAGGGAGAAGAAGACAGAGTGTTCTGCTAAGAAAAGGAAGAAGAGTAAGTTAATTATAAAAAAACTTGTTCAGTAGTAATTTATCTAACATATTTAAGACTTAATAGCAATTTAATTCGTGGGTGAAGTTCATTAGCAGATTTTATGACTAGGTCAATTCAGATGGTGAGTGAAGAGTGAATTATTGAAACGAAGTTCCTTATGGCACGTTCTGACGCCCGGGAGTGAATCCAAAAAAAACGACCAAAATCACCGTCACGCAAAAACCGTCACGAAATCTACCGATGACAATAACTTGAGTAAAAGATTACCGAGTTAGTTGAAACTTGGTACACATGTTTATTTTACCAATGCCCAGGCTGAGTTCGTTGGAAAACGATATCCGTACAAGGTTCACTCGCAACTCTCGCGTAAACGTAAGCTTCAAAAAGACGGGAAAAAATGTTATTATGGAAGCCTGTTACTTGACTTGTTTATTTTTATTATATGTCAAAATGTCACTTGGTTTTGTAAATATCGATAATATAATCACGGTCTTGTTAAAAGTAAAATTGATCTGTGCTGACGCTTATTTCAATATATTAGGTATATTACTAGGTGTGCAATGGAGTTGTCTGCTTGCAATATTGAGCTGAGAGTGCATTTTAATCTTAACCAATAAACATTTGAATTTATTAACTGATGAAAACGAATCAAAAATAGTAAAATCTCTATTTTTAATTAAAAAGCATTTTTTCCTGTTTTTCAATTTTACACCCCTCTTAAATGAAAATATGACAAAAGAGAACATATCAACAATAACTGTACTCGTAAAGAGCTTTCCAACGACAAGCATCATGAAGGGCATATACTATTTTCACTTTTGTGCCCCATACCCCCTACCACTGAGTGGTACGGGGTACGGGGCACAAAAGTGAATACCACTGGGTACGAATTTGGACCATTTCAGATGTATACCTTCCTATGGGTGGTCACTATGACCGTGCCGAATTTCTACGAATCGGTTCAGCCGTTCAGGAGGAAACTTTTGTACCCCGTACCCCTGTGTACCAATTTGGACCTTTTTAGACTTATACCTTCCTGTGGTTGGTCACTATGACCGTGCCTAATTTCGTGCAAATCGGTTCAGCCGTTCAGGAGGAAACTTTTGTACCCCTTACCCCGTACCCCTGTGTACCAATTTGGACCATTTCAGATTTATACGTTCCTGTGGTTGGTCACTATGACCGTGCAAAATTTTGTGCAGATCGGTTCAGCCGTTCAGGAGGAGTATGCGTCAGAAAAAATGCAAAGTGTAGTAAAATGCAAAGTGTAGTAAGTGCAAAGTGTAGTAAAATGCAAAGTGTAGTAAAATGCAAAGTGTAGTAAGTGCAAAGTGTAGTAAAATGCAAAGTGTAGTAAGTGCAAAGTGTAGTAAAATGCAAAGTGTAGTAAGTGCAAAGTGTAGTAAAATGCAAAGTGTAGTAAAATGCAAAGTGTAGTAAAATGCAAAGTGTAGTAAGTGCAAAGTGTAGTAAAATGCAAAGTGTAAATATGCAAAGTGTAGTAAGTGCAAAGTGTAGTAATGCAAGTGTAGTATTAGTGTAGCAATAATGCTGCGTATTTAATCCAATAAAAAATTCTAACTTCATCTACTTAATGAGACAAACAACTTTTTTAAATATTTTTTTTTAGTAAAACGAACACCGACACTGTTATGAAGTGATAAAGATCGCTAAATTTATTAAAGTGGACAAAAACGTTTAAAATAAAGAAAACAACGTTCTAAAGTATGTATAACGATTTTAATAAAACTTCTAACACATTGTCTAAAGTACAATTGAAACAGGCGTGTAAAATTTCAACCGGATTCAAGCAGAAGCTTTAGAGTAGGGATGATATATATTTTATAATATTTTAAATTAATAGGCCGGGTAGGTAGAAAACAGTCCTATTTCAATCCAACATCCTTTAACAAACATACTCTTTAACTATAAACTCATCATGATCAACTTCTTTCTTATATTCAATATATATTTATAGTAAGACGCTTGCTTTAATAATACAAATAATGATTTTCTTTTAATTTTTCTTTAACTCTTGCTAGGTACAAACAGTTCGTTACTTTTAATGTTGTCTCTTTTCTGACTCCGCCATGTATAAGTAGTTAGCAATATATACGTACTTAGCAGTGTGATTTTATCATTTATTTTTAATGAAAAATGTAAGGAACTTCGTTCCTACCGGGTGTCCCGCGACACCACACGTATTTTTTATTATTATTTAGTGAGTTTAGTTTAGTCATAAAGGTTGCTACTACCGACAGGAAGCAGGAGTAGCAGGTGTAATAGTAATGATACAAAAACGTGGAGTTATAGAATATGCTTTATCCAGTCTTAAGAAACCCAAGAAGTCACCAGGGTAATTAATGTAATTTACTTGTCAAGCATAATTCCTTGCAATGTTATTCAGTTTTACCGATGTTACTCATTATCATACAAATATCGATAACGTTATACTTCTGCTGAGAATAATATCCGATAAGAGTTAAGATCTTAAAGTGTCTTAAGTCATTTCGATAAAGAAATGTGCATATTAACCGTGTACCTTGTGAAATAATACCATGCGTGAGATAATAAGTAGATAACGTAAGTAAAAGTTTTTAACCTGTTTTAAATGTTCGTTTTATCAATCCCAGATTAATGCTAGGGATTTTTGCTTATTGGCCAAGGGTAAACGTAAACCAAACTAACAGAGAACAAAGAAAAGAAAAAAAATCCTTGTTATAATCTAGGTCTTCCTGAAGAGACCGCCTCAGAAATTTTGAGAATAACTTGGTTAAGAATCTATTACAACTGCTCATGGTGAGTAATATTATTTGAAACTGATGATCTAGTAACGGTTTGAAACGCCGGGATTCACAAAAGCTCTGACGCCGTTTTCCCCAGAAGATCTATATTGATTAGTCTATGGTCGCAGGAACCTACGGGCAGAATCCTTGTTAAGGCAGGGATGTTTTCTTTTTATTTCATAGAACTAATTATTTTTCAAAAGAAAAATTGCAAAGGAAGAGCTTTTCCATCGCAACTCGCAACAATAATATGCTCAATGTTTAGTTAAGAGTTCTTCAGTTAACGATTTGTAGTAATAGTTTTAAAGAATAATTCGGCAATTAAGAGTAAGAATTAAGAAGCTAAGGGTGGATGTATAATAGTTAATATTAATATATTCTATATTGACTTCATTGACCGATAAAATGGACAAATAAACCACACGTTTTATTAAAGCAAAATAAGAGTTAATTGTAAGCACGAATAATTTTATCGCTGAGTAATCTATCAATAACTTTATCTCAAAAAACTGTAAACACAGACACACTGTTTATTCTTAAGAATAAAGGTCCTTTATATATTAAACCAAAATAATATAATTCTTAAATCAAAACTGAAAAAAGAATCAAATATGGACATACCTTTAAACTTTGATCCATTTTTTCAATCTGTCGTAAGTATTCTTCGTATTTCTTTATGTTCTTCAAAAGCTTTCACAAACGATTATAAATTTAACTTGAGAATATATTATTGTCAATATTATACTAAATAACATTGGATTTTTAACTAAAGAAAATAAATATAACGAAAAAAGCACGATGAGAAAAATAAACTATATATGCAATGTAAATTGTAATTATAAATAATTAGATAATTATAACACATTAGATTAAACAGTTAATAAGCGAATTTATTGAAATATTCGACGAAAATTTTCTTTTAATAAGAGCACAATCGTATAAGGCAACAACGTGGCCGACGCCGACGAAGACGAACTGAAACTGAAAAAAGCCAGGTGATTTTATTATTTATATCACTACCAACACAACAAAAGAGCTAAAACCTAAAATTAATAATAATTATAATTAAACATATTATAAATATTAAATAGTAGAGTATTATAAATAATCATTTATAAATAATATAATAATAATTATTATATTATTATACGATGTTATATTTGATTTAATCTTTTGTTTACGTTATTAGGATAACCTCTTTATATTGTAATGTTAGAAGTAATAAAACTTTGTTTACATTTTACATTAGTTAAAATGAAGAAAGGTTAATTTAAATAATAATTTTATTTATAATTCTCATGTATAATTGCTATATTTATCTACGAATCTACTCGTATTATAATAAGAGAAGCGTGTTGGTTACATTGACGCTAATCTCCAAAAGTACTGGAGCGATTTGACTGAATCTTTCTATAATATTCTCAGGATTCGACAGGAATTTCATAGGCACATAAAATAAAAAGAGCCAAGCAGAGACGATAAATAATAAATGTGACGAAAAGAGGTTGATTGCTAATCGCATTATATATCGTACACAAACGATCAAACAAAATGAAAATTCTTTATCAAGAGATAATAACTATTAATAACATAACATTTGGCTAATGGTTAATTAGAATATAACAGATGGACCCAGGCTGTGCCGGATACCCCGCTAGTTAAATTCAAAAATTAATTTGCAAATGTGTAAATAATTATATTATCTGTGTGTATTTATTATATTATCGTGGCTAATGGCTAAGTTAATAAAAATTGCACTTAACCTGTATATCTTTGTTTTTATTTTAAAATTATACAAGGTATGTTCCAACCAAGTAGTGTACCGTCCGCGGGATCATCACGGGCATGCGTAATGGATAAAAGCCGTCCAACCCGACTTGTGACAGTGTTTCGTACCGTCCTCCAAACTGTTCCAACCCGCGCAGTGATCGTTTGTGAACCGTTTACTGTACGGTCCAAACGATCCTCTGACAATACCAAGTACTAGTACTGGTTTGTATGACATGCGCAGTTATATCAATCGTCACACATATCATCAGGAAGGTGCCGTAACTGTTATGTTTCCTTGAATATGTTTAATAAGGTGCTAATAATAGTCCTAAACCCGTTCCAATCTGACATGATTTGATTAAAGTACAATGTTAGCGCATGCGCATTGTATAGCGCAAACCTGTCCTAAACGAGTCCTGAGCGATCCGCGATCCGCGGGACGATACAAAGGACAGTACAAATAGAGAAGTTGGAACAAACCTACATATTATATCATGTACCCTTTGACTCGAGACAAAAAACTGCTTCTGAAGCTAAGTTGGACAATGCGAGTTAAAGACCACCGGGGAACGGGGAACATCGAGCAACCTCACCCCATTCTCGTTCCTCGGTCGATTTAAGCCAACTTCGTGAGAGTGTGGAGGGGCCTTCAGGAATAATAGCTTGATCTGGTTCGATTTAAGGCAATTATTTAAAATATAAAACGAAAATAATAACTTATTAGTTTTTTGTTTCAGAGATTATGGGGTGATAACCTGCTAGTATGGCTTACAATATGTGGTGTTGTTCTTGGCATTATTCTAGGGATTCTCGGCAGGTTTCTTACTCTGTCCGAAACCACGTTGACACTTCTTACCTTTCCAGGAGAGATTTTAATGAGAATGCTCAAAATGTTTATTTTACCGCTGATAGTTACTTCACTTATAGCTGGTATGTAAATCTTTTTAACCTTAAATTTTTATCATTCAAAGAAATCTTCAAAACTCTATGATCAAAACTTTTTGGATCGATCAATTTTAGAACTGAAGTAAAGAACCATAAATTCGTCTATTATGATTACATAATAAAATCAATCATTGTATTTTGCGATAGCTGCAGTATTACTGACGGTAGCGTAGGTTGTCTGAATTCTTCAAGAAACTTAAAATGTAGCATTAGTCATGCATATGGTGTTCGCTACTTGCGTTTGCATACCTAACGGTTTCTCTACTCTGAATTTCTGTTAGAATTTGTGGCTCTGTTACTGAACCAGTGATAGGAAGCATAAAATCTAACTCTTCACTGCACACAATAAATGAAAGGAATAAGATTTATTTATTGTAACTAAGATGAGAAGAAAATTATGATATGTTTTATACCTGCTACCTTGCTACTAAGCACTAAGCTTAAAATAGAAAAAAAGATGGTTAGAAATCATCAATTCCAATCTAGCTATTCTTGATAGCCATTTACATTTACATCAAGGCAATTTGAGCCTACTTGTTTTACTAATACTCGAAATAAAATACATAGTTATTAGGTATCAGGTAATAAACTCCATTTAAAAAAAAACGGACAATAAAACTTGTTTTAAATTGAAATGTTATTACTAATATTAATGCCCTTATATCTTTTCCAGGAATGACACAACTTGATGTCAAACTCAGCGGTAAAATGGGAATGAGAACACTGGCTTATTATTTGTTAACAACGATACTGGCTATAGTCATCGGAGTGTTTCTTGTTTATATAATTGAACCAGGCGATTTTACACCGTTTGACGATGACAATGAAGAAGATAATTACGATTCAACCGTTCTTGATACAGTTCAAGATATATTTAGGTGCTTTTTTTGAACAAGAATATCTGTTAGTCTTTATGCGCAAGAAGAACTAATTTCTCAATGTAGCAGCAAAAATCATTATTTCCTTCTACAGTTTTTTGTTTAAATGAATATGATGCATGCCTACTATGTATACCTGACGTTGACTTAAGTTATGATCCTTTGAAAATGTAATCAAACTTAAGAGGCGTTTTACTCGAAAAAAACGGATCAAGCAAATGGTACCATTGAAACATGCCACTTGGAGTGTACTAGTGTAACTATACAATCGTATACATAATGGCATTAAACATAAATTATGGTGTATAGAAATATTGTTTTCTTCGATTCTTCTGATAGCGATAGCGGATGCTAATAATAATGGTCTGTTATTGTTGCAGGAATCTTTTTCCAGATAATCTCATGAGAGCATGTTTTCAACAAGCTAGAACTGTCGTTCATATCCACAGGGTAATTATACTTTAAAAATTAATAAATGCCTATACCTACTAAAGAATTGTTATTATGTATAACTAATCCCGAAATATTAAAGTTTAATTCAGTTAAAGAAGATTCTAAAAATACCTCTGTTAAAACAACTAATTTAAGCAAAGAAAATGCCTAACAAACTCAGTAAGCGTAAACTTACTTAAGTATATAATACATAGTAGGAAATCAAAACCAAATGCACAAAGGGTCTAGTTGGAATAATATTTTATAAAAGTGGAATTTTGAAAGATTTTTTACTGGTTAATTAATTGCAATTGTTAACGGTTTTGGAAACTTTCTGCGTCTGAATAAATTTTGTGACGTACACAACTACATCTCCGAATCTAGAATATAGAATTGATGCGGCGATTAATAAAACAACTTTAAAAACTAAACTAAACATTTAACCACCGCAAAAAATCTATATAGCTACTTTTTTTAGGTAGAAAATATGACTGGTCGTATAATTCCAGAGGTCAATTTAACAGAAAGTAGCAACGTTAACAAAGTACTTGTCTACAACGACGGAACTAATATTTTAGGTATGTGTTTATTACTAATTAATAAATATTATTTAAACTATAATGTGTAATGTGTGTTATGTAGGTTTATTCTGATTTTATTTAATGTTGCTTTGTTAATTAGACATTTCTTTTTGTAGGTTTAACGCTATTTTCGATCGTTTTCAGTCTAATAGCGAAACAGTTGAAATTTGACGATACAATAGTGAAGTTCTTTGTCGCCTTGAACGAAGTAATAATGGAAATGGTTACTATAGTTATGTGGTCAGTTTTTCGTAGGGATCTTTTTTTAAAAAAAATAATGGTAAAATTAAGCCTTTTTAATTTATTTGATTAGAAACACTAAATTTTTATGTTTGATTATAGGTTTTCTCCAATTGGGATTATGTGTTTAATAGCTGAAAGGTTGTTGACAGTTGAATCATTGTCTGAAACAGCTCGAAAATTAGGATTGTATGTTGTGACCGTTTTACTTGGCCTTGCAATCCATGCTGTTATCGTTTTGCCAAGTATTTTCTTTATCATTACCAGAATTAACCCAGCAAGGTACGTCAAAGGAATGTTACATGCTTGGGCGACGGCTCTCGGCACTGGATCCAGGTACTAAAACTATTCAAGTAATAAAATACACACTACTCGAATTTATATTAGACTTTTAAGAGGACTAACGCATGATTTAAAAATTAGTCTATTTCACTGTTAGCAAAAGGGTAAAGTAGGGCCAATCGAGGGAGCAAGACTTTACAGATCACGGACTGGATAGATGCCAGAGAGGCAACCTTTAATGGTTGGATAATAAATTTGTCTGTTAAGGTTGCTTACCGATAAAAAAAAATATATTAACCGGAAGAGATAGAATTCTAACTTCATAGTTCATGGCAAAACTGTTGGCTTAATCCACGAATCACGGCTGTGAATTATGTTTATAGGCAGAGAAGTACAAAGGTAAAAGGTGATCCGCAAACTTAATTGATTATTTAGAAAAAGATTTTCTTCGATTATACTTTTAATCCTTCTTAATGTCTTAAATAAATCGACAAGAAAAGAAGGATTGCTATCGACAATCAGTTAAAATGCCGAACCTTATTTTAATTAGGTAGTTCTTAATCAATTTGTTTTCAATTACTTGATCAATATTAAAATAGTGTATATTGGCCTTTGGAGACTTAAGTGGCTGAACCACGTAAGAATCAAGTATCTAAGGTCTACCTAGGTACTCATGCCATTATACTTTGTAAATCTGACAGCTCAGATTGGCCAACCTATGGGGGGGGGGGGGGGGGGGGAATAAAACCCCTAGGTGGGTTATCCAGTGATAATTTTGTTTGCCTAGTTGGCTCAACCTACTACCCACCAAAATCTCGATCTCTCATTGGTTCCCTTCCTTTTTTTAGATTTTCCCGCGCTGTCAGAATAACAACGTATAATGGCATGAGTATAATTGCTACCATGTACACACTATCTTGGACAGCCTTCACTCAGTCATTTTTTACAATTGTCCAGTTCATCTAAAAATACATATAATTTAATAATGTAATTACTGTTTAGCGCAGCAGCTTTACCAGTTACATTCCAGTGCTTGGAAGATAACAATGGCATTGATAAGAGAGTGACAAGGTTTGTTGTCGCTGTCGGAGCAACAATGAATATCGACGGCGCTGCACTTTACGAGGCGGTTGCCGCTGTATTTATAGCTCAGATGAACGGGGTCAATTTGGATTTAAAGGAAATTATCATTATCAGGTAATTTAGTAATGGTTAATAAAAATACACTTCATTTAAGTTTTATGTTCTTTTAAAGTGTAAAGGATCCTCTATGCGACGGTATTTTGCTGTTTGGATAAGTAAAATTAAATAGACTTAAAGAGCAAACATTTATAAAGAGATATAGTAATTATCTAACTAGTCTTTTTAATGAGGGAATTGAGGACATTCATGTTGAAGCATTTGTCAATGCATTTTATTAATTGTATCAACATAATATTTAATCACCATAATCCGGCAAAAATATAGCTAACCCAAAAAACTCAGCTATTCAAATCCATATTGGCGGATAATTTAATAAAGCAATTTTTTTTTAATCTTAAATGGAGTATCAAATGAAAGCTACTAATGAGAAGATCACAAATATATATAAACTTTTTTTTATTGTTTTAATAATCCCCCTCTCAACTACCCTATAACGGTAAAATTTTGAAATAATTCATGCTAATACCATATGGCAGGCGGATATAAATTTCATGGAAAAAATTGATTCACCATTTCGTTATTACCAATAAAAAACATTGCGACCCCCTGGGGGATCGAACCAGGACCCCCTTCCTCTATTAACTCGTGGAAAATGTTTAATTTTCTGATCCTACTAGAAATATGCAAAATGAGCCATCTGCTGGGCCATAGAAAAAATAAGAATACCAATTTGATTTTATCAACTTGGAATCCTATATGTCGGATAATTCATGTCACGCGGGAATTTTGAATTTTACTTTTTTTTAAATTTTGAGAGGTGCTTCAAATGAAAGGCATAAAAGTGCGTAGATTACAAAAATAATGTAACATTTCTGTAAATTGTTTAATTTTCCACGCCATTTTGTCAAAAAATCCCCCCCCCCCCCTATTCTAACTAATTTCAAGTTCACAATACCAACGAAACCCTTTCTATGCGAAACTTCACACACTTTTTGTTATTTTTTAGTATTGCAGTTACATTGACGAGTATAGGTGCATCATCAAGTCCCACGTCTGCTCTAGTCACAATGCAACTAGTCATATCCTCTCTAGGACTGCCTACTTCTAATGTAGCTCTTCTGTTTGCTGTCGACTGGTTACTGTAAGTTTATTTCAGAACAATCTATGAAAAGAAACATCGCCGGGGCTACTCTTCGTCTAACACCGGCAAGATGTTTTAGGGGGTTCACCTGTTGTTATGTTTAGACCTTAGAGAAAAAAAAGTTCTTACTTCAGAGACTTTTAAAATTTACAAATGAAATCGACTACACTCTCATTCTAAATTGACAATACTCAGACATGGAATTATAAAAGTTTGTCTAATGAGAATTAGACCCCTTCCATGAAATGACTTAATACTGTTTTCAAACTACAGTTAAATAAAGAATTATTAAAAAAAATTGTAAAGTTATACTTTATGGTGGGGCGAAGAAAATTTCCTTAAAAAAATGTAATATATCTTGGCGTTGTTACCGATAAAAAACAGTGTGACCCCCCGGGGGATCGAACCAGGGACCTTTGAGGTCGAAGAATTAAAATGTTAATTACATAACGGGTTTGCTTAATCATCTACAAATCCCTACTTAAAATCTAAAAGTACTTAGACTCAATTACTTCCCTGTGATTGACATGGACATGACATACGCGCGAATGTGTAAATGTGGCATTAGAAGGCTGGAGCGGGAGCGAAAGGAATTTACTTTTAACAATACTATTATTATTATTATTATTGTTTCAGAGATAGGATACGAACGTCTATAAACGTAGTTGGAGACGGTTTTGCAGCTGGGATCATACACCATATGTGCATAGATGAACTGCTGGGACTTGAATAGAACTGATCGCTGATACTCAAAATATAAAAATATCAATGGCACATTGTATAACCAAGTTTTGATGGATGAATAATTTATTATATTACATCGTTATAGCTTTCAATTGTCTAACTAATGGAAAAAAAAAAAATACCTAGTTACAAAAAACTATGGCAATGAAGCAGAAGAAATACGAAATGATATAGTTGAAGTTAAACTTCCAAATACAAATAAAAAATACATACTGAGTAAAACCAATATAATTTTAAGAACTCATTTTATCGAGTAATATTGTATCGATATAGTATTTTATAAAAATCTAATTTGTTAATAAAAATATTATAAAATTGTCAATACATATTTATTTTGTTCACATTAATACTAAGGTAAATTACTGTAATGGTCCCTAGTAGTGCTACCTAAAATAAAAATTTTACTAAAACCAGTATGTAATGATTTGCAATAAAAGCCTTTTTTCTTTCTCATTATGAAGAGAAAGTACTGTAATAGCGAGAAAATTCGATTTTGATGGATTTACACGTTTTGAGGTCCCCTGAGTCCAAAAAAGTGGTATTTGCCGAAATTACTGGGCCGATTTTGACAAAATTTGGCATACATGATTAGAAAAAAAAAATTCTCGAAATCGGTTCCGACAATTTTGATTAACAAATTCTAAAATGTAGTCCATTTAAATACGAATCTAATGATATAAGCCGTTTTCCCGAGAAAAATCTAGTTCCTAAGAAAATAGCTTTAAACGCGGACGGAAATAAGCCGGGTTCAATCCCCCGCCGAGGAGAAGTTATTTTTATGATACAATTTGATAAGATGTTTAAACATAATTAAATTTACCTACGAAAACTAATGAATGAAAAACACTGGGCTTATGAACTCGTATATGAGAAGTTTGTCTGAGTTGTCTCGGACCGATTTTTTATATTGTATACAAGTATACATGCATCCAGGTTGAGATTGGGCTTACTTTGTGGCATGTAATGTATAAGTAAATCTAGGTCGTGGGCTTTTTAAGTTCTGACTGCAAAGAAAGCAATTTTATCTTACTGATAAAAAATGAGTTTAGGTAGAATAATGAGCACTTCACTTTTCTAATAGGTATTTCTCTCATATATGCATCTAAGTCGATCTGATCACAATTATGTGGATAATTTAAAATTAGGTCTAATTTAAAGTTTAAGAAAAATAATCAAGAGATAAATAGTGGTTATTCGAGTCAGCTATTTCCAAGAAGATGGAAGAAAATTATACTTCTCTTTTCAGGAATATATTAAAATATACAAGGGGATAATTAATTGTTGACTTCATTCAAATCCCAAGAAAGTTACTATATTCAAGAAAAATATTTTACAGTTAACACGCCGTTCAATCAATATACCTAATAACCTAATGTTATGATGTTAAATTTCTTGTCTTGCCCTCATTTACATTATAAAAGAAGGAATTTCAAGGAATACTTTCAACTGAAAATTCTTCAAACCTAACCAGTCCAGATTCTACAAAATATCCGATTATTTTCTAATGAATCGGAACTATTTTATGTACATGGTGGAGAAGGTGAAAATTTAATATTTCGTCAGACGACAATTCAACTGATCATGCACTTAAGTTATCTTTTTATTAAGCCTAAAAAATGTACGTAGATAATGTTCATTTACCTTGAACAGTTTAATAATAGCTGATAAAACTGATCCTAACTTTAGACAAATTAAATAAAACCATTTCCTCTCCTCCTGGAATGGATAAGCGTATTACCTCCAATAAATCAGTGCCCTTAATAAATTTGATTTCTAGGGCCATTATTTGCTTAGGAGTATATCACTACCCTTTTACATTCTATAAGATAACATTGATTGTCAAGGGCCTAATCCAAAATAATTCTATTATCATCAGAATTGCTATAAGGTAGTGCAACTTTTCTTTTTATATATATATATATTTCCAGGTATGGAGAGCCTTGTATACTACCACTACCTACCAGAAACTCCTGGAAAGACCATCATCTCACTAATATAGCAAGGATTTACACCGCTAAGTTTACTCAACTTTTATATCTAAACATTTTTTTTAACTTGTTTTTGTTGGGATTTCTATACTATAAAATGAATATCAATTGTCATTTTCCAGAATAAATTACCCCCCAAAAAAGCCTTTTTTGAGAACAGTTGTTTAAAAATGCAAAATCAAATGTCGAAATTTTAAAAGTATTAGCCGCATCTCCCACTTAAATATTTATTTCATGGCTACATCTGAATAATGTATAAATAGCATCATATAGACGTGTCAATATAATTCAACTGAATTAATATAATATATCAATATTACACCTATGTATCATGTGTACTAACTAGTACATCAGGTTACTCCAGCACGGGAGAAAACTAATGAAAAACCAAAGGATCCATCAATGATCCATTTTCAATGAGAGGGTTTTCAATGTTGCTAATAAAATAAAAACACGTCGTTGAAAGCTGGATTTTTTCTTTTAATTTAAAAATAAAAAAATAATGGAATTACAATTAAGGAGGGTTTTAAATAAATAAAAATACAAATCAACAATACAGTTTACGATTTATTTCCCATATAGTCTAAAAAAAATTTGCCAGTTCTGTAAATGGGAATATATATTTTTTTCTTTAATACTTTGGCCTAGTGCATGCATTATGGTGTCAAAAATCTTTACATCTCGATACCTAGAGGAACCAACGAATCTCAATATTACAAAGTTTATATGACAAATATCCCGAAACGTGTTTCGCACGTATTTCTTTCTTTACACAATAGAAAATATCGTCTCAATAGAAACTCAAGAAGGAAAGCACATTTTGAGCGTCGTGGAATGGAATGCTGACGTGTCTTTTTTAATCTTTTTATAATATATATATAATATATATAATTCGAATATAAAGTTAACTATTATAGAAAAAAATTTATTGAAAAAAAAGAAATTAAAAAAATTGTGCCCTTTTAAAAAAAATATATTTAGTAACGGGCCGAACACATAATAAATAATGAAAAAATATAAATAAACGGGAGGCGATCCGGTAAACCGCCGGGAACGAAAAAGTCGAGGGGAAAGAAATATAATACAAGAAGGAAGGAGTAGGGAAAGCGGACAGAGAGGACTTAGAAACATTTCCTGTGGACGATGGAGGGGCCGGACTCGTCGTATTCCTGCTTGGAGATCCACATCTGCTGGAAGGTGGAAAGGGAGGCCAAGATGGAACCTCCGATCCATACGGAGTATTTCCTCTCGGGAGGAGCGATGATCTTGATCTTCATGGTGGAAGGAGCGAGAGCGGTGATTTCCTTCTGCATCCTGTCGGCGATACCGGGGTACATGGTGGTACCTCCGGACAGTACGGTGTTGGCGTAAAGGTCCTTCCTGATATCGACGTCGCACTTCATGATGGAGTTGTAAGTGGTCTCGTGGATACCGCAAGCTTCCATACCCAAGAAGGAAGGCTGGAACAGGGCCTCTGGGCAACGGAACCTCTCGTTACCGATGGTGATGACCTGACCGTCGGGAAGTTCGTAGGACTTCTCGAGAGAGGAAGAGCTGGCGGCGGTGGCCATTTCCTGTTCGAAGTCGAGGGCGACATAGCACAGTTTTTCCTTGATGTCCCTGACGATTTCACGTTCGGCGGTGGTGGTGAAAGAGTAACCCCTCTCGGTGAGGATCTTCATGAGGTAGTCTGTAAGGTCCCTACCGGCCAAGTCGAGACGGAGGATGGCGTGAGGGAGAGCGTAACCTTCGTAGATGGGTACGGTGTGGGAAACACCGTCACCGCTGTCCAGGACGATACCTGTGGTACGACCGGAAGCGTACAGTGACAGTACGGCTTGGATGGCTACGTACATAGCGGGTGTGTTGAAGGTTTCGAACATGATCTAAACAACAACAAAACATTTCCGTCAGTTAACAATCACAAAACCTTAATACACGCTAAATCTACCTATCTACTAACCACTAATTAATTGTCAATAATCATGCTAACAAATTTAATAATCCCCGCCATATTATATTAAAGCAAGTTTTTCTTCAAATATCAGAATTTATTACACGCATACTGGTAGAGGTTTACGAAATAAATAAGGTATGTGCAAACAAGTATTAGGTCATAATAAAAACACGATGCTGTATTTACGTATGACTCACCCACCATTCAAATATTTGAAGACTACAAAGCTAGCGGAAAATTACAACAATTTACTTTAAAATGATTTATTCACTCGATTTAAAATTCAATATTATTACGACATAGAAATATGACTCACTAAAAAGTTAGTATGACATTTAGGATTATTACATTATTTTATTCCTAAAAAAAATTTAATACGGCAAATATGCAGTATTTTTTGCATGAAAATGTACTGCAACCGAGACTATAAATATATATAATTAGGTAAGTTTATTTTACACGAGATAAAAACAATTACAGTGTAGAGGGAGAAAATAGAAGCTGGGTGGGATTAGTAAGTTAGGAGGAGAAAGCAATTTTGTTCTTCCTCTAGGCAATGAAATATCATTGATTTACTTCATTGAGAATCAGGGGCTTCCCATGACTCACATGGAAGGCTAGTAGACACCCTCTAGTCTCTAGACCCTTCTCATTACTCTCGGCATTAATATAGAGCTAGAAAGGATATTGATCCATCATACTAGTAGTGATGCCGAGCTAACAACTACATCTTAAATAGTGTTTTATCACTTCCTTTATACGCTTATCGTAACAGTGTAATTATATACGATATAAACAGTCGTTTAATTTAAATATTATTAAGAGGGAGGTCGATAAATCACGCTCTTTAAACTAACAGAAATAGTGGGAGAGCGATTCATTAGATAAAAAAAAGTGGTCTTAATAATTATAGGTATGATAAAAAATAGCCCCTTGAAGATACAAAGGCGTTTTATATTATGCCACAATTACTATAACATCCTAAAACCCATGTGTTTACTAAGATTTGTTAAGAAATGAACAAAAACAGTCACTAATATAAGTGATTACAATATAATCAGTCGTTTAAAATATGTTGAACACTCTTGGAACTAACAGAAATAGTGGGAAAGCGGATTTCATTAGATAAAAAAAGTGGTCTAAATAATTTTAGGTCTGATAAAAAAAATAGTCCCTTGAAGATAAAACGGAGTTTAGTATGCCAAAATTACTATAACTTCCTAAAACTATGTGTTTACCAAGATTTGTTAAGAAATGAACAAAATGAGAACACATACCAATAGATCATAAATTAAATAAACTATAATATGTTAAAGTAGACTAAACGGGTATTTCTTATTACCTAACATTAATTAATAATTAATCTATTAATAATAAAGATAATAGAACTCATGAAAAATAAAATGTATCGATGTCGTTGCAGAAAAATGTTTTCCTCCCAAATTTAAAATGTTTCCGCAATTTCTTTTAGAATAAAAATATCTTTTGAAAACAAAAACACTAATTTTATGGTACCTTATTATTTGAAATTTATTTACTTATCTGATTTACTAAACCAGTAAGTGCTGTCACTGGACAGAATCATACATCTAGCATAAATACTTTTACTATTATTAATATCTGTTATTGGTTGTATTATGTAAAATATTATCATGTTGCAATAAATTATTTTTTAAATGCAAAACCATTACGAAAAATAAAACCAGATTTAAAATTTTACCGGAATTAAAATAAATAATATAATGACAGTAATATCTGCATTGCTTGTATTACGTAAAATATTGTATTGTTGCAATGAACTATGTTTAAAAAGAAAAACCGTTGAGAAAAATGAACCCAGATTTAAAATTTTACCGCTATTACAATTAAGAATATTTTGACAGAGTTAAAAAGATACTGACCTGTGTCATCTTTTCCCTGTTGGCCTTGGGGTTGAGGGGAGCCTCTGTAAGGAGTACGGGGTGTTCTTCTGGGGCAACTCGGAGTTCATTGTAGAAGGTGTGGTGCCAGATTTTCTCCATATCATCCCAGTTTGTGACGATACCGTGCTCAATGGGGTATTTCAAGGTAAGGATACCTCTCTTGGACTGAGCCTCGTCTCCTACGTACGAGTCCTTCTGACCCATACCTACCATTACACCCTGAAAACAAACAAACGCATCTTCATATTAGTACAATTATATAAACAAAATAAATAAAACTTGACAACTCAGAAATATTAATTAAATAGGTATGTATATTGCAAAAGGGAAATTTGTTTACCTGATGCCTGGGCCTTCCAACGATGGAAGGGAATACGGCCCTAGGAGCATCGTCCCCGGCGAAACCGGCCTTGCACATACCGGATCCATTGTCTACAACGAGGGCGGCAACTTCTTCGTCACACATTTTGGCTTAAAGTATCTGTAACAAAAATTAAAAAAATAAGTAAGTTAAATAATGATCATCGTCAACATGGTAAGAATAATAAAATTTATTATCATAAAAAACTAATACTACACAAATAAGTAACTATCATAAGAAACTAGATGGGTAATAACCGCATACATAGTCCATCTATACGTATGACCTTAAGTAAAAGATTTTAGAACTAACAGAATAATAATAAATAACGTAAATAAATTAGAAATACATTAGAATCTTAGTTGAGACATAATGATGTTATTATTAACCCAACAGTATTTTTAGAAAATTTCAATAGCAAGTTTATTTAATCGGTGCAAGAGATAACACCCATAATCACATTAACCTAAAGATAAACAGTGTACTTATTTAGAATTTAGTTTCAATGTCGAGTTTCCAATATATATTCTTTTAAATGTTACTGGCAGACATCACTTGCTTTATGAGTTTTTTTTTTTTAAAGTACATTGAAACAAATATAGTTAATTAAGATTATAAAATTATTAAAATACGAGTTACTTATTTCTACAATTTAGTTTTTTTTAAAGAAGGATCTCAGAATCTTATGATAATAAATTTAACACAATTAGTTGAAAATTTAAGTAAAACCTGTTTACTAACAAACGTTTTTTCTAAGAATTAATTAAATTTTCGGTACAGAGAGAAGTGTTATAAAATAACATGTACAAACGTAAGTTATAAGAAAAAAGTCAACTTTGAAGCTATTAACGAATGTTATTACGTCAACTTAATACAGGTTTTACTTAAATTATACAGAAAAGTATTTCGACAACATTAAAATCGGTTTATTTAAATTACATATTTTAAACTGAATTAGCAGCCAATCATAAGATTATCTACAACTCTAGATATATTTTTAGAGGGAGTTTACGATTTTAAAGTTGTGCGAAATAAATACAACAGAATGTATAGCGGCAAATTATAATATAATCGACTTTTAAGTGTTGGCGTAAAATAACTGAAGAATAAAAATAAATAAAATGTTAGTACAAAAAAAAGAAAATATATTAGCATCATAAAATATCTTGGTTAAAAATTATTCGGCTAAATTGCTAAGTACAGTAAAATCTCCGTAAACGTGAACACTGAAGAAACCAAAAGTGGTTACTTCACCTAAATTAGGAAATAAGGCATTTTTTAAAGTGACCATAGGAAAGTGATGATTTAATAAGGTGGTCACAATAGTAGGTTTTACTTTAGTTCTATTATAAGTTATTATAACACTAATAATTAACACATTTCTACTTTTTCCGATAAAATATTATTAAAAAGATACTACTTGTTTTCTAAATTAAATTTATTAATACGGTCGCAGAGATTACACGTTGTCTAATATAATTTTATGTTTGTTTTTTATGTATCGTTTAAAACTTAGTGCATCTTAAAAAAAAAGTTTAATAATCTCAAATCTACTAGAGTTTAAAGGAAAAATGTTTAAATTTAATAGCAAAATAATTACAGTAACGTCATAAATGTGTAGCTGTAACCAATTTGACTCCGAAGATATTGGAAATTTTGCTTAACTTTAGATTTTTATTTTAGTTTTGCTGCATTCTCCGGCTGAATAATAACTTAATTGACCAAGGATTGATTTTAATATAAAATAAAACAGTTAAGTATAAGTTTTTATTCTAACTGCAAGGGCATGCGGGAGGGGCCCCGCCCCTCGTAGCGACGAATTCCCTCCAGCACGCTACACCACCCTATAAAGTTTTCACGGAGGCTTGTAGCTAAGGAGCTTTGAAGCACCCACAAGAGAAAAGCTTTGCCCCAGGAAATAATTCAAGCATGTAAGGCTCTTTTTTAGTCTTAGAGAACACCGGCAAACTGACATTGACCTTGAATAAAGCATCTTTAAGTCAATATTGTTCTTAACTTAACACTGTTCAAAGATTTTAAAGAATCAATTATTTGTAAAGAACATTTAAAAAATTTAATTTAAAAATTCAAAACTATTGTAGAATGAACGATTAGAAATAGAAAAGTATATTTATATTTTATATTTATGAAAAAATATATTTACGATAATTAACACATTAAAGAATGCACTTGCTGAATGCAAAGGCTTATTGAAAAAAGTTAAAGAACGTATTATTTTAATTCGAGAAGATATTAATTAAAATCTTAATGAGTTAATTAAATTATAATGACAGTTATTTAATTTAACTATTACGATGAAAAATAACATAATAGTATTGTTATTATAATTTTTTAAAAATATATTAGATCAATATGTAATTTTTAAACATAGATCTACAAATTGAAATCGATATTTTATGATAAGAACCTTCTGTGCTACAATCAACAATATAAACATTACAAAATGTTAAAATAAAAGATAAAAATAAAACAAATGGAGCTTGCTGATAAAAATAATGCATAAAAAAAATAGTATTTTAAACTTTAAAGAGTTTACAGTTCAGCGTCACTTTAAACTTGAAGCTTTTTGAATAAGTTGGGAAATTACAGAGTTATAAAAATTATAAATATTTAGAAATTTCACACTGAATTAGCAGGATATTAAAGTTGGTCAATTTATAACGGGACAAATAAGTTAAACAGAAAATGCTATGTGATAATAACATATAAACATTTATATCTTTAGACTTAGTGACGCCTAAAACTTGAGGCATCACAACGCCCTAGCATTTTTTAAACACAAGAAAACTTCAGTAAATAAGGGCATGGGGATCTGCACACATCAATAAAATTTAATTTAATTTTTTTTCATAATAGAAAAGTTAAGGTAAGTGAAAAGATAATTTATCAAATTAGATTTTAATAAAATAGGATAGTTTTATTTTGTAAAAAGTAATATTTAAAATTAATTTGGGATAATAATAATAATTTGGGATAATTATTTATAAGATTAAAAGAGCAAAATAAGCTAACCAAGAATAAAAACAGCAGAATTATTCAGAAAGATTTAGAACAGAAATTAAATTTAAGAAATAATGATCCTTGAACTGTTATTTTCAATGATTAAAGATGGTTAGCAGGGAAAAGTGAACTTTAGACTATCTATTGCAATTAATATATTGCATTATTTTGCCTTCTTGGGTCAAAGGCTACTAAAATAACTCAAAGGTAATAATTAAAAAGCCTTAGATATTTATTATTATACACTAATTCATGATCACTACATGATGAAAGGATAAAGTTATTGTTGAATTAATATGATTTAAATTTTATTAAAAATGAAATATTATTTAACTAGTAGGCAACAGTTGATAAAATTCAGATTATTTACAGGGAAATTGTTACAAGTGACTATAATTGAATTTAGTAAATAAATAGTAAGGGTTTAAAATACGGTTTTTCAGCTAAATCCAAACATTTTATTGATGATTGAAGCACAAGAAGTTGAAGTATCCAAAAAGCTTGACAGTATCCAAGAGTAGAATAAGATACCAGACACTGGAAATATTTTTCACTAAACACCAACACTTGAAAGCGGAAAATCTACAAGTATACCACTGCCACACCCAAACAGCTAAAATATTTTAAAGTGTTATAAAGCAGACACGAGAACACTTACAATAAATAAATAAATAAGTTAAAAAATTAAAGTTAACAGTCTTAGAACTGGCGATGAACTGACGGTCCGGGAGTGGAGTAATGAGTAATATAGGATACTATCCCCATCCTAGGCCAGTACCCCCACCCCCTCCACGTTAATAAGGACATCAGCGTAGCGGCCAATCCGAGCATTCTTGACCATATATGGCAATATAGCGTGGCATTGGAACACACTTTAGCGGCCGAAAAGCCGGTAAAACCCCTTAATAACTAAAATAGTTTGGCCGGATAGTTACTCGACTCATTTTAAACCTGGGATGCGGACAGTGAACTCGTGCTACACCGTGGGGCGAGACCGGCGGGCGTCCACGTCTAAAATTAAACCGATACTTTATAAATACTCGGTCCGGTATCCGAAAATAAATCTTGGCTCCACTCGCGAGTACTTAAATTTAGATCACTTCCTAGGCCGAAATTATAAATAGCTACGGTCACGTCAAACATCGGGGAAAAACAAAACACGAAAAAAGCCGGCATGCAGGTGGCCCTTTTGACAATTTATAATAAATAATACGTCAAAACAACAACGCTTGTAAAATAGTCATAAGAATACCAGTCGAATAAACTTACAGATAAGAAAATTTCGTTGTAAAAAGTATTGTAAAATATGTACTTACTAGTATAAAAGGAAAGGGTGGAAGTTGCCGAGTGCACGCCTCTAGTACAATTGACTGGAATGAGAGAAGGGGACTCGAGCCGTTGGAGGGTCGAAATGGACTCGTCCGCTGGAGGGGTGGAACCACGCTCCAGACCTTCAACCGTCTATTTAACAAATCGATATTTTTATAAAGAAACTTTTATTATTCACGAAAAAAGCTTCATTAAAATATCAATTTTAATTTTAAAGACGCTTTAGCGTGAATTTTAATTTTATTTAGTGTTAACTTAAAGAATTAATAGGAAAAGCCGGCTGTGGGATGTCGACGGTTGTCGGAGAATGGACTCGCCCGAACTCCCTCCCCACCCGGCGTGCCGGCGCTCTTACCATATATGGGCATAAAACGAATGGAGGTAGCTGATTGGTGGACGGGCAGCCGACGGCGGGTTTTCAACAGTGAAATGCCGCTGCCTCTCCTCGTCCCGGGTTCACACAGATTCCCTTACCATTGCCTTCTCAAAACCCGGATTGTTCAATTAAATAATTACCTCAACAATGAACAAATATATATATATATTACGAAAATATTCAGCTGACCCTAGTAGTAAACGGCACATCGCACAAAAATAACAAATAATAAGAAAATCGACGCTATCACTTCGAGAAAAAAATTGCTTACGGCAATAAATATTTATAGCCTATTTATTTCCAATAAAAAGAGGACAACAATTTTTTAATATACAAAAGACGGCACTCAAAACAAAAAATATAAATTTCACAATATCTGACGAAGAAATTAAAATATTACATTCCTTTAGCATTATTTGCTAAATGAAATTGATTACAATATAATAATGTTTCAAACTTTTCAACGTACGTAGTACGTTGCAAATGCAAATGTCAATTTAAAACAATATTCGACAGAGCATTACTGTCATAATGAACAAATTAACTATCACAAAGAAGAATTAAGCGCGAAATTTATAAGTAATTCTTAACTTTTTTTATACATAAAAAAAACCTACACGTTACCTTTAATATTCTTGTTATAAAAATCATATTAATTTCGAACAAAAATGTATAAATTTTAAATAGAAAATAAATTAAATATTTAAAAGAGGAGCAACATACATCAAATTAATGGTTGCAGTAGAAATTACATAGGTGAAGCACGTCATATATAAGATATCAAATCGGGTTTTAGCAATTTAATGTTTCTAATTTTTTAAATTTTATTTGCAAATGTCAAATTTAAATAATAGTTTATAGAGCATTGACATAATTAACATATCAACTACTATGAAGAAGAATTAAGACCGAAATTATTTATGAAATACTTGACTTTTATAAAAAAAAAAAGTTTGCCAATTAGTGTAGCACAGAACTTCTTCGAACCCTATCACGTATTTGGGTCATTTTCAACAAAAGTGACACTTTGACAATTCTCAGCAAACCTTTATGCCTTATGCCCAAAATGTATTTTTCAGATTTTGATTCAGCTAGTGCTTTATTTTGATGCTGAACATCTATACAACAAGAATATGTATGTGTGTCAAGGGATTTTTAAGTTTTACTATTTATTATAAATTTTTAAATAAAAAAAGTCAAGTTTTTTAATCACAATATTTACCGGAATTTTCTTCAACTTACCGATTTGCAAAATTATATTTACCACCTGGAAATCGTCACACAGACTCAAACCTAATATTATTGTCTATTCAGGAGATTTCTTAAATTGGTTTTAATTTGTGAAAAAATTAATTAATTATAATTTTGTCACGATAATTACCGTTCAAGTTCCTTTAATTAAAGTTCCTGGTCATAGACAGTTTTGTTTGCTAATTAGATTTAATTTCCTAAATAAGTCATTGTACACTCAACTCTATGATGAGGACGAAGTTTTTTTATTTTAAAAAATAACCTATTTAAATTCAATTTTTTTAGTAACTATCGTGACATGTAGTAAATAAATAAATAAATAAATAAATAATAAGTTTATTGTTTTTAAACATATAGTTTTTACAATAAAGTTCGGTTTTGGCGCTTTATGTTTTTTTTTTTTAATTTTATAATTTTAATAAAAGATGATAAATAGATTTAATATAATATAATATATACATTTTATGTAATATCTTATTCATTTAACTCGTATTTAAATAAAGACATGCATTTAGCTACTACTACAACACCAATAAATAATACTTCATTTAAAATAAATTAGAACTAAAAATCTTAATATAATATAAAGTGTACTAACTGATAAGTTTAACCTAACAACAAATAAATAATACATACAAAATTTTATGGATATAACCTTTTAGCTGGCAATAACATAACAAAAAAAATTAAGTAATTATACATTTACACCCCTCAGCAATACCCATATAATAAGGTAAATGTAAAATTTATAAACTAAAAAAAAAAAAAAAAACCCCCCCAAAAAAAAGTAATATAAAAACAAATGACCAATTTACACTAGCATGGCAAAGTATATACATTCTCCCACATACATATACACACCTGCATACACATTATAGTTTTAGAACTTTTTAATAATGGATTTTAATTACTGCTTTAAATTCTTTATTTTATCCGTTCCGAAGAAAGGCTCGAATTCTTAATGCTTCTCTTGTATATCGAAATAGGCAGTTGATTGTCTCAGGATATTCTATGGTTAAAAGGTTCTCTAAGTTCGAGGGGACTTTATCCAACCAGTATTTCCTTAAAGCTTTATAATGAGGACATCTGAAGATGAAATGTTCCAAATCTTCTTTTTCATCTAGATTACAGACAGAGCATTTGTTTGAGCCATCCAGAACATAGGTGTTTCCTTGCAGCACTATGCGACACCTATCCACCTTGCTTACTCTTAACTGACTAATTAGTCTTAGTTTCTCTATAGGTAGTCTCATCTTTAAATATTCTTCTCCAGCTCCTAGTGAGCTTACGTACTTATATAGAGGATTATATTGAGAATTTAGAGTCGCTTCGACATCATCACTTACCGATTTATTTAAGCCTTTTTGAATATTTTTTATTTTAAAAAATAACCTATTTAAATTCAATTTTTTTAGTAACTATCGTGACATGTAGTAAGCTGGGTAACTAATGTGACATCTATCTTGATCCTGGGTAACTATCGTGACAAGTGTCGTGTTCCTCGTTCCTCTAAAGTTGGGAATGATAAAATAGTTAAAGGGACATTTTCAAAAAAAGTGACACTTTAACAATTCGGAGCCAAATAGTGCTTTATTTTGACGCTGAAAATCTATACAAGAATAAGTGTATGTGACAAGTAACTATCGTGACTTATAAACTAAAACATAGTGGCTTAATGTATTAATGCTTTCAAAGGAAAGCATAAGTTTTCTGTATACATCAGGGGTATATCCAAAAATATTAAAAAGCTTTAAATGCACTTTTAAGTACTACAATTTATGGTAACTATTGTGACTTTGAATAAACATACGCTCCATAATTTTTGAAGATAATTGTTGTGTGACCGAGGCTTACTTTGGACGAACTTTAGGTTATAAAGGAATGATTCTTTTATCTGTAAAACACTGAAATTGAACCCTCAGTCAAACAGTGCAGCCAATTTTGGCTCGTTTCACACTTACCCGATTGTCGTTTTAACGACGCCGGGTACACGACGAAAGGGTTAAAAAGTAAATGAGACTCTTCACACTAGGCCGACACCGTGCCGGCGTCGTTTGACCGGCACACGACAGTCGGATAGCCGCGGTGGGAGCCCGACACTCCCAGCAATGTAGCCGGCAGTCGTGTCGTTTGAGTAAAGCCGGCCCGGCCTAGTGGGGTATTTAGATATATGGAGCGCTTCACATCTACCCGGCCCGGGTCGTCTAGTCAGTTTGCCTTTTTCCTTTAGCCAGGGTATATCATTTGTTTTTTGCCTGTTTATATCAATAGTTTAGTAAATTCTTGTTAACATGGAAACAGTTGATATAGAGTACCATATTTCTTTAATCAAAGATCGGCCAGTATTGTGGGACAAAACTGTCGAAATTGATAAAGATAGGATTCAAACAAGAAATGCCTGGGTAGAAGTTTTTAAAGAGTTAAAAACTGGATTTGAAGATATGGAAATTTGTCTCTTTTAAAAATCATGGATGAATCCATTGCATCCTCTTTTTTTTATACGTCTATACAAGAGAAAAGCCAGACAATGATCCCGCTCCATGTTCAAAGTACGACTTGCCCCGAATCGGTCCAACATGCACGGCATAATGTCGGGTATATGTGAAAGAAACTAGGTTTGTGTCGTGGCCGGTTAAAATGTCGTTTAAACGACAATCGGGTAAGTGTGAAACGAGCCTTTTCTCTTGGTAAATATCGTGACCGATTGCTGGGACAAGCCTTTTTATTAAATTCCCGACAAGTTACACCGAAATAAGAAAGAAATTATATTTAGTATCACAAAGTACATTGTATTTCCTATCTAGGCTCATAGTTAGAAAGTCAAAGAAAAATATTTTTTGAACATTTTTGAGCATGGTAACTTAGGTTACAAGGGGCTGGGACATAACTATTGTGACCTTTTAGAATAATATTCTAAAAGGTATATATTTTTAAATATCTCCTCCCTAAAAACGATATTATATATATATATATATATATATATATATATATATATATATATATATATATATATATATATATATATATATATATATATATATATATATATATATATATATATATATATATATATATATATCCCTAAAAAGGATATTCCCTGGCAGTTGATCGGGATTAAAATCCAAAAGAAAAAAAGGATATTCACCAAAATGACGAATTTAATCTATAGAGAAATGTTTGTGGGGTTGTAGATTTTTTAATTATGAGGAGTGCAAGTAATTAATTTTTTAAACTCGCGGACATTGAAAGTGTCACTTTTTTTTGAAAATGACCCATTTTTCATTTTTATATTGATATGCTAACAACCCGATATTTTCTAATATATAACTGTTACCCCTCTTTTTTTTAAAAATCTGTCGAAATTGTTTTGTTTTTTATACAAATAAAGTATTTTTGTAGTAATAAAAGTAGTATTTAATGTGCGCATTCCGTTGAAATTAATCTGGTGCAATCTGCTCGCTATTTTCGACAAACCATCTAAATTTCTTTATTATCAGATGAGTACTTTTGGAGATATAGGTATAAATAAATGTATGTTGGTGAGGATGAGAAAGAGAAAGCAAATGGATGAAAAGATTGAAACTTATATACTTATATGGGACCAACAATAGGCTAATTATGACCTACAATCCAAATTTTTATTCATGATGTGAATTATTGATTATTGAACTGAGTACGGATATCAAGATTTTTGAAATGAAGTAGTAAAGCAAGTAAATATCAGGTTAATAAAGAATAGAATTGGAATATTCCGAAACTTAGGTAATTTAGCGATATTTAATTTATTTTGTTAGATCCTCACACTCCAATCAGTCATACAACTCATCAAATACGAATACACAATAAATTCGTCATCTGTTTTCCAATTGTTAGTTCTTTCGCGATTTCTAGGTATATTATATATATATATATATATATATATATATATATATATATATATATATATATATATATATATATATATATATATATATATATATATATATATATATTTTTAATTGACCATCAAAATAACTTCTCCCTCCCAAGGAATCGAACCCAAACTCTCACCTTTTGCGCTTTAAGATATTTTATTAGGAGCTAGATTTTTCCCGAGCAAAACAACATAGTTAAATTTGGTCATAAATTGACAACTACATTTTAGAAATTTTTCAATAAAAATCGTCGGAACCGTTTTCGAGAAATAATTTTTTTGAAGTGAAACTTTTTTGGCGACGGTAGAGTGAATTTTTGCATATAGTGGAATCGTGTAACAAAGTTTCGAGACTCGTCCAAGTGTAACATTTTTACAGATTAATTGTATTATATCTATTTAAATACCAGCAAATCAAAACAGACATATATTTATATTGAAATAAATGTGGTTGCCTTAGCGAAGCAATTTTCTTTTTTCAATTAAATTTCCCATAACCATTTCTTAATCCTGAAATATGTAATAAATTCGTCAAAAAATGAAAGAGAGAAATGCATTCTTGAACTTGTTTCATTTCTAATGCGTGAGAGTCTCACACATATTTTTTTCCTTAGTGTTGTAGGATACCATCCACAATTTAAGAGCTAAAATTGATTTCTCGATTTCTTCACAGGGCTATGCTTTTTCTGAACATGAATGCCAAAGTTCAACAAAATCGGTCCAGTAGTTTAGGCTCCACGCGTCGGCATAGTCCATTGACAGACTTTTAAAAACAACTTTTTTGGACTCAGGGGAACTTAAAACGTGGAAATTCATAAAAAATCGGGTTTTCGCCATCACAATACTTTCTCTCTATTATCACTACGTACCATGGGGAAGTAAAAAGTTCTGAGGTGGTTACCAATTATTAGTTGTCGAAACCGATCTTTGTTAATTATAAATTAAATATGGCAAATTAGTTTCTTTTCATAAATATACAGCCTAATTGTCTTCCTTAACTTTTCAGTCGCTATAAGTTTCTTCAAAAATCTTAAAGACTTATAGGAATCAAGCAACTTTTTTAAAAAAAATAATAATATACCTTAACAGAGGTCACGACAGCTCTATTATTTTATCACCTTCACACACCTTTTTAAGGATTTTGTTTTTCATTTCTTATGGAAATTTATTTGTTCCTCTTTTGTAAATGCAGGTTCACTGGGTAAACCAGTTTCAAACCTCTACTAAGTGGTCGGTGATATAATATATCACCGTCCACACATTATATTATGTATTGTACATTGGAACCTCGATATAGCGAATTTCTACAGAACGAAACACCTGTTAAGCGTAGAAAAGTAGTGACCCTAACTAATAACTCGATATATACTATTATATATACAAATATATAAAGTTATAATGAATTAATTTTGGCTCCACTTTAATCTCTACTCTAAAAAATTAACTCGGTTGATTTAAGCCTCATTATATGAATTATGTTCCAAAGGTCGTTTACACCCTTAAGTCTAGGAGAATGTTATATGATTGTCAGATGCAGGTCATCAGTATTATACATTAATTTTTAATCTTGCAATTGAAAAATCAGTTTATCTCCCATATTTGATTTTTTCTTTTTACTGTTGCAATTTTTATTGTGTTCGTTTTTATATGAAGTATTTTTAATTTTGTGTGTTACTAATAAACAAATTGTTGATTCTTGTTTAAATATATTATTGCCTAAAGGAAGTTTCTAAAAAAAAAAAAAAAAAGCGGAATGAAAATTAAAAAATCGGTCTGAGACAACTTAGACAAACTTTCTCATACATATACGAGTTTATAATTACTTAGCCCAGTGTCCAGTGTTTTCCATTTTATTAGTTTTAGTCGGTAAATTTAATTATTATTGATCATTTTACATCAAAATGTATTATAAAAATAACTTCTCCTCGGCGAGGAATCGAACCCGGTCTCTCTCCTTCCGCGTTTAAAGCTATTTTCTCAGGAACTAGATTTTTCCTGAGAACACGGCTTATATCGTTAGATTCTTATTTAAATGGACTACATTTTAGAATTGTTTATTCAAAATCGTCGTGACCGTTTTCGAGAAATATTTTTTTCACGTTTTTTCAGTTCTTGGGGGTAGCGCTCCCAAATTTGGAGCTAAAATTTATTTCTTGATTTTGCCTTGGGGCATGATTCTTCTGAACATGTATGCCAAATTTCGTTAAAATCGGTTCAGTAGTTTAGGATAGACATTTCTTAAAAACCTCTAGGACTCAGGGGACCTCAAAACGAGCAAATCTATCAAAATCTTCAAAACAGAATTTTAAATTTTTTAATTTTTGTCATCACAATACTTTTTCTTTATGTGAGAAAGTGAAAATGTAACAAAAAGGAAAATTTAAATTAAGGTCCCTGATGACTTGATGACGAATAGGACCCCTTAGCCAAAGCTCTGACGCAAGAATTTCATCTTTGTAACTGAGATTTATATTTCCTTCCAACTGAACCTCCACAAAGTAAATTGATTTCGATTTTCATTTTTTGAACAAACACTATTTAATAAATGGAAGAACTCTTTGATTATATCTGGAAAAATAAAGGGAGAGAACAAACATATTGAATGACAGAAGAGAGAGGGCCGACAAGGGATAAATATATTGAACGGGTGGAATCGTAGAAGAGTCATAGTCATAACCCAGACATTTTTGTCCTTGTAGGGGGGATTTCCACAACTACTGGACCCCCACTGATTAACGGCTATGAATTATAACTTTTTTAATATTTTAGAGCCCCTAATGTTTGCCTTTAGATGTTCTATATATTGATTAAAAGTTATAATATAGAGGGATGCTACCGAGTGACACTATTCCAAAGGGTGACACATAAAGGAAAAAATCGGTCCCAGACAACTCAGACTAACTTTCTTATATAATCTAGGTCCCAGAACCCAGAAACATTTTATTTTAAATTTTCAACAAAATCAAATTTATTTTCATCAATATCTCGGAAACTAGATTTTTTCCCGGGAAAACGTCTTATATCGTTCGATTCGTATTTAAATAAACTGAATTTTAGCATTTTTTGATCAAAATCGTCGGAAACGTTTCGAGAAATAATTTCTTTTCAGAGGTTTTAAGGGGGTAGCGCCTCCAAATTTAAAGCTAAAATTAATTTCTTGATTTTGCCTTATGTTATGATTTTTCTGAACATGTATGCCAAATTTCATCAAAATCGGCCCAGTAGTTTAGGCTTTATGCATCATAAATCAGACGACAACAATTGGCAGAGGACAAACAGACATTTTCTAAAAACCACTTTTTTGGATTCATGGGACCTCAAAACGTGTAAATTGTTCAAAATCTCAAAATTGAATTTTCGCGCCAACACAATACTTTCTCTTTATATATGAGAAAGTAAAGAGAACTTCCTTATAAAGTAGGAACCTTCATTAAAAGGAGACTGCATGACGAGAAATCTTCAATAATGGGACAAGACCACTCACATAAAATTTATAATATACTCGAATACCGAAGTAATTTTTTTTCTTAAGAAAGCGAATGGTTTCGTTGATATCAAATTAATTATCAAATTAACAACTAACGATTATTTGATTGCTCAAATGCTTCTTGAGAAAATTTCAGTTCAAAATATTAAATTTTGTTTTTAACACATGCACATGTATTATCAATACCTGTTAGATCAAGTAAAACTGGTAAATCTTTAGATTGTCACTCCATGTTTAATTAGACTGTAAATGACTGACTAAATAACTATTAAAGACAAAATGATGTTTAGTCCAATGTACTTTGGGACAAAGGAATATAACACTTCCGTTTTCATAAGGGGAGTAACAGTCTAAAGAAGAATATTCCATACACCTTCTTTATTAGACTGTTACTCCTCTTTGTTTTGTTTATAAGGGGAGTATAACAGTCCCGTAAGAAGAAGAGTAAGAAGTGCCGTAAAAAAAATGTACATACAGCGAATAACTCCACGCTCACAACGATAGAATACCAATAATTAATTATTTCTTTGCTTCTCTACCAATAGTTTTTAAAATGCCTTAGAATTTGGAAATGACCCCTTGCCGAGAGTCAAATAGGGAAAGGGAACATCTGGAGCCCTTCATGGGGCCAAGATGTCTAGATGAACACGAGGCATTTTCAGATCCCTCAGCCCCCACCTTCTCCAAACAGGTTTGTCTAGCTCCACACCCACAAACATTTTTAAATATTTCGCTACGCTTTTTAAAAGTATCTCTTAATTTTTTAGTTAATTTCGGGTCTCTCAAACTGACGAAATAAGTGTTTATATTAAGTGATAAAAATCAATGTCGAAATCTTCTCTAAAATCTTGTCTAATAATAAAAATAAAAGAGATATTTCTTCTTAATCACTCAGCAGTCTGCTCTAGGTCTCAAGGGTATAGATAAAAAACTAAGTGAGATATTTCAAGAAAGATTTTGTGGAACTATTTATGTTAAATAAAACTTAATTTTAAATAATTAAATAATAATATATATCAGTAAACAATCAAATTGCAATATCAATTGTTTTAAATACAGATCATTATGATTAATCTAATTGTTGTAATACAGAAAATAATAATAATAAATAATTTTTGTTATACGGTTTCATTTAGTAAATACTTCTTTCATTTTGAAATGATTCTAACTTCCTTAAGCGTAATACTCTTTAGCTCAAACAATTTTCTATTTAAATTCATGTTTTTAAAGTTAAAATTAATTATTATTCTTTTAAATAAGAATTTTTCAGTATTTTTAGGGGAGAAAAGTAATTAGGAAGCCTTATGCTAATGATTATCATTAACTACTCATTAGTAAAATAATTAGTTGAATCAATGGAAAACATATTTTTCATATTAAATATTAAAATAGTCAGCAAATTAGTTTGGCACATAGTTTCCTATTTCGAATATGTACTTAAATGATTTTATCCTTCTACAACCTATTATTGTCAAATTTATTTAATTCCTGTTTTTTAAATTGTCAAAATTATTTTAATTTTTTACATGAATTAAAGTATCAATTTAGCAAAATTTAAAGAGAGTAGAAAGTTGTGATTAATCTGGGCTATCTGCGGGCTACTTTAGGCAAGCCATCCAAATTTTATAAAAATCAGATGAGTATACTTTTTGAAGATATAAATGTATGTTTGTGCGAATGTGGAAGAAAAAATTAATAGGCGAAGAAGGTTAAAACTTATATAGGACCAACACTGGGCTAATAATGACCTACTATCCAAATTTCTAAGCGACTACTTTTGAAGATATAGGTGTAAATAAATATACGTTTGTCCGCATCTGGAAGAGAAACAAATAGGGGCTAAAGGGTGAAATTGATGTAGGACCAAGAATGGGCTAATTTTGACCTATACCATCTACATTTCATTAAATTCGGACGAGTATAGTTATTAAGATATGTTGGCTCGCAAAAATTGAGCGACAGACAGACATGTATCCAAAAATGTTACCTGATGTCTGAAACGTATTTCTGATTTTTGAATTTTCGAAATCGGAGACATTAAAAAAATTTCGTTCTTCAGAACAATTACGTAGCTTCCGCTCGGAAGCAAAATCTTTTCGATACTAAACTTGCACTTCTTTAGATTGTTACTCCCCTTATAAAAAAAACAGAATGGAGTAACAATAAAAATAAGGTCTACGGAATATTCTTCTTTAGACTATTACTCCCCTTATAAAAACAGAAGTGTGATATTCCTTTGTCTAAAAGTACATTTGACTAAACATCCCTTTATCTTAATAGTTATTTAGTCAAAGTCATTTATATTCCAAAAATACATAGGGGAGTAACAATCTAAAGAAGTACCACTTAACTTTCTAATACAAAATCTTCTTCGAACTTAAAATGTGTAGATCCATCAAAATGTTAACATCGAATTATTATAATTATGACTAGAGAGGTTGGTAGACAGTAACACAACAATATTGTCAGCATAATTGTTTTGTAAAATAGTTAGCTTAGTACAGAATAATTCACTCTTGCTAAGTTAACATGCACACTAAACATGATATTAAATGTCGAGACGCGTTTGTTTGCTTAAATAAAAATAAAATAATTGTGGTGAAAATATTGGTGTTACTTACTAACCTCTCTAGTCATAATTATGAAGTGGAAGTGGTACCACAAAATCTCAGTCAAAACAGCTAATTATTTATCGAATTATTGCGCCAATAATTTCTTTTTATAATGTATACTGCGTATAAATATTATATAAGTTAAAAGGAAAGATGGACTATTGGTCAAAAAATTGTTTATTATTTATAACTAACAGACGGAGGTCAACAAGGATATGATATGTTGTGCAGACGAGATGAGATGATATTTTTGTCCTTGGACCTTGACCGAGTCATTAGGAGTCTGCCTCGGACAGACAAAACAGTCAAAACCATCCAGGTGAAAAACAAATTATCTTATTAGATATTTTGTGCGTAGGAGAGGAGGAATCGTAAAAATAAACAAATTATATGTTTGTATTACAAAGGTTTTTTTAACTTTTCTAAATATCATGTGTATCATTTAGAAACGGATCTTTATCTTTGGTTTTTTTTTTTTTTTAATAGTTTAAATTAAATTTGGAATATAATCACCACATCAGGTCTACTTCTTTCCACAGAAACTTGTGATATATTTATTTTTACATAGAAGTGCCAACATTTTAAAAAGTTGAAATTTTTTAAAGGTCCACCAAATTAATTGCTTTTAAATTTTAACAGCAAGCCATTTTTTTGTTGTTAAGAAAACAGAATATAGCAAAAATAAAAACAAAACTTGGAATCAAATTTTTACTACATCAACAAATCAATATTGGTGTGAATAGGGAGGAGTTTATTTTAAGATTGAAAATTAGGCTTATTAGTTCATTTAACATAAATGTTGAAATGTATATTATGCTTCCGAGCTTACCGAAGGTAACGGAAGCTATGGGATCATTCTGAAGAACGAAAATTTTTTGTTTCTCCGATTTTAAAACTTCCAAGACAAAAATCCGTTTCAGACATCAGGGAACATTTTTGTGGTTCCGTGTCTGTCTGGCTCAATTTTTGCGATCCCGTATAAGTTTCAACCTTCTGCGCCCATTCGTTTTCTTCCACATTCGCAGAAACATACAATTATTTGTACCTACGAGTATTCAAAAGTACTAATTTGATTTTTGTGAAATTTTGATGGCTTGTCGAAAGTAGCCTGGAGATAGCCCTAGGTTAATTTCAATCGTCTAAGTTCTTTAAATTTTCCTAAATTTATACTTTAATTCATGTAAAAAATCAAAACAATTTCGACCGTTTAAATAACGAATAGGAAATTGAATAAATTAGAAAATGATAGGTGGTAAAATCATAAAATCATTAATGTATACGAAATCGGAGCGAGGAATCTTTGTGCCACACTAATTGGCAATTGGCAGACTATATTGAATTAATTATCTACTTAAAATATAAAATTAAACCTATAAAATCTCTTTAAAGTTTTTTCATCGAGTAGGTAACTATATTTCCAAGCACAATTTATTTTCGGACTGAAACCTGATATTGCCCTTTTGTGATAATATCCTTGTATTGGGATAGTACAGTATTCAGGCTAGCTACAGTACGCTATATGTAAACTATAGGCTTAAGGTCTCGAATATGTATGAATAGGGCAAAATGTAAAGACATGGTCATTTGAAAATATAAATACCTATCTAAAAAATTAAAGGTGGCAAGTAAAAACTAATATCTATACTAAGATATCAATTAAATAGCTTAATGCTTATTGTAACGATATCTCACAATAATATAAAACAAATAATTGTATAGGTGTATTTAACCTCTGTTATTTAACACCCAAAAATTAATAAATAAAAAGAAGCAAAAACGAATTTTGAGTATTTTTTTTTTTTTTTACTTAAATTTAAAGATGGATGAATAAAATATTAAATTAAAATGTTACTAATCTCTGAAGTTCCAAAATCACTTGGTTAACATGACTAAATGTAAAATTCCTCTTAACCAAATGATAAACTCAGGAAAATGTTAAGTATTTCAGGAAAAAAAATTATGAGCTGTTATTTTAGCTGTGATTCATTTGTATTTTCCACTCCTACTCCATCTCTAAATCATACCATACAAAGAGTATTCAAAAGCTTATCGTCAAGTCGTTATCGCTTATCAGGATAAAAATAGGTCTGTACTTATCACTTTTAAATATTAAGTAGGAAGTGGATAGTATGAAGTATTTTCATGCGTTTGACATCCTCCACAGTAAAAAGGATAAGATAGGTTTTCCGTTTTATGTTCATTTTTAAACATTATTTCAAAAATAAATTATATCATCTATAATATAATTTTAACAATTATTGTACTCACAAAATAATCAGTATTTCTTACACCATTCAATTATATTAATTGTGTAATATTCAATTTATGAATGATTTATTATGAATGATTAAAAAAAATACACTAAAAAAAATATATATATATATAAATGTTATTAAAAATGTGTAATAGTTAAAAAGCGTTCGGTTCGAGATAACTCAGACAAACTTTCTCAAATTGCTAAAACTATATTTAAATTCCACAATATCTCATTTAATTGATTTTTAAAAAATATACAATATTGAAAAGCGTTCAACAAGTGATTGTTTACTTTTTGTTTTCGATTTTCAATAAAATCAGATTTATTTTTATCAATACCACGGAAACTAGCTTTTTCCCGGATAATTCCTACTTATATCGTTAGTCGTATATAATGAATTTTTTATATAAAAATTATCTTTTTTCCACATTTTCTCCGTTTTTTTTTTGTAGGAGGTAGCGAATGTAGGGGGCAGCAAATGTAGGGCTTCTCGAGGTATGATTTTTCTGAACATGTATGCCAAATTTCGTTAAAAACCAAATAGTTTAGGCTCCACGCATCTGCAGAGACAACAGACGGCAGAAAGACATTTTTTAAAAACCACTTTTTTGGACTCAGAGGACCTCAAAGCGTGTAGAATTTTCGCGCCATCAAAATACTTTCTCTTTATATGAGAAAGTAAAAATAAAAAAATACCACATCACAAATTCCACAGTTCACTATCCAACCACCTCAATCCTCTTGTAGAACTACTTGCATCCCAAATTGGTAATTCCAGATAACCCACCTCATCGCCTGAAGTGGCAGTAGCCTAGAGATTTTCTCGTTGCATAATTTTTATACTTAATTTTAATTTTTATTTATTACTACTTTATTCAAATATTATATATATGAACCAATAAACCAATAAACAAAATATACGGTTACTTTTTGATATTTCTATAAAAACTTATAATCTAAATATTATTATTTTATTCTTGTATTTGTGGTAGCGGAAAATAAAAAGAAGAAACCCATAGCTACTGATTTACACTGTCCTCACCGTGAAGAATTGTGTGGACACGGTAAATTATTAAATAAGAGTAGGTAAGGTTAGGACGTCTATTAAAGTCAGTATTGCTCCTGCCCAAGGATCGAACTATTCATAGTTATTTAAGACTCAGTCAACAATTTAGAGAGCACTTAGGGTCAACCTCAGACATTTTAGAATAACCTTCAGTCTGGAGGTTATTCTAAAGTGCCTGAGGTTGACTCTATATGCCTGAGGTTGGTTCAGTCTGGAGTCTAGTTATGGTAAGAAAAGGCTTTAATCTTTAGTCAATACGGCGGTACAATTCATTGTTGCTCCATTTTTAAATGATAGACCTTTGATGAAGTTCATTCGATTTTTACTTCCGAGCTTACCGAAGGTAACGGAAGCTATGTGATCGTTCTGAAGAACGAAAATATTTTGTGTCTCCGATTTCAAAAATTCCAAGACAGAAATCCGTCTGTCGGTCAATTTTTGCGAACCAACATATCTTAAAAACTACACGTCCGATTTTAATGAAATCCGTATGATAGGTCATAATTAGCTCATCGTCGGTCCCATATAAGTTTCAAACTTCTGCGTTCATTTGTTTCACTTCCACATGCACACAAACATCCATTTATTTACACCTCCTATAGCTTCAAAAGTACTTATCAAATTTGTACGAAACTTTTATAGTTTATTGAAAGTAACCCACACATAGCCTCAGATTAATTTGAACTGTCTGCGCTCTTTAACTTTTGCTAAATTGATAGTTTAATTCATGTAAAAAATAAAAACAACTTTGACAGATTAAGAAACGGGGGAAACAATTAAACATATTAGACAATAATAATAATGGATTCTTAAAGCATAAAATCTAAGCTATGTGCCACACCAATTGGCTGTCTATTTTTTGGTACAGTGGTACATATTGAGTAAAGTCAGTATCTAATGAATCATAGGCTCTTGTTTACTAGTTACCCACCCCAAATTACTTTAAGATGTAAATATTCCTTTATCATAACATTTAATTAGGATAAGGGATATTATCATCTTTACATACAGAAGAATGATGTTCATTTTTCCTAAAGTTCTTAGGAAAATAGTATACTTAGGACTAAATACCCCTTGCCTTTATAGTTATTTAGACAAATTAACACCTTATAAGAGTGGTTTTACACTGGAAGACGTTCGTCCCTATCATGTGCGACGGCGATGTATAGAGCACAATGAGAACTTTCACAGACAAAAAGGCCCAGTGTGAAGCTGGTGTGTGGGGGAAAACAAATATAGGGTGGGTAACCAAATAAACTTTTGCTGCACGCATTTAGCATCTCATTCGTACTGACTATAAGTATCGATATCCAAGTAAATTAGTAACGAAACATAATCCAAACTATTTAATTGTTATCTAAAAGATTAACGTGAATAAAATAATTAATAAAAAAAATACCATTTTTGAAAACTGGTCTTATTTTCAACTTTTTATTTTCTTTTTGTTTCTGTATTCTTCACCTCAATTGTTTCTATGTGCAAAATTTGGGGAAGATTGAAAGACGGAAAGTGGTTCATAATTAGGGTAATAGGTGTGCGATGAAACATAAAAAGCAAAGAAATATGACACTTCTTTTTTCTTTTGGTTTCTGTATTCTTTACCTCAATTGTTTCTACGTGCAAAATGTGGGGAAGATTGAAATACGGAAAGTGGTTCAAAATCGATGCAACGGAAACGTGCGATGAAACTTACAAAGCAAAGTACATAATATAAAAAGATCATTAAAAAGATCAAATTTATCACCGAAAATACAATTACAAAAATCGGTCCGAGACAACTCAGACAAACTTTCTCATATACAAGTTTATAATTTCTTCGCTCAGTTTACCAGTTTAGTATGTACATTTAATTATTATTAAACATTTCATGAATATTTATCATAAAAATAACTTCCCCTGCGCGGGGAATCGAACCCGGGCTCTCTCCATCCGCGTTTTAAGCTATTTTCTCAGGAACTAGATTTTTCCCGGGAAAACGGCTTATATCGTTAGATTCGTATTTAAATGGACTACATTTTAGAATTTTTTAATCAAAATCGTCGGAACCGTTTTCGAGAAATATTTTTTTCACTTTTTTCAGAGTTTTTGGGGGGTAGCGCCCCCAAATTTAGAGCTAAAATTCATTTCTCGATTTCGCCTCGGGGTATGATTTTTCTGAACATGTATGCCAAATTTCGTCAAAATCGGCCCAGTAGTTTAGGCTCCAGGCGTTTGCACAGACGACAGACGACAGACGACAGACGACAGACGACGGACAGACATTTTTTAAAAACCACTTTTTTGGACTCAGGGGACCTCAAAACGTGTAAATCCATCAAAATCTCAAAATCGAATTTTCGCGCCATCACAATACTTTCTCTTTATATGAGAAAGTAAAAAAACAAAAATTATATCTTTATGTAGAAATAAAAAATACACAAACATCGTACTTAATAATATACTTGCTGATTATATAAAATTGAAACTAACTATAAATTGAAGATTAGCATAATGTACAAAACCACTGAAATAATTTATTTTTACCATTTATTAAATGCGGAAGGAGTTTAGTAAAACATCCTAATCTCTAATTATAAAATAAATGGATAAATTATTCAAAATACGGCAGTAATACGCACGTAAGGATAAATTTTAATGAATTTTATATTTTGTGTAAACTAGGACCTTAAATGGTAAACTCCGACTTCGAAGTACATAGTTCACACAGTGTACTGTTACATATGGAATAGTGTACTGTTGTGGGAAAGTTACATTTTTAATGTAACTTTTCCTAATAAATATTATATATACTGTTATATGTTATACATATTATGCATAATGCATGTATTATATTATAATGTGGCGAGCTTCAAGAGAGATATATATTATATTAATGTTACATATTGGTAATGATGTATCAGTAATTTATTAAAAGTTGTCTTATAACATGTTTTACAAACATGTCATCGGTTTTTGTCTCTTGAAATAAATTTATGCTTCGACGTCATTATTACTAAAACAAAAATATAATAAATTATATTATATAATATAATACATAAAATTTTACTGAAATTATTGTATTTAATAGATTATTTTGATTTTTTTCTTGTAGTAGTGTAGGAACATCGGTGTTTCCCTTAAAGTAGCAGAAAATGGGCAAGATAGGGTGTGGTTAGAGTTTTAACTGAACACGGAAAATGAGAAAACCACGTGGCAAATGCTTGGGGGTGTCACCAAGCTTGGAAAATTATCGCTTTATGCAGAAAGACTGCTTTGCTGAGAAAAAGTCTCATAGCCTCAAAGTCTCATGAGAGATAATCGTCTTAAGTCAGTCGTGTTTATTTATATCGTTAATATAAGTTTATAAGTAAAATAAAAAAAAAGTGTAAAAGTAAGATTAAGAAATAGTTATTGGATAAGGAAATGTTATTTAACATAATTGTGAATTGTTAACGATAATAATGTTGAAATATGAAATACCTTGTTACAGGCCTGATGATGTCTCTAATGAGACGAAATATAGCCATTTTTAAGAAATGAAGTAATTGTTTAATTCACCCCTCAAGAACCATAAATATATATATATATATATATATATATATATATATATATATATATATATATATATATATATATATATATATATATATATATATATATATATATATATATATATATATATATAGTATATTATATATAGGGGACCACAGCGTTTGAAGAAAGTAAAATAAATCTTTTTAACTAGCTTGTAAAAATAGTTGCCCTAAATATAAAACTTTAGCTTTTTATAATAATATAATTTATGATTGAAATAACATATTCTATATATTTTTATAGAAGGTGTATAGAACGTTAATTCCTAAAGTGAGAAGAGCGTACAACTATAAGTAGGGCCTGTATTTGTATTCTACAGGCTTCTTTAAAGTTTTTAAGTAATCTAAGACTTTGTGATTTACAATAAATTATTAAAATTTGATAAGAAACTTATAAATTTAATAACTTGACTAAAATAATGTTGACCTGTAGTTCTCATGACAGTAATTATTATTATTATCACTTATTATGTGATTATTATTATTATTATTATGATCACTTTATTATGTGGAATGTGGACAAACGAATAATATTTCTTTGAATCTTTAAAGATTACCTCTATATACCCTAAAATTCATGTTGCTAGATTCCCAGCAGCAGAGTGTATTTGTATCTGCCTTTCCCCTACGTCTAAAATCATTTTAAAATCGGTTCACCAATTCTTTTAGATTGTTGGTTCAGGAGATTAATCACACAGACCAATTACGGCTTAAGAAAATCATTTCTTTAATAATGAACGCATAGAAACGAGAAATAAACACCAGTTCAGATCTGGCATGTAACCTTCTTTGGTTGGCACAAATATATTGTGTCTATGTTATATATAACTATAACAGCATAATATTAGTTAAAATCAGGAAATTTTGATGTGGTTTCATCATAAATGTATAGAACAAGAACAAAACATATCACAGATTATTGTAAACCATGGTAGCTAATATTTTAATACAGCTACTACTCTGATTGGTAACCATAATATTTTAATGGAAACAAATAAACTTACATTATTATACCATAAAATGTTTTGCAATCTTATACAACAAGCTGCCATTGTAACATTTTTATTCTCCACTGCTTATAGGCCGATTTACCAGAAGGTAAATGAACTTATTATATAAGTATGTATCACTAGGGTAATAAACGGATCTATCCATCTAACCCAAAATATGAAAAAATTCAAAAATATTCTTCGGTGGCTTATTGGGATTAAAATATGAAGTATTTGTTTTATTTTTAATCTTCTTTAGTACACATTATAATCTAGTCTGGTGTGACATCAACTGCAAGCTGCAGATGTTGGATAAGTGTAATCTAAGAAGTAGGTGGGAGTTGGAAGGGTGAGACGTCTGAGATTTTTTGTTGTTAATGTCGTAGGGTAGGTTGGTGAGGGCCAACTCACCTGCTGGCAGGTTTAGACAGGTGTGCAGCTGGCAAGGTGCAGGTCAGGCCCCTTTACTATTGTATTTATACTTGCCTCTTCCTTCCCAGGCTTGCTTCAGTCTTTTAAATATTAAATCCACATCCCAGTTCTAACCTTCAAACACTTCTATTCAAAATTGAAAACAAAACCTCAGTTTTATTTCGATAATATTTAAAAAATTATGGGGTTTCAAACGTGTATCCTTAAATTTAGTGTTTCTAACAAGATTTTGTGTTACTAACTCTAGATTAAATAAAACTCAGTTATAGTACTAATGAATAACGAATATACTAATCAATTACTGTACTTAACCTTTTTATAGTACAATGTTTTACTGAGAATAAATAATTCAAAGAAATAGTGACACCGACAGTCCAAACTAAATTCAGAAAAGGCATATTTAAATAAACAGGTCAAGTGTGTGCTAGTCAGCACACAGCGAGGGTCCGTAGGCAACCCTGTATAGTTTGAGTTTGAGTAGTACCCTATTGATGGTGTTTTTTAAAATGCTAAAAAGCTTACTTTAAACTATCCTATGGGTCTGATATTCTCAAAACACATAAACAAACTTCTGATAAAGTATATTTTTGCCACTGAACCGGACTACAACCATATAAATACATCCAAAAGACCATAATTATAAAAAAAACGTATTTTGTCAATAAAAAATAAAATAATATTTTTTTCGAAATTTCCAAAAAGTGGTATCTTTACTTTTGGTCGAAGAATGTTCAGGAATTTTTTCAGATTTTTTGCACTTCACATAAGCGAGATAGAAGGGGGGACACGTTTCACACCCACTTCAAACTTGCCTACGCTCGCCCTATCAAAGTTATATCCAAAGAATTATATATTTTTGTAATCAGCTCGACGTACCCTTTCATATGTACCCTTTCATATATTCAGTTTTTTTACCCTAATTTTTTTGAAATTTTTTTTTTAAGTTGCTATATTTTTAAAATATGTGGGCAGGTACAAGACACATACATGCCAAATTTCAAAGTGATCGGACGAAAGGTGTAGCCGTGAGAGCACGCGAGAGGACGGAGGGACAGACACACGCAGGAAAATATAAGGGTCCTTGGTTTTGCCTACGGACCCTAACTATTAAATTATTTTATGGTTATCCCATGGTAAAGAAAAGGGAAGATACTGTTTTCAAGAATGCAAGTAATTCAAGATTAAATACACTTACACTGTGTTTTTCAATGAATTTAAAGGCACTTCTTTAGATTGTTACTCCCTTTATAAAAAAAAAAACCGAGCGGAGTAACAATCTAAAGAAGGTGTACGAAATGTTATTCTTTAGACTGTTACCCTAATAAAAACAGAAGTATGATATTCCTTTGTACCAAAGTACATTGAACTAAACATCCGTTTGTCTTAATAGTTTTTTAGTCAAAGTCAAAGCCATTTATATCCTAGAAAAACATAGGGGAGTAACAATCTAATGAAGTACCAATATAAAAGAGTCGGAGACGTGACTTCATCGATATGTAAGCATCAAGCATCCAATAGAAACCTTTCATACACGGTGACTTTAACCCGTTTCGTCAGTAGCAACTTATGTGACGCGAAGATTAAAATAAAATGTATAGCTTAAGGGCAGTTTTACACTGAAGCTCTCATTGTGAGCTATACATTTCGGTCTTTGACATCATATGAAGAACGTCGCCGTTACATAAACCAAAACGCTGACGCGCGCGACGGCAACGAACGTCACCCAGAGTGACACTGCCAAACATTGAGTTGAGTGCTTTTATAGAGGGAAGTAGAGACTCGCCGTCACCTACACCAAGGCACCAAGCGACGTCGCGGAGTGGGGAGACGTGACTCCCTACATCGAAATGTTGGCAGGTGGCAACCAGTCGATACCTTTCTCACGAGGCAACAACATCTGCCCCTCTCGAGATCTTTTTAATTTTTTTTTCTTTATATACTTCTTTTTTTGTGTTATCGATCATGGAGTATGATCTAGAATTGTTAATTAGTGCCATACAAGACCGGCCAGCGATTTGGGACAAATCGGCAGATATTTACAAGGATAGATTTGCCACTGGGAAAGCATGGAGAGAGGTTTTAAACATCGTGAATCCGGAATTTGAAAATATGCCAAGGAGTGATCAAAAGAAATATGGTAAGTAAATCAGTTTATTTTGAAATTTTTATTATAGTCTGCCTATCAGTGTAGTTACATAGATTCCTCGCGTCCTATTGCATTTACTTTAATGATTTTATGCTTTTACAGTCTATTTGATTTTAAATAATTTTGGACGGTAGGTCATAATTAGCCGACTGTTGGTACCATATAAGTTTTAACTTTCTTCGCCAATTTATTTCTCTTCTACATGCGCACAAATATACATTTATTTATACCTATATCTTCAAACTTCTTATCTGATTTTAAAGAAGTTAGGACGGTTTGTCAAAAGTTGCCCAAGATTAATTTCAACCACCAGCTCACATTAAATATTGCTAAATTGATACTGTTATTCGTCTGAACAACAAAACAAAAACAGTTTTTTAAGAAAAGGGGGAAACAATTAAATAAATTAGGCAAAAATGAGATGTAAAAACAAGAAGTAAGTGCATATGAAGTACGCGATAGAATGCGAGGAAGCTATGTACCACACTAATTGGTAGACTATTTTTATATCTATCTTAAGTATACATTTTATTACACATGCATTTCAATTATTTTATATAAAGATACTACTTGACAAATACAAATATTACTTTAACAAACACTACACACCAAGCATGCATCACACCACTTTACTTAGCCTAACTGATTTACCCATATCCCACTTTATATTTATTACAGAAAAGGAGATATTAACGAAGTGGAAAAGTGTCAGAGATGGGTACAGAAGGTCTGTCGACAGAATGAAAAATGCCAAGAAATCTGGTGCCCCGGCGTCGAAAATAAAAAAATATATATACAACGACCAGTTGGAATTTATGAGAAAAATTTATCAAAATAGGATGACCGATGACGCATGTGTAAGTGAAAGCAGTGAATGCGGAAACCGTCAAGGAGGTGATGACAGTGAAGGTGATGATCGAGGAAATCTGAGTGGAATAGAACTGGAGGATTCGGACACCAGCCATCAACCGAGTACAAGTACCCAAAGAGCATGTACAAGGAAGAAAAACAGAGAAACAATGGACCCTGACGAATACCAAGAGAGGATATTAAATATTGAGCAAAAACCAAATCGACACATAACGTTCATGCAGAGTTTGCTACCGTCATTAGAAAATTTCGACGATGATGATGTCATTGACTTCCAAATTGGTGTCCTAAACCTGATAAAAAGAATTAAAAATTCAAAAAATCCATTTCACCAAGCTTCTACAATGTTTCCTGATCCGAGCCATCAAATAAGTGTCAATACTCCTCCGATACAACATCACGATTTCGGCTCTCACAATACCAACGCTCCACACTTCAGCGAACCCACGTCTTACAACTCATCTCATCATCCAATGGAACCCAATAAAATATATTTCATTCCCAAACGTGAAACTTCAACCTCTCCCAGTCTTCCACCAACTTCCCCCACTCCAACAGATTGAGATCGCTTCATAAATGTAATTATTAAGGGAAATAAATGTAATATATAAAACTAGCTGGATACCCGTGTTTCGCAACGAAGTGTTTTTAAATTTGATAAGTTTATAAACTACCAGGAAAGCATACCATACAAATTATTTTACTATTCGAGAATATCTAGATTCTATCCCTCCTAGTTATATCCCCCACCTCTTTGATAAGATCATTTGCAAATATCCTAAATTTACCCCCTTCTAAATGAAAATATGACAAAACTGTTCACATAACAACAATTACTGTACTCTTAAAGAGCATTTTAACGATATGCATCATGAAGATACAGGGTATTCATTACTTGTATCCCGTACCCCTTTGAACCAAAAGTTATAGTTCAAAAATTCATGTACACAGTTACCTTCCCCTTGCTTTGAAGGTCAAGTGTACAAATTTTCATCGAGATCGGAATAAAACTGTAGATTTGTATAAAAGAACATGCATATGTACACACATATGTTAACTTTTATATACATAAATAGATATAGATATAAATTTACATTTTACCTCTCCCCCTTCTAAATGAAAATAAGACAAAACTGAACTTAAGAACAATTACTTTTCTCTTAAACAGCTTTTCAACGATTTGTATCATGAAGGGTATCCATTACTTTGTCATTTGTACCCCGCACACATAACAATTACTGTACTCTTAAAGAGCATTTCAACGATATGCATCATGAAGATGAAGGGTATTCATCACTTGTACCCCGTACCCCTGTGTACCAAAATTTTAATTTCGTAATCTCATGTAGGCAGTGACCTTCACCTTGTTTTGAAGAAAAAGTGTGTAAATATTCATCAAATTAGGATAAAAGACATACCCTCAAACGGATACCTTCTTTTTATTTAAGATATAGCTATATTTTTTAATTATACCCCCCTCCTAAGTGAAAATATGATAAAACTGTACATAACCACAATTACTGTCCTCTTAAAGAGCTTTTCAACGATATGCATCATGAAGGATGTTCATTACTTTAACATTTGTACCCCGTACCCCTGTGTACCAAAATTAAAATTTTGAATATTCATGTAGACAGTGATTTTCCCCTTGCTTTGAAGGTCAAGTGTGCAAATTTTCATCGAGATCGGACTAAAACTGTAGATTTGTATAAAGAACATGCACACATGTTGACTTTTATATATGTATGGCCACCATCTTGAATCAATATGCCCGATTGGTAAACTATTTATCAAAAGTTACTAATTTCATAAAAGGAAGCCAACTTCTGAATTTCAAGGTTCTAGTACAATTGGTTCCCAAGATATCGTCTTGTCGAATTTTGTATATAAATGGCCGCCATCTTGAATCAAGCTGGCGGATTTTTAAAATATTTCTTAGCGAGCACCTAGGAGGTAAGAGGAACACACCTACAAAATTTCATGGTCGTAGATCCAGTGGTTTCAGAGATATTGTGATGTGTCAGTGAGTCAGTGGTATTTGGATTTTATATATAGATAACAAATGATAATAAATAATATCTTTTATATAATCGAGTAGTGTCCCGACGACGGCAACGGCGACGGCGACGCACCTCGAATTGATTTATAACGTTACAAATTGATGAGCTAAACTTAGGATTGAACCAGTAACCTCCTGCACATTAAGCAAGGATTCTACCACTCTGCTAGCCCTATGTAATGAATATTTCGGCCTAAAACTTTCTATTTAAACATAATATTATATCTATATGAAGTATAATTGACCAGCGTGACTCATTCATTTAAAATATAACTGATTATTTCTCAGCTCTTTTTCTTTAAATACAATTAATAAGAAATAACTAGACATCACGTGGCTCTTGTTAAATTATAACTGGACATCACGAGACTCATTCATTTTAAATATAACTAATTATCTCAGCTTTTTTTCTTTAAATACAACTAGTAAGACATAAATAGACATCACGTGGCTCCTTTTATTTAAGTATAACTGGACAGAGCGAGCCTCATTCATTTTAAATATAACTAATTATCTCTCAGCTCTTTTTCTTTTAATGCAATTAATAAGAAATAACTAGACATCATATTTGGCTCTTTGGGTTTAAGTATAACTGGAGACCGCGAACTCATTCCTACTGAATATAATTAATGATTTTTCAAATATTTTTTTTGCAATTTATTATTTTATTTTTTTTTTTTTTTTTTAGTTTATATTTGAATTATTTATTTATTTATAATTGAGAAGTGTCCCGACGATGGCGACGATTCACCTTGAAATTATTTTTTATTGAAAAGGCAAAATTCTGCCCGGTACGACGGGCCTAAAGGCTAGTATTATATAAAACATCATAATTTGTTACATAAAAAATAATAATACATATACATATATAAAATGTAATTGTTATAAATAATTTTGTTTAGTATGTTTTTTCACAATTCCTTTTCAAATATATAATTAGTTATTTATTTTACTTAATATTTTGTTTAAAAAATCAATTTAAAAAGAATACCAAAAATAAATTAGTACACATTTTCTTAATTTAGTATTATTGCCAGCATTATAGTTCAGACATATACCGAACCTAGCAAAAACACTTTTTATCCTACTTATCACATGAGCCGAAGTTTATCTATCTAAGCTAATTAACTCCGGGTATAGGGAAAAGTAATTTTGAATACACAAGTAGTTCTTTCTTTCAAAAGTTAGTATGTCTGCCCCAACTCTTTGCCATGGACCATCCGGTAACTCACTTGCTATCATAGGCTCTACAGGATTTTTCCTTTCCTCTAAACACTCCCTACAATTTTGAATAAATCTCTCTATATCTGATTTCATGTCCGGCCACCAGACTGCAGTCTTTGCCTTTCGTAAACATTTGTTATAACCTAAATGTCCCTTATGTATAACTCCTACAAGTTTGTGTCTCAGGGATCTAGGGTCTAGGGATATAAGTTTTCACCTTTCATGATTAAATTGTTAACTAGAGACAACTCATCTTTCCACTTGTAAAAGGAAATCATTTCCTTAGAAATTTTAGAGACGTGAGGCCATCCTTTCAATACGAACTGCCTCAATGTTATAGATGTTTCGCATTCCTCTTGAGCCGTTTTAATTTCTGCTAATCCTTCGTCAGAAACTGGTAAATTAGCTTTAATGTATTCAATAAACATTCCAACTTCCTCATCTAGCTCTTTTTACTCTATATCCATTCTTATATCCATTTTCTGGTGACCGGGATAAAGTATCGGGTACATAAAATTCAGTGGTTGAGAACCACTGGTCTAGTGCACAGAGTTCAAAAACAATAATAAAGGCTAGCCGCTAGACTATTTTTGGGATAGAAGAACAAGTGAAAAAGTTAATTAAATACCTTGGGCGCTACGATGATAACACTCATACATACACACATACAAACATACATACAGACGTCAGACGTCATGCTGAAAACCACTCAGGAGGTCTTAAAAACGCCCAAAACGGATAATTCCGTTGAAATCACGAAACAATTTTTTTTGGTGAAAACAATACTTTTCCTACTATAGGTAGTGAGGAAAAGTAAAAAGAAAAGAAGTAAAAATGAATAAAAAGAAATAAAAAAGTCTCTCCATGTAAAAAAATATTTAATAAATTCAGATCAGCTTTCAGCCCCTAGAGGGCTGTAGGGCCTGTAGGGGCTGTAGCCCTATAGGACCATCATCAGTGCCTAAAAAAACAGTAATCGAAATGTCAAAAAGGAAAACTGAGACAATAAAACGAAATAATAGTTAAGACACAATAAGGAAAAATAAAAATAAGTAGCAACATACAAAACTCTTAATTATCTCAATATGATCGTAAATATAAAGCAATAAAACAAGAATGACAATAACTAATTCGTAGTTTAACAAATATCTTAAATAAAAATAAATAAATGTCTAGATGCAAAAATAAACAAAACAACTAAAATGAATCAATAAAATAAGACAATAGCCCAAGTAGTTAAAGCGCACCTTCCTTAGCCGCGGGTGGAGGAGGAATAAACAAATAAAAATATGACAATTAACTGAAGATACAAAAAGAAACATAAAAAAATCACTAATAAATAAAATACTAACTAAATAAAATTAGTTTTTATCTTTTATATTAAAATATACTGAAATTGAAGCAGTAGCATTATGGAGATGAGGTAGACGCTCGACTTGGGTGGGGCAGCACTCCCCTATTTCCATGCCTGCAACAGCAATTTCACAACCCTACTCATTTGAATGGGGAAGAGGGCTTCTTGCAAAGCAAATAAGCTTCCTATAAGCCAACGAGCCACAGCTTACGAACAAAACTTAATACTTCACACCTGAATATTTAATTAAGCCAGTCTGGATCAGTAGAAATAAAGGGGCTAATTAAGGCCGTATTTTGCCAACATTATAGTCAAACGAAAATATATTGCAAGAGTAAATTTAGAACATTGCTATTGCTGTCAATAAACTGGAACTGGAAAAAAAGTTGTGCAAAATCCCAACTTGTATGAACTTTTTTTTAGTATTACGATTTTACAACAAGGTCCCCCCCCCCTCCCCTCTTCGGTCACATATATTGTAATTCTCTAGAATAATATCAGAAAAAAGTTCATAATTAAATATATTCAAACGCCCAATATTTTTGGGCGAAAAATTGGGTCAATAACCCCTAACCACCATTTTTCCAAACTTTAGGCGCATTTTCCGGGAAAACTGTACGTATAGGAAAAATTTTGACTTCAGATTCGGACTCAGCACACCAAAATACTTCAGAAAAGGACATTTTTAGTCTTTTTTTTGCAGAACAGTTTTCTTAGAAAAAATGAGACTCGATACCGTTTTCAAGATATATGGTGGCAAAAAAAAATGTTTTGTTTTCTTTGCAATATCTCAATTAGAATAGACAAATTAATTAAGTAATGAATTTAATAAGTTCCCTTGATATTGACTCCTTTAGTTAACTAAACGACAATTGTCAATAATATTAATGCCAAAAAATCCATTAAAGCAGACGATCAGATCAAAAACAAATGCTTTCTCAACAACAAAACATGTTGTTTCATGTTTTTTGTTTACCATAAAATTTCAATTTTCCTCTAGAACGCTTTTGACCAGGAGTACCTTTTATGTGTAGAATGCCAATTTCCCCGGCATCATAGAAATTAGGGGCAAAAAAACCTCACGCTATCCTAAAATCTCTGTCAGTGGCATATGAAAAAAATTGATTTAGGACTCAAACATTAGCTTATATTGAAGATGTGTACAAAAACTGAGTTTTGTATCTCAAACGGTTCCTAGGATAAAGATATCGTAAAAATCTAATTGACACCCTAATACGTCTTGAAACGGTGCGTTTGCGTCCGTTAATAGGGATTTTTAATCTCAGAATTAGCTAAGGAATCACACCTTTCATTTCCCGACACATCTTTTGAAACACACTATATAAAAAAAAAAGTTTAAATTTTGTATCTACATATTAGTTACAAATTGTTTAGATTTCAACAACGTAAAATTTAACACATATTGAAATGGGATTTTTATAAATGAGAACATAACTATAGTACCAGTGCTAGGTTTACTAGTGCTAATTACAAAATCTTTTGAATTTTTGAACACCTAAACACTATTGTGGACATAATAATTATTAACTATACTAAGTTATAGTAAATGCGTTTTTGACAAAAACCAACTTAGTGTCAGTCAGTGGCGTAGCTAGGGCATTGCGGGCCCCCCGCAAGAACTTTTTGGTTGGAAACAAAATTAATGAGCAAATAAAAAAAAAACTTCTTCCGTATAGAACTCCCCCCCCCCCCCCCCCCCCGACGTTAATTTGGGGGCTCCCTGGCACTGGGGGCCCTCCCGCATTGCGGGCCCATAGTTACGCCACTGGTGTCAGTTACAAGCCATCTACACAATATTATGTAGTTTTAAGGTACGTATAATTTAGGTTTAGTAAAATAAGGATATTATTGTTTAGCTTTAAGCAGTTGAAAAATAATGCTAATTCCTAACTAAGTCTCCAACATATCTTACCTTTGGTTCCTTTATCCTTCTATAATAGTCCTATTCTACTCCCACCTTGTACTGTTATTTTAAGTCATAAAAGCCTGTAAAGTAAATATGTAGCATTGTAATATTTTACTTTATGCTAACACTTACACTAAAGATGATAAAAATGTCGAAACGCGTTTGTTTATTAATATAAAATTATGGTGACAATATCGTTGTTAATTTCTATTAACCTCTCTAGTCAGAATTATGAATTGGTACCACAAAATCTCAGTCAAAACAACCAATCATTTACTAACATGCTAATGCATACAATTAATAAATTATTTCCGCTTTTATACATAACATCTTTTGTTCACAAAATAAGCAAATTTGAAGCCGATTTCTTTTATACATTGGGGGCACACGCTGCATTGCATTCTTTAAATAATAAACTTAAGTTAGCCTGTTTCGTAAGCGACAAAATTGCCTTAAACTGCACACTATTGTAATACAGTCCATTACACTAGTCTCTACTCATGCTTTCCTTAATAAAGAGCTTATTCTCTAAGTACAATAGTGCTTATAATTTAATACTCCACAAATTTTAACGATAATGAAATGTTCCTTTTATGATATTAGGGAATATTTTCTAATATTTATTGCGAGGTGCAAGGAACCAGTGTTTTGGCATCTGCTATTCAAGATTGTAACCATGACTGATGGACCTCTTCTATGGTCGTATGAAGTCTGACGTAACACTTTATTATCTGGTGCCGAACAAGATTGGCTTTCTTTGTGTTTCGGACTTAAAGCAGACAGACATGTGTTAGGACGTGCAGCTTACAGCTGATATCCTGAGTTGAGTAAGGGCAGAGTTCTATGACCCCTCTACCTCCAAAATCGATATCGTGCAGGCTACCTCAAAGAGTCTTTCCAACTGTATTTGCAAATGCAAATTTTCTGGTTGCCGGGTGTGTCCGAAACAACTCTAATCAAAGGACTGAGCCAAAAACAATTTTATTTTAAATCCTAATCTCCATTTAAAAATGAAAAAACCTTAAGTGGTTGTTGAAGTAGCATATATAAGCCAAAATGGAAAGGGCGTTGGCCTTACTTAGCATATAAGTTCTAAAAAAAGCTTTTGATTTGGTCGGACTACAAATGTTTCCCTTACTTTTTTTCTAAACCATTTCACCATTTCTGAATAATAACATCAAATAGAATTATTATAAACAAAATCAAACTTTTCCACATTGCATTATTAGAGAAACTGCCTATGACTTGTCGAGGGTGGGGCATGGGGTGCACGTGTTGTCCCAAAACCGATTTTAAACAAAAGTAAAGTATACATATGACTTGTCTATCAAATAGTTTCACTTTCTCGAATCAACTTTTTTATGGTAAATTCCCAACAACACGAATTAATACTCACTTTTCTAAAACATTTCTATGCTTTCACAGATGTTGTACTAATATGAAAATAGTAAATTCTTAGTAAAATAAATAATTAATAAAATTAAAATTATTAATAAAAAAAAAAAAAAAATTATTAATAAAATAAATAATTCTTGTAGACTTCCCAACCACGTTATTACAGCAAATTTTATCATAATATTATCTTTTTTGTAGAGTACTATTTATTATTAGAACTAACAGTACAGAAAGCTATAGTAGCACTAAAAATAGATAGTTTTCCATTAAGTAACTGTAACTAGGAAGCAAGCTACAATGATTGATAACTTCAAGGAAAACATCCATAATCCCTTCTATGTTATCACAGCTCTGATGAAAACAAAACCTCGTAGACGTTTATTAGTGGCTTACTCTAATTAACTTTTAGAAGGAGGGACTAAGTAAAAACAAGAATAGGCCCATCTGCCAAGTTCTTTCCTTCTCTTTTAAAGTGAAGACAGAATGCAATACATACACAAAGTATAATTAGAATTTATATTTAGCTATTGCGGCACTTCTTTAGATTGTTAGAAGAACAAACGGGAGTAAAAATCTAAAGAAGGTGTACGGAATGTTCTTCTTTAGACTGATACTCCCCTTAAAAAACCAGAAGTGAGAAGTGGGATATTCCTTTGTCCTAAAGTACATTGGACTAAATTTCCCTTTGTCTTTCTTAATAGTTATTTAGTCTACCATTTATATTCTAAAGAAATTTAGGGGAGTAACAACCTAAAAAAGTACCGGTATATAGCTAGTACATAAATATGTTTAAATTATATAAAAATAAAATGAATGTCACAGAAAAATCGCTAAACTCTTATCAAATAATAAAGTTTTTCAATATAAATTAAAACTTAAGCAATTAGAAAGTTACTATTCATAAAAAGTTATAATTTATTGCTGTATAACCCCTACTTTAATAATTGTTTAAACGTTACTTTACTTAGAGTTAGAGCATTTACAATTCTAACTAGTGTGTGGTTTTTGCAATTAAAATTGAATTATTATTAATTGAATTGAATTATATTTTTGACATTTTACTTTCTGACATTTCGTTAAAAATACAAGTTCAGTAAATAGTTCTTTCTGTTCAATGACTATTCTTTGGTGTGAAAATCAATTATTAAAATGTATCGCAGTTTAAAAAATACGCTGCCAATTAGTGCGGCACACTAACACTAACTACTTCCTCGCGGCAGACCGGCAGTGGACCAAAAATGCTCCTTGATATCTGAAACAGATTTCTGCTTCGGGATTTTTGGAATCGGAGACATAGACCTTCGGATATCGGAGACCTTCGGCAAGCTCGGAAGCAGAAAATATATTCTATTGTTTGGTTTATTTTCACTTGCAATTAACATTATTAGATACCTAGTTGTTTTCAAAATTGAAATTTAGTTTATTTTCCGAAGCTAATTTTAACTCTTCCTAATATATTTATTTGAACTGTGTGCTTTCTATTTTCTTTTTAAAAACTAAACGACAATCGACTATAGATCTGGATGCAGCCGCCTTACACTGTCTTGAACGGTCCAGCTATTGAATAATAATATTTTAGAAAGTTTGCAGACATTAATAGAAGGCGAGACGCCTTTGAGACGCTACATTGTTGTTCTCTACCACAAAGAACGCGTCTTTTAATCACTAAGCATTTATCCCAATGGGCTTGGAGCAGCCATGAGTTTTGATACTTAATTTTTTTGTTCTAAGTTATTTTATTCATAAAAATGATAAATTATTATGAATTATCAATATTAAGTTGCATCTTTAATAAAAATCAAGATTTTCTGGAGAAGATCATTAAAATATTTTACCTAGGAAAACAAAATTAAATTTATCAAGCATAAGAAATAAATGTATGCTTTATGTAAATGGTTCTATTCATAATCTCCTAACCGACAACCGTTTTAGGTCGTTGGCATCCATCCCTGATGAAAAAGATTTAGAAGATTAGAAAAAGGTCTTAGCGTTATAATACAATATAACCCAGATTAAAACTTTGGTGTTTGGACTAGGGTTCTATTGTAGAGAGCATCTTTAACCCCTTGAGACTACTCTAGTTCAAAAGTAAGTTTATTAAAATTGTCTACCAATTAGTGTGGTACATAGCTTTCTCGGGTCCTGCTTCGTATACTTTAATTATTTGATGCTTCTACAACCTATTATTGTCAAATTTATTTATCCCTCTCCCCCGTTTTCTAAAACTGTCAAGATTTTCTGATTTTTTACACGAATTAAAATATCAATTTAGCAAAATTTGAAGAGCGCAGACGGTTTCAATCTGAGGCAATCTGCAGGCTACTTTCGACAAATCATCCAAATGTCATAAACATCTGAAGAGTACTTTTAAATATATGGATATAAATAAATGTTTGTTTGTACACATGTGTAAGAGATACAAACGGACACAGAAGGTTGAAACTTATTTGGGACCTACAATGGGCTAATTATGACCTACCATTCCAAGTTTATTAAGATCGGACGAATAGTATTTAAGATGTTGGTTACCAAAAATTGAGCGATAGACAGAGCCGGAACCAGAAAAAGTACCTTGATATCTTTAACAGATTAATGTCTTGGCATTTTTTAAAATTGGAGACAATAAATGTCCGTTCTTCAGAACGATCACATATAGCTTCTGTAACGTTCGGTAAGCTCGAAAGAAAAATAATATACATACTTGTTTTTTCACAATTAAAATGGTTGGAAGAATTTTCTCCTATACCATTATTAACGTCACTAAAATTCCTACTTCTTATTTCCCATCTTCTTCCTTCTAACTCTTCTTTTGGTAGCTATAAGAATCATTAAGAGCTCTGCTTTATTTAATGGAACCAAACCCTAGAGCTTGTAGGTCAGTTTTTATAAGCGAAAACCACACCTATCTTTGTTTTGCAGTAAGCCATTCTGAAGGGCACGACATCATTCAGAACACCTAGATATCACGCGAAGCCAACTAACAAATAAAATGAAACAATAAAACGAAAAAATTACTTAAGCATCCAAGTCATAAATCTATTTCTATGAGAAAGAAAAAAAATCTATTTAAGAACTTTTTATTTTTATTTAATGAAAGGTCGGTAAAATAAATTTATCAATATTGACAGTTACGACATTGTGTTTTTGCTCCTTCAAGTTGTTGATTATTTTTGGTAATAATTTATGAACACTACGTTACATTTATTAGAGGCAATTTATTATTCTGTCTATCTAATGTCTAAAGAACGAGGGTTTGAAAACATTTCGTTCTTCTATGTTTGATCTTAGAAAAGAGTTACAATCTTAAACTCTTATTTATTTATCGCTTTTCCCTACGTATTTTATTCCTTCATCAAACGATTTAAAACAATTTACTCTGCTGCAAAACGAAACAAGTCAAAAATAGAATAAAAAATGCATTTCATGTAAAAATAAATAAAACATCTTTAGTATTAGATGTTATTTTATTTTAAAATCTAAGCGTGCAGAAAAATACTTGGTTGTAATCGTTTGTAAACTGGGTCAGCCTACGATAAGATTGCTATCATAGTTTTTGCATATTAATAATGTATTAAAGTAAATAACTTTAGTCAATTGCATCAATCCTTTCAGATATTGTTATTTTAATATTTAACGTCTAAATTACAATTTATGTGTTTTTATAAATAACTGGATGATGAAAATTCTTTTAAATTACTAACTTGCTAAGGAAAATTACATTATTGCAAAATCCTAAGATCTATAGCAATGTAATGATTAATATCTTTAATACCTATTACAAATATGATTGTTGAAAGCCTTTATCTATAAAATATTACGAAATGAACACTAGTAAAATAAATTATTGTTACTCTGATAAAATTTCTGTGCATTGTAATTAGAACTGTTTGTAAATAATACATACGCGTACTACTAAAAGTATTAATCGTAACCAAAAACATTGACATCAGTCAATCAATATAGAAATAAATACAATATATCCCTTGCCAATGTTAATATGCTATCTGAAACGCTTTTGAAAAGCGAATAATAAAGGGGTAAATGCAGGAGTTGATATAGATATTTAAATTTTAGTTTAAATAAAATTATAATTATTATTAGGTACTGCTTGCATCACAGAACACAGGGTTATCTACAAATAAGGATAACTCTGTAATTATTAGTTTGTGTGATATGTGTATCTATTTTTGAACATTAGTTCAAAGTGCACAACACATGTCAAAATATTTCACCAAATGTTACAGGTAGAGGTTAATGACCTTAAGAAACGGACTCACTCTAAAGAGACTACCAAATGAATAAAAGATGTTGGTAAGATTTTCAGTTACATCATTTTGTGCTGGATTCATTAAAGAACAATTTGGCGAAGTCGTTTGTAAAACAAAATGACTTTTAGCGAGATTTCAGAATCTGAGCGCAATTTATGTTACTACCTGACTCACTCGTCGTCAAAATTATAAGTGACTTCCAGAATAGGTAGACACTTGAAATTTGGCATAATGGAAAATTCCAAAAAGTTGACATTTTTAATTTTTACCCTCCCATGAAAATGGCGACGCAAGTTAAAGTAAAAAAACTGGCCAAATGTAAAGCAATCAAAATAAAAGAGCAGTCTTGCTCATGCAAGTAGGGGTGAATAACAGAATAATAATTTATGGACTAAAGAAAGAGCAGACTTGGCTGCAATTTAGATATCACAATTTTGAGGGGTCTGGAACTTGGCCCTTTTTTCACGGTTATGTTTTTATTAGGGTTTTTCTATTAGTCTAGATGACCACTTTGATTTAGAGTTAATTTGAATAACAATCGAATTAAGTGACAAACTAACATCAACTTGATTTTCGGTCTACTAACCAATTTTGTACTCAGAATTATGAAATTCACATTTTCCATTAATGGGCGGGTCATGGCCGCTCTCCCCCGTTTTTTTTCAAATGCCTATTGCCAAGCTATGTCCCGCAGACGAACTTAACCGACCACATATTCTTAAAAGGCACTAAAAGATTAATTTATCCATAAAATTCTAGCTTGATGTTTTAGTCAGACACTTTTTTGCTCGCTATCTCCTGGACTATATAATCTTATCTTTCTAACATAACACAACCCACAGATGTTAAATGAATTCATTCAACATGAAATAAATAAAAGGCATTATAACATAGCACGACATATAGGGGAAGGTCATAACAAGTTTTGAAATAGAGGTTGAAGAAACCTCGTAAAGGACAAAAAACCCTTTTCAAAATCGAATCATCCAGTCAAAAAATAATTATGACTATAATTTAGTTCAATTAAAGGGTATACATAAAGGGAGTAAAACACTGTAATTAACTTAAGGCAAATTCAAATCATAAGGGACAAGAAAAGGAAGCAAAAGAAGTAATTTCCCTAGAATCCCCTTGGCCTAACCCTGACTAATTTGAAAATACAAATCACGCTACAAATTTATTAAAAGTTTATAACAAGAGAGGGTATAATTAATTGCTTTATAGATAAAACAAGTAGGTTTAATATAAAATTTGGCATAATTAAACGCAATATATCTACAAAATTACTTTTTTAATTCTAAATTAAACTGATAATGAAAATGAACTATCTTTTGTACAACACGATAAAATATATACTTTTTTTTTAACCGGTTGACCTTTCACCACAATAATTGGTCATTAATATTTTGTAAAACTACAAAATTTCTGTCAAAACTAAATATTTAATAATGAAAAAAAAAAAATAAATAAATAAACTGAATATGAATAATATTAAAATGGCCCGTTTACACGCTCAAGCTATTTGCACAAACCCGGTTTGTACAAGCCAGTTTGTAAAAGTAAATCGTTGCGTGTAAACACAGGCATGAAGTTTGCGCAAGCCAAACTGAATGTCTATTTCATTCAAGCCATTTGCACAAACTGGCTTGCGCAAACCTGTTTGTGCAAATGCTTGAGCGTGTAAACCGTGCTTTACACCATTAAAAACAACAAATTTAGCCTAAAAGCAAAATGAAAGTTATTTATAGCAGGGAATTCAAATGTGAAGGAGAAAATAATAAACAAGACATATTAGAACAAACAGCAAGTAATATGATATAAATTGTAAATAGAATAATAACATTTTGCTATCGTAAAATGATAGTAATTTGATAAGTACAAAATAGTAAATAATATAGTGTCAAAATTATTTGTCAATCGACACTTTGGTATCAAAGAGCCTTTTTACGAAAAAATGATATCGCTTTGCACATAAATAATCTATGTTTTTCTTTCATTTACGTCATTATTAAGTTATAAATATCATGATTAGTAAGTATGCATTTTGTCATAAATTAATTTGGCACTTCTTTAGATTGTTACTCCCCTTATAAAATAAACAGAAGGGAGTAACATTCTAAAGAAAGTGTACGGAAAGTTTTTCATTAGACTGTTACTCCCATTATAAAAATAGAAGTGTGATATTTCTTTGTCTCAAAGTACATTGGACTAAACATAATATACTACTTAGTCTTAATATTTATTTAGTCAAAGTCATTTATATTCTAAACAGACATAGGGGAGTAACAATCTAAAGCATTGTTGCATTAATTTGATGCTCAATCTGCATTCTAATCACATTTTCTTAAAATAGAATTTTAAAAGCTTATTTAATAAATATTTACGCTCAATAAACCACACCTTTTTCTTACTTAGCTATGAGGATTTTGCAACTTTAGTAAGACGTTTTTATTAGCCAAAAGTAATATCTTCCTCAAAAAGTACTTTAGATGCTCTATAAAACACTAAAATAAATTATAACAATATTAACTGTCAGTTTATTTTACCATGCACAACAATTTAATGTAAGTCTATAATAAGTTTTAAAATTTAAAAATAACATCAAGCCTGCATGTAAATTTAGTTAAAGGTTTAACCAATAGCAATTAATTTAATTATTACATAATGAGTGAAGTGACGACTAATTAGCTAATTAAAGAGACATAGTTATAAAATTAAGCACATAGCAATATCGAACTTCATCGAAAATAATTTAACTAATAATTTTAATTTTTTTCGTGGAGGGTCGTGAAGGGGTAAAAATATAGGTAGTTTTTAGTTATTTTATCTACGATTGTTACGAAATATAAACATTGTATCTCTGTTTAGATACGTAGAAAGTGATTCTTTACGTATTTGTATTCATTGCGCATGCGCGTCTCATATTTCTTCAGAATTCCTCTTCTTTACCGCCCTAGGGCAGTAAAGAAGAAGAATAGCGAGTTTGTTTACATTTAACAAAACTAATTTGATGTTTGTTTAATAAAAGTAACTGCTTGTATCGAGTTCTTTGTGAAAATCAATGCGTGATTATGACGAATATGAGGTTAATAATACGCCTCCCAAAATAATTAATTCAGCACAAAATACAACTAATGAATTAATGCCATCTTTATCAGAAGAGAAATACGAACTTACATACAGGTAGTTTATTATTTTTTTCTGAATTTATTATTAAATCTAACAATCGTAGATAAAGAACGGTACGCAACTCGTGCGAAAATGGCATTTTGCATTGCTTGTGTGGTTTTACTACCCTCGCTGTCGCTCGGGTGCAAACTCCACACTCGCATGCAAAATACTACTTTCCGCACTCGACGCGTAATGTACTATTATTTTAACAATGGCTAAATTTCATCTCTTGAGGGACATCATGAGGCCTGAAAAACCAGGTATTTTAACAATTAACATTATTATCTTCTTTATTTAACAGTTATATTTAAAAAGGTCCAGGTTAATTTAAAGATAATTATTAACTTATTAAATTAATTTTGACAGTATTAAGTATTAGTATATAGCTTTATTGATAGTCCAGGAGATAGCGTGCAAAAAATTGTCTGACTAACATCAAGCTAGAATTTTGTATACAAGTCAATCTTTTAGCGCCTTGTAAGAATATGTGGTCGGCTAAGTTCGTCTGCGGGACATAGCTTGGCAATAGGCGTGTGAAAAAAACAAACCGGTGGAGAGCGGATATGTCTCACCAATTATGGTGGACAATGTGATTTTCATGATCCTGAGTACACAATTAGTTAGTAGACCGAAAATCAAGTTGATGTTAGTTTGTCCGTTGACAGGTGACCACGTTGATTTTTAGTAATATTTGAATAACTAACTTATCAAGTGTGAAAATAACATCGACTTGATTTTGGTGTACTAACTAATTCTGTACTCAGGATCATGAAAATCACATTGTCCACCATAATTGGTGAGATATGGCCGCTCTCCACCGGTTTATTTTTTTCAAACGCCTATTGCAAAGCTATGTCCCGCAGACGAACTTAGCCAACCAAATATTCTAAAAAGGCGCTAAACGATTGACTCGTATACAAAATTCTAGCTTGATGTTAGTCAGACACTTTTTTGCACGCTATCTCCTGGACTATGATGTATTAGTTTTAATACATGGATAAAAATTATTATTCACTTTGCTTCCGACAGAAGCTATGTAATTGTTCTGAAGAACGAAAATATTTTATGTCTACGATTTCAATAATTCCAAGACTCAATAAGACAGAAATCAGTTTCAGACATCAGGGAACATTTTTTGGTTCCGCGTCTGTATATGTCGGTCTGTGTCTCTATTTTTTGCGAACCAACATATACTAAAAACTACACGTCCGATTTTAATGATGTTTGGATGATTTCAAACTTCTGCACTCTTTTGTTTCTCTTCCACGTGCACACAAATATACTATTGTTTATACCTATAGCTTTAAAAGTACTTATCTGATTTGTATGAAACTTTTATAGTTTATCGAAAGTAACCCGTAGATAGCCCTAGATTAATTTGAACCGTCTGCACTCTTTAACATTTAGTTAAATTGGTACTTTAATTCATGTAAAAAATCAAAACAAATTTAAAACTAAAAGAAATCACAGGGAAGTACTTGCGTCCAAGTACTTTTTATAGGGTTTTGTAGATGATTAAGCATACCCGTTATGTAATTATGATTTTTTTTCTTCGATCCTAAGGGTCTCGGGTTCGATCCCCCGGGAGGTCACAATGTTTTTTATAGGTAATAAAGACAAGATTAAATTACATTTTTTAGGAAATTTTCATCGCCCAACCATACGGTGTAACCATGAATAATTTCAAAATTTTAAGACCAGCCATTATATAAAATTTGGGGGGGGGGGGATTTTTTTGGGGGTATATTTTGACTTATAAAACCAATAAAGAATTAAAAATTTAAAAAAGCAAATATATATTTGTATCCTACTCTTCAGCACCTTTCATTTCATACCCAACTCAAATTTTTTAAAAAATAAAATTTTGGGCGCACTCCAAATTTTCGCGCACAAAATTGGTAATTTTTAAAACCTGGGAATGAACTCCCGGAAATATCATCGCCCCTCTATAAGGTATTAGTATGAATTATTTCGAAATTCTAGCACCAGCCGATCTATAGTGGTTTTTTTGGGTATATTTTGATTTTTTTCCCCTATAACAAATGCAAATTTTAAAAAAAGCATATATATATTTGTGTCCTACTCTTCAGCAGTTTTCATTTAATACCCAACTCAAAATTTTAAAAAAATAAAATTTTGGGCGCACTTCACTTTTTTGCGCCCAAAATTAACAATTTTTGAAAATTTGGGATGAACTCCCGGAATTTTCATCGCCCCACAATAAGATATTAGCATGAATTATTTCAAAATTTTAGCGCCAGCCGATCTATAGTGGTTGGGGGGGGGGGGGAATTTTTGATTTATTTAACCAATAAGGAATGCAACATTTAAAAAATCATATATATATTTGTGTCCTACTCTTCAGCAGCTTTCATTTGATACCCTACTCAAAAATTTAAAAAATATAAATTTTTTTAGTTTATGTGTACCACATTTTTTCGATTGCGCATGCGCAAATCTAATTATAAACTTCTGTATATTTTTCCTGTGGTTGGGTCAAAAAGTTGCACCAGTGTTTCAAATTTCAGTACTTTCGCTTAAACGGTTCGGGCCCTATGAACCAAAGAGCGACGGATGGACGGACACATCACCCTCGGTATAAGGGTTTTGAGAAGTATCTACAAAACCCTGAAAAACGGGGGAAACAAGTAAACAAATTAGATAATAATAGCTTGTGATAGCATAAAATCAATAAAGTACGTGATAGGATGCGAGAAAGCTATGTGCCACACCAATTGGCATGTATTTTGAATTATTTTATTCAAGCTATAAAAAAAGTAGAAGTGGAGAATCAATTTTAATACGTTTGACAATTTTTAGTATAAAAAAAATATGCAAATTTGGATACCATCTCTTGATTACACATAAACAGGTAATTAAATTTATTTTTATAAAAAAAAAATCATAATTGGGAATGATAGAATGAAATGATACGAAAAAATATAATTAATTATAGGGGACAACTACTGATAAAGAAATGATTTTTTATTTGACACAAATTGAAACATAAAATATTTATTAAAGGCATAAAATATTGCAATTACAATATTATTTTATTTGTGTTTTTTTTTTTTTTTAATTCAATAAAGTATAAAATATAAAAAGATAATGGCAGAAGAAACAAAGACTCAACTCTTGATTAAGTCTTTGGCACAAAGAGTAACTTAATAATTAGATTTCAGTTGGCCTCCTATAAAGTTTTAAAATGTCAGTTAAAATTTAGTACTTTTACAAATTTAAAATAAGTCTAATTGGTATAGAAGCTAATTATAGTTCGAATTGGTATAGAAACTTTAAGTATAGGCCTAATTCAGAAAGAAAATCGTGAATGAAAGTGGCATTAATGAAATACAAGATAGTTTGCCAACTCCGTGGGCATTTGGAATGTTGACCAGGTTCCAATAGTATTTCTATTTAAATCTTACAAATTCTACGTATTTCCTAGTGAAGTCTCTATTCTATTTTCAATTCATGGTTAGTTATTTTTATCAACGACCTGGAACAGTAGGTCTAGGTCGATAAACATTTTTAGACCAAGTTTAGTCTGGAATTGAACTCCGGGACTGATGCACAATGGATGTTTATTTCTAGCCCACTCTATTTCTAAGCTTTGAAACAGTTTTTCCCCTTCCCCCGAAGAAAAAATAGATTCAACCAATACGGGTATTTTTAAAACACCTGCTTTTATTTATTTATTTTTTTTTTATCAAGGTTAGTTTTTATTTAAAGGATCAAATCGGGGCCTTTTAAAAATAAATATTTATAGAATATAGATCCAATTTATATAATATTTATAATTGGTTTTATTGTTATGCTTTTAACAAGCCAGTCACGTGTCTTTTTCAAAAAGCTACAAGCTATTTTTATGAAATCGTATCATAAAAATAGTTAGATAAAAAGAAACAAAATTTATAAGTTAAAAATAAGTTGTTACTTGCCGAATCAGGTAGAAAATTAAGGTGGTTTTGGCCGAAGTTTTGAGGAATCAACTCCTAGAATAAAAATTCATGATAATTAATACAAATAATAGTACATACACAATAAGTTTCACATACAAATAAGAATGTTTCTAATAAAGACTGGATTGGAATAATTTTAATGGTATAATCATTCGATAACTGACTAATGGCATGTAATATAATTACAGCATTTTATTCTGTTATAAAATTATACCTATTATTTTGTACGTTGAAAAATTCGCATATGAGCTTAATGCAAACCATTAATAAAAAAAATGCAAAAGGTTAACCAAACTTACACAGAATCTGTCAATCGTAGGACAATATATACATAAAACTCATTAATGTAAAAATAGAGCATATCTATATACTATGAATGAATGAATGAACGAACCATTTATTAATCAACAATATTTTTTTTTTACAACAATTTGTATTCTTCTATTCTTAGCCAAGTCTGTGGTTAGGAAAAAATACTTTTTATCTTAACTCACGTACTTATAACTTGGTGGATTTATCTACAATTATCAGAATACAGAGTCAGGTATCAAGAATATTGCTCCTTCATAGAATGTGAGAATTAAATGTATTAATAATATAATGAAAACCATGAAATAATTATGTGCATTCTCTAGCTCGGGGACCGGAAATACCCAGCCCGCGGATAAATTCTGATTGAACTATATAAGATTATCAATTATGTGAAATGAAAGTTTCTTTTTATAGATCAGACAGAGTTGATAGTTCTAGTTAATTGTTTTTAGTTGTAAAAGCCGGTCGAAAAGAATTACAATTTACCTCATTAGACGGGTTTATACGTGAAAATATTAGTTCTTGAAATCAGTTTTATGATCAGTACAAATTTTTATTAGTAGCTAGAATTTAATCGTTGCGAAATAGTTAAAATAGTTAAGAATTTATTTTTGTTGTCGCTTACTAAGGACAGCTAAAAATATACAGCTAATAACTTAGTGTCAGCAACATACCTACAGTATCATTGTTAAAATAAAATGGTTGTTCGTGAAGTCTCAAGTAAAATAGGTTTTAAAAAAAGCACAATTAACGTTAAATTGCAATTCCCAGTTAATTAGATCAAATTATAAATAGTTTTAGGGGTGGGAATGGGGGACGTAACATTTTGATATTTTTTTAATAAATCGCGTGGAAAATTAAACGATTTCTATTGTTATACATTGTTATAATGTTATATAGCATTTTTGTAATCTATTCTTTCATACCCTTTATTTGATCCCACTCAAAATATCAAGTGTATTTTTTGAACGGTTGGTTTTACGCTATGATTTTCCTGTGATCGTGTCAAAAATATTCTTAGTACTGGAAAGTTTTATTTTTTTATCTCTTTTGGTTCAAAAGTTATTATTAACCTTATAGATAAAACAGACAGACACAGGATCGAAACAAAAAAAGAGTTTTTTCTTATGGCTTTACCAACGAAACTCTAAAAGTGATAGAAAATTATAACTTATCTTTAGTAGAAGTAGAAGTAGAAAAGATATTACAAGTTCGAATAAAGCAAAAATTGGTTGCAAATACTAGTTTGAAATAGTCCCCCCCCCCCCCCCATTTAATTATATATTACCTGAGAGTGAAGAAATGTTGCCCTGCTCTAGCTCCTATATTTTATTATTGAATGGATTGCTATCATGTTTATATGAATGAAAACAATTTTACTCCACTAAATAATTACAAAAAGAAAGATAATTGTAAAAGAAAATAGAATAAAATTTCGCATTACGCTCCGCTCCAGTGATTGTCAACCTGAAGGTAAAAACCCATATTGCGTTACACTTTTAATTAATCCAATTAGAGTCAAAACGACAGCACGAGAAAATAACATGGCAATTTGCCATTTAATTATAAATTAATACATGACTGAGAAGACACAACAAAGAATGAAAGCCGAACCACAAACTGAACATTCAGTTTTTAAAACTCAACTGAGATATTGTACGCTTCAAAGCTCAACTGACAAACAGTGAGACCAAGATTCATATCTTTATTGTATATAATTGCTTGCAAAAATATTATATACTGTTCCAAGCAAAATATACCATAAAAGAGCAGTTAAAATCCTGACGAAGATCAATTAAAAAAATAATTTTATAAAAACAGTAAGTTCATAAATGAAAAGTAAATTCATTAATAACACAGACAAGTAATTAAACAATCAGCTACTGATATACGATAATCTTAAGAGATGTACAGTGGAACCAAAGAATAATAATCTGTCTATGAATTAACTTTTAAAGAATCCCGCAATCCATCGTCCTTATTAAAGAGAACAAACTAATGCAGTTATTCATTTTTCAGTTCTGATAATGAAATTATTATAAAATCAGCAAGTACAACATTTTAATATTTGGTGAAAAGACAAACTATGGTTTTATTCTCTGTTTTATCATCCTAGAACTTATACTCGTATTTGTGATTTTGTTTTTCTAAAAGCCTTTTCTTTTTCAAGGATGTTTAAAACGTTGGCAATACGGAAAGTATATTTAAATCTAATAAGACGTAAGACTCTTCGCTTCTGACTCCATAGGTCATAGGTCAGTGGTTTTTAGTAATAAAAACTAACATTGAAGAGATAACATTAATACAGATTTTTTTTTTTTTTAAGCCTATTTTTCAATGGTTTATATTTTTACTTATTGATAACAAGTGAAATATCTCAAATAAAATTAGAATATGCAGAAACTAAACTACTTGACTATTTAAGTTAATGTCTTCAATTACTGGACTAAAATTAGTAAAAATATATTCGTCTAGGAAAAATTATTAGAAGAACAAAAAATTTAATATCTATATACATAAAAGTCAACGTACGTGTGTATATAATTTTAATTTTATATATGTGTATATGAGTACGCTCTTTATGGTTGGACTACCCTATATGGGGCATCATGTATAGAAATGCAAAAACTAACAAATATAATGCCTACATAATTAAAGTGTTTCCTGTATATTGATATAAATTGCATTATTTATGTATTCTTTTTCATTTCATACTCTCTTGAAAAACCAGATACGCTACATCGAAGCCCAGGTAATCTACAACAGGTACATACGCCCAAGATTATCAAAATCGACCAGTATACAGCTGTGTCTCAAAATAGAGGACTGAAGATGGAAATTTTATTAAAAGAAAACTTATGAAATGAAGAAGAGTCCATAATTGGTGAATTTTTTATCAATATATAGAAAAGACTTTAATTATATGTGCCAGTGTTTTTGCATTTCTATACATGATGCCCCGTATAGGCTAGTTCAACCCTCTTTATACAAATCTACAATTTTAGTCCGACCTCGATGAAAATTTCCACAATTAACCTTCATAGCAAGGGGAAGATCTATGTCTACATGGATTTTCGAAATTTAAATTTTGGTACACAGGGGTACGCAGTACAAAGTACAAGTAATGAATACGGTCAAAGTAATGAATACCCTTCATGATGCATATCGTTAAAAAGCTCTTTAAGAGTAAGAGTACAATAATTGCTGTTAAGTACAGTTTTGTCAAATTTTAATTTAGGAAGGGGGAAAATTTGGGATATTTGCAAATTATCTTATCAAAGAGGAGGGGGTATAGAAATAAGTGGGAGGGATGGAATCTAGATATTCTCTCATAGTAAAATAATTAAAATGTTTCTTGATGGTAGTTTATAAATTTATCAAAAAAATAACACTCCGTAGCGAAGCACTGATATCCAGCTAGTTAATTATAAATAAAGAAATTGTAAATTTGACATAAGAGGAGAAGCACAAAAGCGCCAGGTCGCCAGGTGATAATATGATCTGCCAAATTATTTATGCCACTAACACATTTATGAGACTAACTTACTTAACTTAAGACTAAAGACTAAAGCACTTAACTTAGTAGGCTGTTGCAACATAGATTTTGTAATTTTTAAATTATTATTAAATGAGTAAATTTCTAGTATTGTTAGTTATTTTGCTACATAATAAATTCCTTGGAGAAATCAGGTATTTTATTTTCAAAGCTAGTTTTAAAGAAGGAAGTACGAATTTATTAAGAAGTCTCTGGTCCACTATTTAAAAATTTTTTTCTCCAATTGATTTTTCTACTTTTGAGAAAGGTTATACCACTGAATATTACTTAATTAATTTTGGTATATTATAATTAAGTATATAATTATCAAATATCACTTTATAAATATATATAAAGCGATACTTGTGTGAAAAACACTGATACAGATACAAATTATTTTACAGATAGGTAACTTTTATTAGTATAAACAAATGTTTAATAAGAATACAACTTTAGTTAAAAATACAAATACGATATGAACAAAAATTTAAGTTAATACTAAATATAACGGCAAATGCAACCGAATAAAATAAAAAGTTTTTCTTTTTAGTTATATAGAATATTATACACATGAAACATGTTAAAAGTATATTTTTTATAACTAGTGCTTAATTAAATAAGGGAACATTATGAATATGCTATTATTTTGTTTATGCTAAGAATAAAGGTAGTTTAAATTTAGTAATAATAAAGTAGTAGTCAAATTAAGAATAAATTTGACTTTAACAAAGAAATAATTAATATAAAGCCTAAGTTATCAACTTTAACAATTTCATAAACTTTAATTAAACAGACGTAAGTAATGTTTTATTTAAAACAAAATACAATTATAGAAATAGATTTTAGTATTAAAATTGAAATTGTGTGAAAGATTGATTTTTTTTTTTTTTTTTTTTTTTTTTTTTTTTTTTTTTCAAATTATTGCTCTAACTTCCTAAACTAACTAGAATATTAATGGAAAATTCAGGCTTTTTTCAAATGAAATAATTAACTTCGTGTATTTGTCCATATGGTTATAAACAATCAGAAGAAAGTACGTTAAAGACAGCCGTTTAAGAAGTAGACTAGATTTATAGAATTAGAAATAGTTAGGAAATTACATTAAAATAAAGTTTTACCGTAAATACCCTATTCATTATTTGAGAGTAACAGAAAATATTTAGAATTGAAAATTGAAGTTGTGAGTGCGTTTTGACTACAGGGATAGTTAATTGAAAAATTCCTGAAACTTATACTCAATGGACAAAATACTTATACTCAATGGCAAAAAAAAAAAGCAAAAGGATTTCCATTAAGTATTTTTAATTCAAATTCAAAATTCAATAAAACTTTATTTCTTTTAAATAATTAGTGGAATAGATTCCACTGCGGTCATTTAGTATTGTATGGTAAGCAAATATTATTCGTAAATCATAGTGTTAACTTCCAAATGTTGTTTTTTCAGAAA